>PVJL010000614.1:0-374769 GCA_004026885.1 Lyroderma lyra | reverse complement strand
TTTTTTTTTTTTTTTTTTTTTTTTTTTTTTTTTTTTTTTTTTTTTTTTTTTTTGGATAGTTCCCTGGCTGGGAGATGAACTCAGGCCCTGGTGTTGAGAGCGCCGAAACCTAGCCACTACACCACCAGGGAACCCCCAGTTTTTCCATTATTCATATTTTGTCTAGTGAAAAGAGTTGTCTTAAATTGATAATATCGCAAGGGCTCAGATAAGTAACTAATATTCTAAAGATAAGATGGTGTAATACTTTTTTTTAAGTTATGATCATTAGATATTACAGCGCTAATTTGAAATTATTTTCCTATTTATTTACATTTTGGGTTTTCTTCCATATACAGTATCTGCCTTTGGTTTGTGGAATTCTCATTTGAGACCAACAGGACCACAGTGCACATGGGTAGAGTGTTTTATACTTTAAGAATATTTCTCGCCACTCTCATGACAAACCTCTCTCTACTTCTGTTGAGACAGAAGACTTTATAAAGCCCCCAAACTGGGTCACCTAATTCAAGGATAGGAAATAGTCTATTTGCTTACTCTACCAAAAATATATATATATATTCAGCTTTGAGTTTCTGCTTGCAGAATACCCTTCTTGCAGATTATCCATGTGCTCTGTTGGACAGCTTCCCTCCCTGTTATCAAACCAGTCCTCTGGTCTCTTTCCTGCTCTGTGTGTTTTTCTGTAGTTTAATTCTTTTCTCAGCTTCGTCCAGCTCTGTTTATTTGCTATCTCTGCTCTTCACTTGCTCTCGATAAAGTATCGTAGTTAGCCAACTGTGGGTGTAGAGGTCTGTAGCTAGGAGGGGAGAGGCTTTAGGAGAGGCTTTGAGACCTGTAGGTATCCTCTATGGTGCTTCCAAGAGGAGGGCAGTAGTAGTTTGTCGTTCTGTTTGAACTCCTTGATTATCAGCTCACTATTGCCTCATGGAAGAACACCATTCATAGCAGGAAACTGCTTCAGTTTCGTTGTTGTGGGCCCATAAGATATAAAATGCAGAAATACCTGTGGGAAATACAGGGTTTTCCGTCATTTTTTCGATTGTAGCAAATCATCATTCTTTTCAAACATACAAAAAGAAAAGGGATTAAAATCGTGAAAGAATATCATTTATGTGATTGAGCCATCGCATAGTAAAAATTACTACTAAAGCCTGATCTCAATTTTCTAGGAATTGGCGATTCATAATGGCTGGAGACTTCCTGAATATACCCTTTCCCAGGAGGGAGGACCTGCTCATAAGAGAGAATATACCACAATTTGCAGGCTAGAGTCACTTATGGAAACGGGTACTTCTTTCTTCTTAGCTTCATACAATTTGTAAACCAGAATGAATGTTAGACTGTAACACATTTATTTGAGCAAGAAGAGCTATAGCCCGGGAGAGACAGATGCAGATAGCAGCCTAAAGTATGTTCCACCGATACAAGGGGAGGCTGCCTTCTATAATGACAATTCCCTCTCAGGTTCCCATTTAGGTTCATTTTATGTAAATGAGATATCCAAATTATATCATTCTGATTGGCTGGGGCTGGTAATTCTGTTCGTAGAAAGAAGCAGCCAGGGTTTCCCTGCAGTGATTGACTCAGATGGCATAAACAAGTGAGGCACCGTGCGGGATGCTTAAAGTTTGGTCTGAGGTTTTTCCTGGTATAGAGTGTGAGAAGTCCCTGCCAGCAAATGCCCTCTAGGCTCTTATTATTTATAAAATTTGGGCCTTCGGGTGACCATGGGGATTCCACCTCAGCAGATAAATTCCTTTCTGTCAAATGAATCATTCTTCTCAGGGTCCACAAATTTAAGACATTTGAAATATTTTTAGATGATGATTATAGAAATTTCTATTGTGATATCTTTTCAAATATTTCTGTGGGAAAAAAATTGATAAACTCATGTTCTACTGTCTCTAACTTTTATATTTGGCTTAAGAATACTTCTTAATTTGATATTTTTAAAATCATGAGTTGTTAATGGAAAGATAATGAATTGACTCAGCAATCTTCATTGATGTATTAGTGTCTTTAAAAACTCATTTAGAGAAAAGAGCAATAGTAAATCTCTTGGAGTTTTAGCAGCTATTAGAAAGGAGTAGAAAAAGATTATGTTTGAAAACAAAATGGTTAATAAGAGGCTAGATAACAAAACATTACATTGAGATAAAAATAAAGTAGAAATTATCCTTTTGAATTACAGCAACTTCTGTGTTGTTAAATGCCATAAACTATGAGAATAAAGTCACTTAATAAAGTGCTAGTGAGGATTCCTATGTTAACCTCTCTAGTATGTTTTTGTCATTTTTAAAGTGGCTTAAAATGGTCTTTTACCTTGACTACGTATTAGTTTTAACTAATCAAATTTTTGCCTTCAAGAGGTAGTGTGGGCCAGTGCAGAAAGCGTTGGGCCAGAAGCAGAAACCTAAGCTTGTTCTTAATAGTCATGGATTTGCTGGTTAGGCAGATTAAACTCCATGGGCCTCAGTTTTTAAATCCAAAAAACAAAAGCATGGAAGGAGATGAAATTTATGATGTCTTTCAACTTCAGCATATCCCATGCCCTTCTTATTAGAAATAAGAAATTCCATATAGTTGTTAGTTTATAGGAAATTTTAAGTATTAAATAAACATTGAGAAATAGGAGTCATAATTTAAAATGTATCTTGATAAATATGAATGTTTGCTCAGAAATAAACCAAATGTAATTTATTAAAACTAGGCATAGGGAAATAAACTGTTAAAGAAAAACAAAAAGTATAACTATTAAAGATAAATTATTAAAGGAAATAACCTTAAAAAATGTAAGACTAATACCTCTGTGAATCACAAGCAGCAGAGATGTCAGGTCAGTAAAAGAATGGACTAGTATATAAAAACCATGAGGTGGTGGTTCTGTGATTAAATTTAAATACATATTTTATCATCTCTATGGACGGTAATTTCTTCTAAACCTACCATTTCTTTCTTTATTTAGGAAAGGGGGCATCAAAAAAACAAGCCAAGAGAAATGCTGCTGAGAAGTTTCTTGCCAAATTCAGTAATATTTCTTCAGAGAACCACATTTCTTTAGTGAGTTTTGTTCATACAACTGTGGTGTTACTGTCATTAAGCATCTCTTGCTGTAGGAAGCTTTTCTAGATTTCTTGTTATATAGATATTTCAGAGTTGCAGTTTTTAAAAATCTCTTCATGGGTTCCCTGGTGGTGTATTGGCTAGGCTTCGGCACTGTCAACACCATGTCCTGGGTTCGATTTTCAGCCAGGGAACCACCAAAACAAAACAAAAAATCTCTACATTACTTAGTTACATACTATCCCAGTGTTATGTGCTTACTATATTGAGCCAGGGTCACAGGAGTGACTAAGTAAGAGGGCTTGGGAGACACAGTCAAATTCAGAATAATGCAATGGGATCTAAAGATAGTAGGCCAGGAGTGTCATTTTTGCCTTCAAATTGACAGCGCATTCCTATCCCTTTATTTATTCATTCACTCACCCACTCAGCAAACATTTAGTGAGCTCATAAAGACAGTCTCTGCCCCTAAGGAGTTTACAGCCTACTGAAGGAGAGAAAAGAACCCTATAGACTGGTCCTTACAGAGGATGCTGTAGGAACACAGGAGAAGGCACCCAACTAAGACTGGCGGTTTGGGGTAGGCTTCTTAGAGAAGCAGTTCTCAACCTTTGGGTCGCCACCCCTTTGGGGGTTGAACGACCCTTTCACAGGGGTTGCCTAAGACCATCAGAAAACACATATCAGATATTTACATTACAATTCATAATGGTAGCAAAATTGTGGTTATGAAGTAGCAACGAAAATAATGTTATGGGGGTCACCACAACATGAGGAACTGTATTAAAGGCTCGCGGCATTAGGAAGGTTGAGAACCATTGTCTTAGAGAAAGTAATATCTAAGTTGTGACCTATAGGATAGAGGAAAGGAATTCCATTGAGGAGAAAGAGCATGTGCAGAAACTCAAGAGTAAAACATAAGCATCTAGGACCTGAAGTAATTTGGTATGGCTAGAACAGAAGAATTGGAGGGAGAAAATCTCAAATGAGGAGGTCACAAAGGTAAAGAGGGATTAAATCTTGCAGGAACCTCTGTATTAAGGAGATTGAACTTTATCCTGAGGGTAGGACAGAGTCATTACAGAATTTTAATCGCAAGGATCTAATTTATCCATTGGAGAGGAAATCATTTGGCTGTATCACCAAGAGTGAATGAGTGTTAGAATCAGAGAGACTTGCTAAAATGCTGTTACAGAAAGCAGATGAGAAATGATGGGGCCTAAACTAAGCTGGTGGCTGTACAAATGGTAGATTTAAAAATTATTTCAAACACTAAGTGTAGAGGCCATGGTAATTGATTGGATGTGGGAGTAAGGGAAAAGTATAAAATAAACATTTTTAACTTGGCAACTGAGTAAATGGTGGTACCATTCATTAATAGGGGAACAGAGATTAGAATTTAAGGGGGAACAGGTAAGGAGCTAAATGTAAGATACATTGAATTTAAAGTTTTTTTGGAATATCTAAGTGAAGATACTGAGTAGGCACTTGGATATAGATATATAGGTACACACACACATCCCCTTAAGAGAGTGGGCTATACATGGTATACAAGGGCTGTCTGGAAAAATAGAGCCATAAATGCCTCTATTTTTTATTATTACCTTGCTGGATTCTTTCCAGACAGCTCTTGTATTACTTGTGATTCTGATAGTTGTAGATAGGTATACCTTGTGATACATTATATGAGAGTAGTATATTAGGTGAGAAATGAGAAGTAAAAATAAGGACTTACTCTCTAAAAGAATCCGAGTATATACAAATAAGTAATTTGATTTTGATTTTACTTTTAATAGAAAAATATAAAACATTCCATTTGCTTTTTAAATTGGATTAGCGATGACATCCAAATCACAAAGCACAGATAGGTTTACAGGTGAATTTTTTACTCTTAAAGGACAAGGTAATTTTCAGTGCAATTTAAAATCTTCCCAGAAATGTACATAACATAAAGGAAGCTTCTAAATTTATTCTCCAAAACCAATATAATACTAACACAAAAACCTGATGCTATCATATCCCAACAGAAAAAAAATAAGGATTACTCTCCCTTACAGTGAGACCTTAATAAATATTTAGTAGAACATTAAAAGAATAATATGCCTTTACCATAGACAAACAAAGTAGGCTTTATTTCAGGAATGCAAGGATTTTCAAGGTTAGTAAATTGGTTACTATAATTAACCACATTAATTGGTCAAAGGAGAAAAAACATAATTGTCACTATGGATGCCAAAAAGATGTTTAACAAAATTTAGCAATCATTACTGATCAATGCCTTTTAAATTCTCTATTGTCATTCAAAACATATCTCAAAAAAAAAAGTCAGTTATGGTTACATATTTACACATAATATATCTATAGGTATAGAATGAAACAGTGTAACAAAATGAATAAATGTAAAACTATCTCTTTATTTTTGATATTAAGACTCAGTATTATAAATCTATAAAAAGGCAAAATAGTCTCCAATGAAAATATGCCAGAATTTATTTTGGACCTTGATAAAAATACAACTTACTGAGTTTATCTGGAAAGTTTCTCTCAAACAGTAGCCAAGAAAACTGAAAAGTATGGGAGATGGGATGCTACCCTACCAAAGAAGACTTGTGCTATACAACTATAGTAGATAAAGTAGGTGTTGGTACAGAAATAAACAGAACAGAATAGAGAATCCAGGTGTAGACACTAATCCATTTAGGATCATAGCATATGACAACAGTGAGATTTCAAATCAGTGAGTGAGAGGATGGATTATTCAATAAATGATGTAGAAGCAACTTACAGTCATTTGGGGGGAGGGGAGTGTGTTGTGTGGGCAAGTGGGTGATACTTGGTTGCTGCCTTGTTCCTGTTGGCCTAAAAAAAACCAAAGAGCCACTTATTTTACCAGCAAAGTTGGTTTATTTGGGAAGAGCAGAGGAATTGCAATTCAGGACAGGCAAACTATTATGAACTGTAGGCAAGTCTGAAGAACAGAGGAGAGGGGCTTGCATTTATAGGGGGAAGAAAGGAACTTGGGAAGGGCTATTTCAAAGGGGTCAGAGTACTAACAGCTTCTCACTGGCTGGGCTGTTACATATCTTAATATAATCAGAAGCCCAAACCTGAAGGTAACCTGCTAAAGACAGTCAGCTGTCAATGACAAAGGAGAAAGTGTTTTGCTGGGCAAGGAGAAATTCTGTGGTGTGTCCTGTTTGGGGTCTGAAGTGGCAGGGCGGGAGAGCTCCTCCCTCTTAGGGCTTCCTGACTCCATTTTAAATGGTATTTCCTGTATTTATTTTTAACATTCCTTATACCAAAATAAATTTCAGATAGATCAGGGAGTTCCCTGGTGCTGGCGCTGTCAGCGCTGCGGCCTGGGTTCGATTCCCAGCCAGGGAGCTACCCACATACCAAAAAGCAAAAAAAAAAAAAAAAAAAATTTCAGATAGATCAGAGATTTCAGCAAAGGAATTGAAACGGTGTATTAGAAGACGTGGGAGAACTTTCTTTTTTAAAAATCTTAGTGTGGGGAAAGCCTTTTACATCTAGAAGCTTTAAAGTAAAAGATTCATTAATTTGAATACATAACTGCACAGCAAAAAAAAAAAATCTGTAAATAAAACTGAGAATAAAAGCAGTATATTTGAAAGTTAATAGAGCAGATCTTAAAAGTTCTCGTCCCAAGAACACAATTCATGTGTGGTGATGTATGATAACTAGTCCATTGTGATCATTTTGCAATATGAATATATACAGAGTGAACCATTATGTTGTACATCTAAAGCTAATAATGTTATGTGTCAATTATATCTCAGAAACAAACAAAAAATGTGAGAAAAAATTATTTTCAACACATGACTGTAAAGGAATTGTTTTCAGTACCACACAAAAAGCACTTACACATCAATAAAAGGGACAGCCAGGTAGAAGGAATACAAATGGTTAAAAAAGACAAAAATGTTCAACTTCATTCATGTAAGGTAAACAAGATACTTTACCTTTTAGACTGACAAAAAGTTTGATAATATCTGATGTTGGTGGGGGTATGAAAACACAAGCACCCTCCAAGACATTTGATGGGAGTATAAAGTGGTTCAAAAATCATTTTGGAAGTATTTATCAAAATTAAAAGCATACATGTTCTTTGACTCAGCAGTTCTACATGTAGAAATTATTCCACAGAGAAAATCATCCAAGTACAAAAGAATTTTATTGTAATATTGTTCATAAAAGCAGGAAACTAAAACAACCTAAAACCTTTGGCTGGATGCTATTGAGATAAATAACAGTGCATTTATGTGGCTAATATGAAAAGAATAAACAAGGTGTAGAAGAGTAAGCTATCACTTTTGTATAAAAAGATTATATATGTGTGTGTACTTGAATATACATAGAATATTTATGGAAGAATACTGAAGAAATGTTTAAGAGCAAGTACCTCTGGGGAGTGGAACCTAAAGTCTTTGGGGAAGAAGTGGTCAGGGAAAGAGACTTCTTCATTAGATGTTTGTTCTTCTTGTGGGTATTTTTTTTACCATTTTATTTTATTTTTTATTTTTTGGGGAATCTTTTTTTACCATTTTAATGAATTATGGTTTTTAAAAATATATAGTTAAAGTGTCAATCAAGGAATGAAAATTCTAATGTAATAAATTTTACAAATTACTCAGTTCTAAAATATGGCCATCCCTGTGATCTTTGGAAAATTCCTTAACCTCTCTGTCAGGGCTCATGAGTAAATAAAACTAAGGATAAGTTGCCCTACTTACTTTAAAGAGTAGTTGCTTTGGGTTTTTAAATGGCATAACATAGGACAGCAGTTTGAGAACCATAAACTAATATGGCAACATAAATCATTCTAAAAACAGGTGAAAAGAGCAAGGATATAGGGAAGAATTTAAAAAAAAAGGAAAAGGAGAAAGAAAACCAAAAACATAAGCTCAGTTAGGTTCTAGATATAAGTCTGAGAAGATCTCTTATGTCCTTCCATCCATTTGAATCATTTGTTCTTCTCAAAACATGCACTTTCACCTTTTCTGCTTCAGAGTGCTCAGGTATAATGATTGGTATTTAATACAAGAAGCCATAAAGATAGGAAATTATTTTGTGTTTTCATTTGGAAATTGCTTGTTAGATTCAGTTATTTGCAAATTTGTTTACGGTGCCTTTAAACATCTTATATATCTTCATGTAACGATCAGAAAGCTTGACTGAGAGACATTTATACTACACGGAAGTATTTTTAACTACTCCCATAATATTGCACATCCTTGTTTTTGTTAACATTATGGTGTTTGTTAAATGTGTATGCCTGTTAGTGTTGTCTAGTTTAAATTGGAAAGTTAACCAAATGGTGTCCATTTAAACATGCCTTATCAAGTAGTACATGTGAGTGCCTTCAAAGTACTTTCAGGTATAGTTTTGGGAATCAGTCCCAATTAAGAGTCTTAATTTCCATCTCTGTTTTTCAGGCAAATGTAGTAGGACATTCTTTAGGGTGTACTTGGCGTTCCTTGAGGAATTCTCCTGGTGAAAAAATCAACTTACTGAAAAGAAGCCTCCTCAGTATTCCAAATACAGATTATATCCAGCTGCTTAATGAAATTGCCAAGGAACAAGGTTTTAATATAACGTATTTGGATATAGGTATGTTTTTTGGGGAGGGGGCTGATCCCAAAACATACTTTTTAAAAAAAAAATATGGTTGAGAAAGAAAAGCTTCTATTATAATTGATTTCAGTGGTCAGAGATTCTAACTGTATTACCAAGCAGTAATATATATATATAATATATAATTGATGTATCCTATTCTTATAAATAATAATAGTGGCTAACATCTATACAATTATAATAATAAAAACAACAATAGTTAAGATTTATAGAGTTTTACTATGTGCCAGGCACTATTCTGAGGACATTACATTTATCAACTAACGCTGCAAAATAGGTTCTATATATAAGTGCAGAAAGTAAGGCACAGAAAGATTGAGAAACTTGTGCAAGATTATATAGCTAGTCAGTGGTATAGCCAGTTTTGGGAAAGGGTGACTGCAGATACACTGTCAATTGAACTAGCTCTGATGGGCAGCTTGAAAATACAAAGCCACCCATATTTCTAGAACAAGTACCAAGTTTGTTGGGGCCACACCTCTCTGCTTCATCTCACAATGCCAATGCTGGGAGATAAATGGGGGCAAGTCAATTTATAGCATTATCCCATTGCAGCTATCATCTCCTTTCTAGCCCTTAATCATTTTGCAGTGGTTCTCTACCTTTGGGGGTCAAACGACCCTTTCACAGGGGTTGCCTAAGACCATCGGAAAACACATATCAGATATTTACATTACGATTCATAACAGTAGCAAAATTACAGTTACGAAGTAGCAACAAAAATAATTTTATGGGGGTCACCACAACATGAGGAACTGTATTAAAGGGTCGCAGCATTAGGAAGGTTGAGAACCACTGATTTTAGAGAGACCTATGTGGACAGACTGGACAGCAAGTCAGTTGGGATTTTCTTTTAATTCAATTTATAAAGCTGGCTAGTGTGTGTAAGTGCGTGTGTGCGTGCGCACGTGCATTGTCTTGATTTAACATTAGTATAATATATGAAGAATTTGATATCTCCTATTACAGCTTCTGTGAACTGTGGGGACCTAGCTTTTCAGAGCTACTAGCACTGAGAAAGTTGGGTATTTAGGGACTGAAAGAACTTTTGCTACTTTAGGATTAAATGGTAGTTCAAGTGCAATGTTTTAATATACTGAGAATGAAGCCAAACTTGGGAATTTAGTGCAGACAGCTGGTCAGAAAAGGTGGCCGATGGGAGACCACTCTTTCATCAAATATTTATTAGAGTGTGTACACTTCGTTGGGTTTTTGAGACAAAGATGAATAAGCCACGTCATGGATAGGACCAGGGAGGGCTTTGAAACTAGAAAAAGAAGGAAACTTGAGATGACTTTTTTGGATAATGAATTAATGATGCTTTTTGAATGCTTCTTAATGGTTTTAAGAACTAAGTAGTTCTTGTAAATTTAGGACAACAGTCTGAAAACTACAGTCAGTTAACTTGGCTCACTGCTGTGCAGGTACCTTCAAAACAATCTAAATGTCCCCAGAGAAAATATACCAATGGCCAACAAGCCCATAAAAAGATGCTCAACATCATCAGTCATCAGGGAGGTGCAAATCCAAATCACGGTGACATGCTGGTTCACACACACTAGGATGGCTATGACGAAAAAAAGGATGTAGAGAAATTAAAGCCCTCATACATTGCTGGTGGGAATGTAAAATGGTTCAGCAGTTGTGAAAAATAGTTTTGTAGCTCCTCATATGAATTGCCTTATGATCCAGTAATTGTAGTAAGTATATACCCAAAAGAATTGAAAGCTGATATTCAAACAAATACTTGTACACACATGTTCATAGCCATATTATTCACAATAGCCAAAAGGTGGAAATAGCCCATGTGTCCATGACAGATAATGGATAAATCAGTTGTAGTGTATACACGTAGTGAAATATTATTTGGCCACGAAAAGTAATGAAGTTCTGATGTGTGCTGCAACATTGATGAACCTTAAAGACATACTAAGTGAAAGAAATGAGACACAAAAGTTCACTTATTTTGTGATTCCATTTATAGAAAATATCCAGAACAGGTTAATTCATAAAGACAGAACACAGATTGGTGGTTGCCAGGGGCTGAGGCTGGGAGCCAGGATGAGGTGGTGTGGGCAATGTGGGCAGGGAGGTTGTGAGAGGCTGCTTAATGGGTGTGCTGTGTCCTCTTGAGGTGATGAAATGATGAAAATGCTCTGTAACTAGATAGAGGTGGTGATTACACAACATTATGAATGTTTTAAATGCCACTGAAGGGAGTTCCCTGGTGGTGCAGTGGCTTAAGGCTTCGGCGCTGATGCTGTCAGCGCTGCGGCCTGGGTTCGATTCCCAGCCAGGGAGCTGCCCACATACCAAAAAAAGCCATAAATAAATGAATGAATGAATGAATGAATAATTAAATAAATAAATAAATAAATGCCACTGAATAGTTCACTTTCAAAATGGTTAACTTTATGTTATGTGAATTTTACCTCAGTTGAAAGAAAAGAACCTAGATACTATAAATAGCCGCTTCAGGCATTAAATAATCCCATTGTATCTGGATATTTTCCACTATATTGACTCTAACTGAAATCACAATTAATCATGGCCACGTTAAACAAATCATAACTCACGTGTTTCTACTTCTTCCCATATTTAATTATCTTTGGTAAGAGTGATTCATCAGTTGCTGAGAAGAACATTTGTTTCCTGGGTTTAGGTATTGTTTTTAAAACATCCTAACCCATATGCAAAATGGAACTAGACTCTTTGCACAGATTTATAACCCAAAACTGAAGGCACAAAGGAGGTCTTGCCCTGAACCATGTATTTCCTGGTTCCAGTGTCTACTGAAAATAGCCCTAGACTTCATAATGAAAAATACAATTTCCCCAGTATTCCAGTAAATGGTTTTTTTTTTCCTTCTAAAAACATTGCTGTGGTTCAGTAATTTGCAAACACTGTTCAACTAGCCACATTAGAATTGGATTAGACCTTTTTTTTTTTATGCAAGAATTTAGCTACTGTAACCCCCAATCTGCATTTCTGATTGAGCAGGCTGGAGTGAGGCCTGGACACCTGTATTTCTGTAAAGTTCTCTCAGATGATTATGAAGTACATCTGTGTTTGAGAACTGCTATAGCTGTTTTGTTTGTTTGTTTATAAGAATGACAAAGATGACAAGTAAGTGGAGTAGTTTACCATGAATGAAAACTATTGTTTATACACAGGACATACTTCATATACACTTAATAATGATCATGTTTGAATATGTCATTACAGAAGAACTGAGTGCCAACGGACAGTATCAGTGTCTCGCTGAACTGTCCATGAGTCCCATCACAGTTTGTCATGGCTCTGGGATCTCCTGTAGCAGTGCACAGAGTGATGCAGCTCACAATGCTTTGCAGTATTTAAAGATCATAGCAGAAAGAAAGTAAACATGGAGCAACTTGGAAAACTCTTCAGCAGCACTTCAAAAGTTCCCTTTTCACCCCTTCCCAAGTAAAACGTTTAATGTTTGCATTTGTGTCTTGTTCCTAAATCTCTTCATAGATTCCATCAACACTCCAGGTTTAATTATCTTCCTAGTAGTTGTTATTAAGCTCTTTTTAATGGCTTAAACTTTGTATTGGTATACAAGGGGGGACCAAAAACCAAAAAATCAAACAAAACTAGAATTATCTTCTGGAGGGTGGGCTCCTTGTAGTACAGACTTTCTCTGCTAGGTGAGTGTTCTCGGAACTCATCTGCATCAGTGTACAGGCTGGCGTTGTGAGAGACTGAGTTTTGCTTCAGTAAATTTTTATTTCAACACTCAATGCCTTTTCCCATTTCATGATGGGTGATTTATGTAAACAGCTTGCGGCATGGTAACGCACCTGCCCACACTGCGCTGAGTGTTCAGCAGTCTTTGACCAAAAATGTCTTGACGCTGTGCCTCACTATCCCTATTCACCTAATCTTGCCCCAAGCAATTAATTTTTTTTTGTTTGTTTGTTTCCCCAATGAAAAAAGTCCTCAAAGGGAAACATTTTGCCAGTGTGGACGAGTAGAAACAAAAATAGCAGAAGTGCTAAAAGGTATCAAAATCGACACGTTCAAAACCTTTTGAGCAGTGGAAAAACCATGTGAATAGATACATTGCATCAATGAAGATGACTGAAGTTTAAACATGTTAGAATACATACACAGTTTTTTATAAATACTGTTTTGGTTTTTTTGGTCTCCCTTTGTATTTATAAACTTTGTACCACAAGCAAAGTATAGCACCCATTTTACAATGCCACGTACATAGAAGGAAGAAACTGCATGTTGATGAAGATGATAAGATAAAACTGCTAACAGTCTTACTGGTGCTTAACTTCTTGGTGCAAGGCTTTGTAAAGGAAATTCGAAAGAAGCCCCTTAGAATTAGAGTGTTGAGGAATGCACTAACACGTTTTTATTCAATGTTATTGTTAAATGTGAAGGAACATGACTGGTTTGCTGTGTATTTGAATCCATGTAATAAAAGAGTTGTTATAATGAGTCCTGCTCATTTTATTGAAGTGTTACTTGTCTATGGCCCTGTTCTTTCTAGCCATCCTTATAACGTAAGATGGCTATTCTGTTACTTACGTATCTCTAGTTTACTTCTGAAAGTCAAAGGTAAGAAAAACAAACCAAAAAACCCAAAACCATAGGGCCTAAGCGAACATTTACAAGCGACGTAATAACTTCCATATTTTCTCAAGCATGTGCAGTGTTTTCTTTCACATAGCATTCATAGATGAATTAGTAATATAGTTGGAAAAGGAAACAAAACTTTCCAGTGCACTCAATTCACAAGAAGATGTTTCAAAGCAGTGAGTGGTTAAAAGGTTAGGAAATACGTCTCGAGCAAATTTTAATGTTGCCTTTTATATTTCCATATCTCATCCTATAACACCTCAGTTCTGCCATCTGTCAGCTCCAGCTGATAGTGCTGCCTTGTCAATTAGGTGTTGTCCTGTTTAGAGTGGGAGAAAACCTCAGGAAGAAAGCTCTGAATGATAACTAGATTTTGATAATCTCGAGTGTTAATCCAGCAGGAAATAGGTAACAAGTATTTTTCTGTCTGAAAAGACATACACATCTGAGTGGAATCCTTTGACAATAATAAAATTGCATAATAAAGGAAAATCTGCATGTAACTTAAAACTCTAAGCATTTAATTTTGTTTCATGTTATAAGCTATCTGTCAAATAGAATATTAGGTACTTTTTTTGGTAAGATTAAGGAATACACAAAGACTGAACCAAGTTTATAGTCTTAGGAGCTCATGGATCATTAAGGTTGACCTTAGGCTTTAATTTTTGCTCTGGAATACAGAGGGCACGATGAATTCACTCTAGAGATGACAGACTGCACAACAAAGTGCTTGCTTTGAAGAGGAAATGGGGGCGATTTCATAAGGCTTGGAAGAAAAAGGTGGGGTCCAAGTAAAGAAAAGGACAACAAGATCTGAGTACAAGGTCCCCAGGTGTCACATTCTTCCTGCCCATGCTTTCCCTTCTGGCTCTGGAAGAAACATGCATTTTTAAAGATACTGCTCAAATGTTACCTCTGTCAAACTGTCCAGATTCTCTTAAGAAGTTGCTGCACTGTCAGTTGTTAGCAGCATTTTGTTAAGGTTCAAAACTAATCTATTAATAATTGGTCATATCTGTTAACTATGTTAGGTAAGTTTCCCAAATAGTCTGAAGAGGCAGCTATGTCTGTTAGATGCATCAGTGGTGGGAAAAGGTGCTGTGTGGAGTTTTTGACAAGTTCAGTAGGAAAGTCATAATACAGACTCCAAGGATTCTGGATCAAGGTCATAGGTCATGCCTTGTATAGCAGAGAACACTTTTTATTTTTTGGTTGGTTCTCTGAACGGGGATTGAACTCAGGCTTGCAGTGGTGAGAGCACCGAAGCCTAGCCACTACACCACCAGGGTACCCCCAGATATTCTTGAGAGCTCACCCAGGCCCAAGGCTGAATTCCTCCCCAAGAAGCCAACCCAGAGTCTCCTCCCCATTTTCCTCTACTGACCAGTTGATCCAACTTTCCACACAGATGTTGCTGCCTGTTATGGTGCCTTCTCTCAGGAACTCTCTGCTGTCCCTAACTTCTCCCTTGCTGCTCTCTAAATTGCTCCCCCACTTGAAATATTCTCTTCCTTCCCCAAAGGAGCCACAGAATCCTGAGAAGGTGAATGTCCCCCCATATGCCCAAGCCTTATGCATCGCTGACTGACTCAGCATCGCACTCCACCCCCTGGGCTCCTACCCGCAACTCCTCCTCTGCCCAGTTTCGGTTTCTTCCCATTCTTTCCACAGATGGTGATCCCCAAAGCATTCCCAAATAAACCTCCTGCCTGTGGCCTCCTTCTCAGACTCTCTTCTCTGGGGAGCCCAACCTAGCATATGGAATTATAGTTTAGTGCAAAAAGATATTCAAGGAAAAATCAGATTAAATCATGTAATTTAAAAATCATACAAAATTACAACTCTAAAATATGCTGATTTCTCTTTAGCTCAAGTATCTGTTGCCATTTATTAAAATTTCTAGAGGGGTTCCCTAGTAGTGTAGTAGCTAGATTTCAGTGCTCTCAACGCTGTGGCTGGGGTTCGATTCCCAGCCAGGGAAACAATACCCCCCAAAAAAATTTCTAGAGGAAGGACTGGTTGTTAATTTGTAGCCAGTTTTTCTTTTGCAGGTCTCTGTGGGTGTTGGGTATGGGCTCCAGTGATGAGGGCACATTTGCATTTTGAAAAGATTCCTCTTGGCATCTAAAAGGATATGTAGGAAATGAAACAGAAATAATCCTAATATGAGGACAAAGCCCACCATGATTAAAGCTACATCTGGAATAACACTGAAACTTGGAAGATGAATGGCCCTTCAAAATTGTCCTAACGAACAGTTAAAAACTATGAAAATGCCCATAATATTATAGGAATTTCAAAAAGTATAGATCCCAAAACTGAAAGTGTCTGAGTATTAGAACTAAGCTCTTAACAGATTGGGGAAAAAATTATTGTGATTCAATAAAGTACAGCTTTATCTAAAAACAAAACATAATAAAGTAGATTTGTGGAAATTATTGAAGATGTGAGCCTCCCTGAAGATTTTATTAGCTTGACAACATATTCAGAATTGTTCTAAGATAGGAAATCATGATGGCTTTCTGCTACAGATAAAGCTGACATCAAAAAAGGGAAGTTTGGGCTTATTTAAAGGTAACAATAAACCAAGTCTTTAATTTATTACGCTTAATTTACCATTTCCAGATTTCTTAATTTCTCTTTGTATTATTATTATTATTATTATTTTTAGATTAGCTCTCAACTCTACTGTCTAATAAGACTTAAGTTGGGAAGTTTGTAGGGCAGGGTACCAGAAGGGAGGGAGCTGTACAGAGGAGCTTCCAGATCCTGCATTCTTGTAGAGTTCCTTTATGTCTTTATTCAAATAGCAAGGTGTATATGTGCAGGGTAAGATTCTGTGAGGCCCAGTCATTCTGGAGATCCTCTAGTGCTGGGAAACAGTCATTTGGTGATCAGCATTGTCCTACCTATGTGACACATATTCAGAATATGTCACAATTTTCTGCTTTTAGTTTGCCTCTCTCATAATTTTTGGTATAATACAGCATATGCTGGTGTCAAAGAAAAGCAAAGCTAGTTGTTTAACTAGTGTCTCGGACACTAGTTCAAAGCTGTAAGACAAGATTTTATACAGTAGTACCATTGCAGAGGAGAGGCCCTATAGTGTAACCTGAGTTAAAGGAAAAGTCCTGAGGGACAGTAAGGGGTGTGATAGGCCATCTGTGTTCTCTGGTGCTTGTTAAAGTTGGGCCCTACCCTTTCACAGAGCCTGGGAGACAGGGGCCCTATTCTTTTTTTTTTTTTTTTTTTTTTTTTTTTTCTTTTTGGTATGTGGGTAGCTCCCTGACTGGGAATCGAACCCAGGCCGCAGCACTGACAGCGCCAGCGCCGAAGCCTTAAGCCGCTACACCATCAGGGAACTCCCCATGGGTGGGTTGGGGGGCCCTATTCTTGATGTTTACATGTCAAAGGAATGGCTCCCATGTCCTTGAGGAAGGTTGCTGAAGATTCACATACCATATTTTGCCATGTAAAATGCACACCTGTGTGTAATGCACACCCATGTTTTTGGCCCAAACTTTCATGGAAAAAAATCTTTTATTTCGATTATTTTAATTCAAATTTGTATTTGTTAATATTTAGATACTTGGTTTTTTGTATTATAAAGGAATTTTAACATTTATTTTTTAACATATTATGGTATAATAAAATTTTATGTAACAAATAATTACAAAACACAACAACAGGGATTTCCCTGATGGTGTAGTAGCTTAAGGCTTCATCCCTGGCGCTGTCAACACTGCAACCTGGGTTCGATTCCCAGCCAGGGAGCTACCCACATACAAAAAAAAAAAAAAAAAAAAAAAAAAAAAAAAAAAAAAAAAAAAAAAAAAAAAAAAGAGAGAAAGAAAGAAACAAAACACAAGAACAGATACAAGGTACAAGAAATTGTTTTGGTATAAAAAAACAATTATCATATTCCAGGGTATTATTTTGCATACAGATATCAGTATTGATTTCTAGAGTTACATTTTTAACTCATAAGCATAAATAAAATAATTAAAAACATTTATATAAATATGGAATTAGTAGTGCCCATGTAAAATGCACATCCTTATTTTTCCCTCACAAATTTGGGTAAAAAAACTGCATGTTATACATAGCAAAATACAGCACATCTCAAAGGGACAGAGAAAGAATTTAACTGTAACAAGTGCTCTCAGAAAAGGGAGGTCAGAGGCCTACTGTCAGGTCTTGACTGTTAACAAACATTAAATATTTTTGGCAGCCTTGAACTTTTCCAGACAGGCACTCAAGGCCTGCTGGGTTGTCTTCATAGAGACAAGGCCTTGGACTGCCAGAAGCCATGCTCAAGTTTGGTCAAGTCTCTCAGTGTGTGGGTTGGGGAGAGGGGGCATGTGGAGGTGAGGAGGGCTGGGGAAGTTGCATTCCTTCATGCCGAGAATTTTGCAGTTCTTGCTGGACATGGGTAATTCTACATTGCTGTAAATCTGGACCTTTTTTTTGTTTTCTTTTAATGATGCTGACATTTTTCTGGCTGCCTAGGGAACCCTGGAACAAAAGTCTCCTGGACCTGGGCCTGGGGAGGTGGAGGGGAGAAGAGGAAAGGCTGAGAGTGGATAAGAACGGGGTACTGAATCAGAGTGGAGGAAAAGTGTCTTCAAGTTTCCTCCCTCCCTGACCTTCCCCCGCCAGGTTGTTCATTGCAGAGGCACCTGAAGAAGCTTCTTCTTCCCATAAAGGATTCTGAATGGAGCTGCCTGGGTTAGGAAAGCTGCTAGGTCTAAGAGCATGACTGGCCCAGAGGACCTCTGCAGTCACTGCAGTCCCCTAGAGACTGCCACGCCTGCCTATGCACCAAGTCTGGTGTGGGGAGGGCAGCTTTCTTCCCATGAGCCTGCCTGGTAGAACCTCTGTCATTGTGTGTGGTAGGCTGGAAGGTTTTCGGCTAGGAGCTCAACTCTTCACTAATAAATTCTATTTAAGACAACTAATTGTGCAAATTTTACAAAAACCTATGACAATATAAGCACCTTGCTAGGACCCTTCTCGGGATCTTGAAAGGGTCCCATGAAGTGAGAGAGCTTAATTAAAGTTTTGTTCTCAAAAATTGGGAAACCATTTTTTGGTCACGTAGGCCAAGGAGTGACACTTAATGATAAGCGGGATACAAAGCTAAGGATGGAATAGCTAGGGTGATGCTCTGAGCAGAGTGCCTGCATTTTATGCAAAGAATGCATTCCTGAAGACACTGACAAAGGAGGTAGTTATTTTGGTTTACCAGCCCACTTTCCTCATTTAGGAAAGGAGGCATATTCATTTATAATTCCCTGAATCCTGTCATCATGCCTGCAAAGTAACTCTAAAAGGAATCTCTCTCATCAACCAAGGGGATTTAAATAGCAGTGCTTTAGAAAGCATTTAGAAGGAGCACATTCTGGATTGGAATACTAAAGAACAGTATCAGAAGTTTTCTACATTTAGGTGTTTACCTTTAATTTGAACCATGCTAAAATACCACTTCAGATTACTACTAATAGTTAAAACACCTGGTGTATGGAAAGTTTTTAAGAAAATCATTATTATTGTTGTATAAATATTGAATGCTCTTAATTGGGGACAACAGTTGCAAAGATGAAAAGAGAAGGAAGCCTACTTCTCATTATTGTGACAGGTCCTAAAATTTTTGTAGCTTAGTTTTGAACACTTATCCAAGAATTGGTTTTTACTTCATTATCAAAATCTAGATGTTATTGTTTAATTTTTTTTTACATATGCTACTTCTCTAAGTCAGTTAAGGCTGCTATAACAAAATACCACAGACTGGGTAGCTTATAAACAATAATTTATTTCACAGTTCTGGAGGCTGAAAAGTCCAAGATCAAGACACCAGCAGATTTAGTGTCTGGTGAGAGCCCATCTTCACCGACAATCCTCTTCTCACTGTAGCCTTACATGGTATGAGGAACACTTCCGTATGTCTTAATAAGGGCACTAATTTCATTCATGAAGCCTCCACCCCCATGACCTACTCACTTCCCAAATGCCTTACCACCACCAATACCATCACATTGGGAATGAGGTTTCAACATATAAATTTGTGGGGCAGAGGGGACACAATTACTGAATCTATGGCACTACAAGATCAAACAAGACAGGTAATCTATTAAGCCCATGTATTGGGCCCTTTATAGGGATGTTTTTTCATAGTGAATGGGAAAATATATCTCTCCTTTGTATGTTTATGAAACAACACTGGCTACCTTGCCTTGAAAGAAGAGATCTTCTCTTTTCTCTGTAACTGGCCTAACATGAGAGTGTAGAGCCAGGAAACCAGGAATATTTCTTCCAGAGGCAGTCATTATGGTGGGAAATTTGGGATCGAATGCTACATGATAAAACTAGATAAAATCCTACACATCAGATCTAACCTCTTCATAGAAAAAGCTGGAACTGCCTAAATTAAGAGAGTTGGTAGTTGAGACAGACTGGCATCCATAACTTTTACACTTTTTTAGAACTCAGTTATTAAAGGTGGGGAGATTAACTTATTTTCAAAGGAGGGGTAAATCTTGTGTCTGAATTTGGAGGGGAAATCTACCATTGCAATTTGGCCTTGGCCAGAGGCAACACCACCAGTTGTATCTTCACAGTGTGATATCAAGTGATATACTTAAGGTGAATCTGGTTATACTTTATGGTTTACTGTGAGGCAAATGAGGCATTTGACATGCAGGGGGAATTATTGTTGAACATTGTGCTCAATAGGAAGCCATTGCCATGGCTTTAATACCAAAAGGAAAGGTTGTTAATTCAGCTTCCCTTGAAAGCTAATAACTTGTAGTAATTATTGCATGGGTTACTTGGTCTTGCTGGGTCCCAGCTTGGGAGCTTCTTTCAGATCAAAGTTACTCTAATGGGCAGGCTGTGGTTAAACAGGCTCTTTAATCTCTGTCTCCACGAAGTTCTGTTAGCCTGGACCAAGAGATTGAATTGGTAATCTGTAACTTCCTTACTGGGGTTTTTTTGTTGTTGTTGTTGTTGTTGTTCTTACACAAGAATATGATTTTTAAAACCTTTTTGCTTTGGAGTAATTACAGGAAGTTACAAAGATTGTGCAGAGAGGTCTCCTAAATCTTTTACTCTAAATGATTAGAGTTTACATAAATATAGTATAATATCAAAACAAAAAAATTAACAATGGCATAATATGTGTATACATCTATGTCATTTTTAAAATTTTAAAATTGTGGTGAAATGCATGTAACATACAATTTACCATTGTAACTATTCTTAGGTTTACAGTTCAGTAGCAATAAGTGTAATCATATTGTTGTTGAACCTCTTTTTCTCTTACAAATCTGAAACTCTGTACCCATTAAACACTAACTCCCCATTTCCTGCTCCTCAGCCCCTGGCAACCACTTTTGTACTTTCTGTTTCTATGAATTAGACTATTCTAGGTACCTCATATAAGGAGAATCATACAGTATTTGTTCTTTCGTGTCTGATTTATTTCACTTAACATAAAGTCTTCAACGTTTATCCATGTTGTAAAATGTATCAGAATTGTTTTCCTTTTTGAGACTGAGTAATATTCTATTGTATGTATATGCCTCATTTTGTTTATTCTCCTGTTAATGAACAGAAGTGGCTATTGACTGGTTGGTTATTGTGAATAATGCTGCTATGAACATGGGTACACAAACATCTCTTTGAGACCTTGATTTCAATTATTTTGAGTATTTTTAGGGTCTCAATTGTATCTTTCCCCAAATTCATATGTTGAAATCTCACCCCCAGTATCTCTGTGACTAAATCTGAAGATAAGGCCTTTAACAAGGTGATTAAGTTAAAACAAGGCCCTCGGAGTGGGTCCTAATCCAATCTGACTGGATTCTTTGTAAAAAGAGGAAATTTGGACACACTGAGAGACACCATGGGAACACATGCCAGAGGGACAACTATGTAAAGAGGCAGCAAGAGATCTGCAAGCCAAGGACAGAGGTCTTGGAAGAAACCAACAACCGATCTCTTGATGTTGGACTTCTAGCTAAGAACTGTGAGAAAATAAATTTCTGTTGCCTGTGGTATTTTGTTATGGCAGCCATAGCAAACGTATACAGATGTACAAGGGCTGTACAGAAAAAGGTCCAGCCAATATCAATATAAGAAGAATGGTTACATGGTTGGATACTTTCTGGACTTGCCCTCATATACCCAGAAGTGGAATTGCTGAATCATATGGTAATTCAATTTGTAATTTTTTTTTCTTTTTTTTTACTTTTAAATTAATTGGGATGACATTGATTAGTAAAAATTACATAGGTCCCAGGTGTACAATTCTACATTACATCTTCTATGTGTTGTATTATGTGTTCATCATCCAGAGTCAGTTCTCTTTCCATCACCATATATTTGTGTCTTTGTCCCTTTTCCACCACGCCCCCTTTACCCTCAGATCACTACTAAATTATTGACTGTGTCCATGAGATTTGTTTCATTGTGCTTTTGATTCTGTGTTAACAATCAAACTAAATTTCTCCATCCCTTTCCTTTATTTACTCACTCTCCCATCCCTCCTCCCATCTTAAAGAAGTCCCTCTAACATTCTTTGTAGTACTGGTTTGGTGGTGATGTATTTCTTCAACTGTTTCTTGTCTGAGAAGCTTTTTATCTGTCCTTCGATTTTGAATGCTAGCCTTGCTGGATACATTATTCTTGGTTGTAGAGCCTTGGTTTTCATCACGTTGAATATTTTCTGTCAATCCCTTCTGGCCTATAAAGTTCCTGGTGAGAAATCAGCTGAAAATCGAATGGGTGTCCCTTTATAAGTTACTACTTGCATTTCTCTTGCTGTTTTTAGAATTTTATTTTTCTTTAACTTTTGCCATTTTAATTATGATGTGTCCTGGTGTGCTCTTATTTAGGATCATCTTGTTTGGGACTCTCTGTGCTTCCTGGACTTGTATGTCTATTTCCTTCACCAGGTTAGGAAAATTTTCAGTCATTATTTCTTTAAATAATTTATTGACCCCTTGCTTTTCCTCTGTCCTTTCAGGAATATTATTCTGATATTCTTCTGCTTAAAATTGTCCCAGAGGAATCTCAAACCATCGTCATTTTTCTGGATTCTCATATCTATCTGTTCTAAATGGATGTTTTCTGCTAGCTTTTCCTGCAAATCACTACTTTGCGCTTCTATTGTATCTAGTTTGGTGACTTTTACACATTCTTTATTTCAGTTAATGTAGTGATTATCCCTCTCTGTTCCTTTATAATGGTTTTTAAGTCTTCTTTAATGCTTGCTATCTCTCTGTTGAAATTATCAGTCATTTCTTTAAGCATTTTTATAAAAATTGCTTTGAGCTCGGTTTCTGATGGGTCACCTGTTCCCATCTCTTTAATTCTCTGGTTTCTCATTTTTTGCAGCCTTTCTGGACCCTCCCAGGTGTAATTTCTTTGGTGTTCACTTCTGATACTGGGCAGGCAGGGATCTGTGGAGGAGGGGCATTTGTGGCTTTGCTTTCTTCCTGCGGCTCTGGGGGTCATGTAGGGAGTTTGGGTGTGACAAATTGTGCCTTTCTGTTCTCGGTTTGCTCCATGCATGGATTCTGCCCTGAGCCTTGAAGTCAGTTCTGTTTTCTGGGCTTTTAAACAGTTCTGGCTGTGGGCTGAGAAACGCATACACAGCCCCCTCTCTGTTTTTCCTGCCCGGCCGGAGTATTCGCGCTGTGGCTCCTCACTGCCCAGTTACTCCCCCTCCTCTGTGGTTTGCAGATGGTCTGCACCTCCTGGGGCCAAAGTGAGGTGGGTGCAGTATCTCATGCCCACCTCTGGGCCCCTTTTCCTCTGTCCCGTGGACCGAGTGAGGCCTGGAGCACTCTCCCGCTGCCTTCTTCCTCCTCCCTCCCCCAGCAGTAGAGTTCCAAGCGGGGACCCGCTGGCCATGACTCTGCTCTTCTTTTTATTTCCCCTTTGTTTAACCCTCTGCCTACCTGTAGGTACCTTAATGCCATGCATGGATTTCTTAGCTGTGATTATGCATTGTATAGAGGGTCCTTGGTTGAGGTGTAGGTGTTTTATTAGTTGTAATTTCCAGAGGAGTTTTTTTGGAGGTCCCTCTCATGCCACCATTTTGATGTGTCTCCTAATTTTTTTATTATCTAATATAATACTAGCCTTAGGCACTTTCACCAATTCAGCTAAACTGTAGAAAAACATCTTTTTCACTGAACACAATTTAAAAGTTTAGAATATTCCACTAACTATCATTAACAATGTTTTACAATATTGTCAGGAATTTAGGAAGTGACTGTGAACTCTCAGGGCTGATACTATGAATCTGAACATTCCTGACTAACAAAGTCATGCTGGACACTCCTATGTGACCCTGTCTGAATAGGTGCTCTGCCTACGCAGGTGCCCACATATTCAGGTACCATTTAGGTGTAAATACAAAATCTAAAGGCTGGTGCAGACCTATGTTGGTGCCACAAGTAGTGATATTTATTTATTTGGGTGGTTCCCTGGCTGGGAATCAAACCCAGGCTGTGGCATTGAGAGTGCTGAAACCAAGCCACTATACTACCAGGGAACCCCCCAAGTAGTGATATTTAAAAGGACCACTGAGGATCAATCTTGGTTCAACATCATTTGCCCAGAATTGTAGAGTGATGAATAAAGAAGCTTCCTTTGCCATTTTCCTTTACTCTGTATGTAAAGGAAAAATGATTTTGGAGAATTAACCTGCTTTGGCAACCTTACAAAAATGACTGGTACATTTTGAAGAGAGTATATTAGTTATATAAATATAAATGCACTTTATTCTATATAAGTAAAAAAAGACAGAATAGAGGAAGATTTAGTAAGAGAGGATTTAAAAGACAATTCTAAGGAAGATGAGGAGCTTAAAAAAATAACCCTAAAGTATTGTGATAACATATAGGAAGTCCAGAGAGATATAGTGGAGAATTAAGTATGTATAGGCAGAGTCATTGGGAAGAAAGGTAGAATGTGAGGTGGTTTGATTTTCCTTGAAGAAATCTTATATTCATATATCTCTTCCTAACAGTCTACAGATAATGAACTATATTTGAATGGTGGTTTAAAGTACTGAGTTGCTGAATCAAAGATGGCAGAGTAGGTAAACACTGTGCCTATATTTTTCTGTGAACACATTAAAATAATAACTAAATTATTGAGCAACCAACCTGGAGTACCATCTGAAGTCTAGCTGAACAGAAGCTTTATAACCAAGGAAACCAAAAAGAGGAGGCCACAGCGAGACTGATAGTGATATGGGCCAAACGAGCAGCCATCCCCCCACTTCACTAAAGACTCCTGTTCTTGTTCTTTAGCTCTCAGTTTCACCTTTTTCCTAGACCAAAGTCTTAATCGTTTTCCTTATCAATTTTCTCTGGCTCCTCATCCCAAGCAACAGACTGTTCCCCGTGGATAATTACTCCAAAACTTGTAACTCATATGTCTGCAGCTTGCTGATTACAATCACTACAGGCAAGCATCCCTTCCAGGCCTTTCTGGACCTGGACAGGGGATAACACCTGAATGACTAGTTGGGCCAGACGTGAAAGGGCCACAGGCCCAACAGACTTTCTATCCTGAAACTACCCAGTGACAGGGGCTTTAAAAACTATTTCTCAAATCAATGCCTTTAAACTACTAATTAAATTAATTTCTCCTCATCTAGGGACCATCAGGATACTAGTGGTACCCTAACAAGGCTTCCAGCCCATCTCAACCAAAGGAGTCAACATGGAGGATCTCGAGACCCCTTCCCTTTTTAGATCAGATAGGGTGAAAGCTCCACGGATCCCCAATAGGTAGGGACAATGACCATCTTCAGCAGGAAGCAGATACAAAAGATGAGACCTTCAGCCCCTCAGCTTCCCATAAAGATTTCTGGGGATCACATCTCTCAAGGAAATGTGAGGAAAGCAGGTAGAATAGGGGGGATCTCGGGACACCTCCCATGAGACTCACCCGGCTGGAATAGTCACCACCTTAGTACCACCCTATCATTAGTAGTCCCCACCCCAAGTTGAGTAACCGCAGGAAAATTCCAGGTGAAAAGTGAGCTAATACAAGGAAGTTAGAGGACACAAACTAGCCCACCAGTTTGAGCTAGTTTCTAACACCTGTGCAGTGAGAGCTACAACCACCTTCATTTCACCTGAGCCTTATTATACCATCATTATAATATCATACATATGCCCGGAAGTTCATTAATATCATTAGAACAGACTGAACTCTGGGAAAGGGCATGTGCATAATGTAATAAGCACCTTGTCAATCAGACTTGTCAATCAAGAGACCTCATGCCCAGAGGTGTCTGCCTTGAAAACACGGAACAAAATAAAAGTACCAAAGCCTCGTTAATCGGGGCTCCTGAGCCACTCTCCTTGCCCGAGCCTGCTCCTACGTCTTTGGGTGTATTTTCTCTTCAATAAACTATCTCTCTGTTTCACCTTTATACTTTTGTGTGTGTCTCGTTCAATTCTTTGCTCTAGATACCAAGAACCTGGACATTGACTTCGCACCATTGAGGACACCCCATTTTCCGTAACAATAGGAGTGGCACAGAGGCGAAAGGAACCAAACCTCTGGTGGCAGTAGAGAATCAGGAGGGATATCTCAGCCATGGAGTTTTTCCCCCAGAGGAGCAAGGGACCCCAACCCCATACCAGGTTCCCTAGTCCGGAGCACTGGTGCTGGGAAGAGGAGCCCCACAATATCTGACTGTAAAAAACAGTGGGGACTCTGACTGTCCGGTTGGGATGAAAGGCTCTGGGAAACCCAGATGTCCTCTTAAAGTGCCCGCACAGACTCAGTCACTTGTGGGTACTCACCCCGGGCTCTGGCAGAGAGACAGTGACTCAGGGAATGTTGGAGGCATACAGGTGGTGCAGACTGAGGTGTGTGACTTTGGAACGAGGGCTGGAGGACAGTTGCCATTTTTCCTGGTGAGTCCTCCTCCATGTAGCCGGCTGGTGGGCGCCATCTTTCCTGTGTTGCATTCGCCCATTCACGGCCAAATCTGAACCTGATTGGTCTATTGAGTTTTACTTGCTCCACCCTGCTGACTCACTAGTACTCAACCTGACCCAACTCCGCCGATGCCAGAGCACTTTCTCCAATGAGAAGCCAGCCCCACCCACACTGCAATCTTCCTTGGAAAACTATTTAAGTCCGCAGGCCCCAGGCTGGCAGTGACCAGTATTGGTGTGCTCCGAGGATTTTACTGAGTAGCTCAAGGCCTCAAACCAGAATCTACAGGAGTAGTCAGCACAGGTGACCAGGGAGAGAGTGCCAGGCTCCCACAGGGCACCTACTACATAAGGCTATCCAGCAAGACTGGGAGATGTAGCAGATTTACCTAATACAGTGGTTCTCAACCTTCCTAATGCTGTGACCCTTTAATACAGTTCCTCATGGTGTGGTGACCCCCATAAAATTATTTTCGTTGCTACTTCACAACTGTAATTTTGCTACTGTTATGATCGTAATGTAAATATCTGATATGTGTTTTCCAATGGTCTTAGGCGACCTCTGTGAAAGGGTCGTTCGATCCCCAAAGGGGTCGGGACCCACAGGTTGAGAACCACTGACCTAATACATAGAAAAAAATACAGACAGGTATCCAAAATGAGAAACAAAAAATGCATCTCAAATTAAAGAAAATTCCAGAAGAAGAACTAAACAAGATGGAGGCAAGCAACCTATCAGATATAGAGCTCAAAACTATGATTTTAAGGATGCTCAAGGAATTTAGTGAAAACTTCAACAGAGAGATAGCAAGCATTAAGAAGGACATAGAAACCACAAAAAAAGGACCAGTCAGAAATGAAGAATATAATAACTGAAATTCAGAATGCAAAAGAAGGAATCATGAGCAGACTAGATGGAGCAGAGGATCAAATCAGCAAATTGGAAGACAAGGTAGTAGAAAATATCTAGTCAGAACAGCAAAAAGAAAAAAGAATCCAAAAAAATGAGGATAATTTAACGGGTCTCTGCAACAACAACAAGCACAATAACATTTCCATCATAGGAGTATCAGAAGGAGAAGAGAGAAAGCAAGGACTTGAGAACCTATTTGAAGAAATAATGATTAAAAACTTCCTTAACCTGGTGAAGGAAACAGACATACAAGCCCAAGAAGTACAGAGAATCCCAAACAAGATAAACTTAAATAGGCCCACACCAAGACACATTATAATTAAAATGGCAACAGTTAAAGATAAAGATAGAATACTAAAAGCAGCAAGATAAAAAGCAACTAGTTACTTATAAGGGAGCTCCCATAAGACTGTCAGCCGATTTCTCAACAGAAACTTTGCAGGCCAGAAGGGAATGGCAGAAAATATTCAATGTGATGAAAAGCAAGGATCTACAACCAAGGTAGAGCAAGGTAGAAGGACAAATAAAGGGCTTCTTAGACAAGAAAAAGCTAAAGAAGTTCATCACCACCTAAGTAGTATTACAAGGAATGTTAGAGGGACTATTTAAAGATGTGGTGGGGAGGGGGAAAGCAAAATTATGAACAATAAATTGGCAATAGGTACACATCAAGAATTACCTTCAATTTAAATGGATTAAAAGCTCCAATCAAAAGACATGAAGGATATTGCACTGAGTGGAGTGTCAAACAGAGGAAGACAGATGCAAGTTGACTTTGCTTATAGGTGAAATCCGAAGAAGAAAATAAACAAGTAGAACAGGACCATATTAACAGATTATAGACAACATTTGGTTTGGTGCCAGCTGGGGGGAAGGTTAGAGGAGGGGGTGAAATAGGAGAAGAGATTGGGAAGTTAAGTTTGGTGGTTACAAAGTAATAGTTATGGGGATATAGGGTATAACATGGGAATATAGTCAATAATAGATAGGGATGGTGTCAGATGGGACTAGATTTGTTGGGGTGATGGGAGGAAGGTAGGGAGGTGAGTGAAGAGGGGAAAGAAATCAGTAAGTACAAATGCATGGTCACAAAATAGTCACGGGGATGTAAAGTGCAGCCTAGGGCATACAGTCAACAATATTGTAATAACTATGTGTGGTGTCATCAGAGGGGAACCAGATGTATGGGAATGAGGATTTTGTAAGTTATATAAATGTCTCATCACTGTGCTGTACACCTGAAACCAATACAATATTGTATGTCAAATGTAAGTGAAAAATGCAAATGGGAAAAAAAAATATATAGTACTGGAAAAATCAGCTTTCTAAGTCTTTTAATATAAATAAGTTCAAAATTCAGGAAAAAGTCCTGTGTTCTAGTATTGGATTTGAAAACAGTTTCTACATAGTTACGACATAAAAAAAGAGCTGGAAATGTAGTCAGATTAAGTATATCCTATTTGAGGTCTCCTGCTGGAGATAAAAATATTTATTAATTTTGTGAAAAGTGATTAGGACATAATATACAAAAAACAAATGTCTTTATATAGTTTATTTAAAATTTATTTAATGTCCTGTGCTCTTACAAATGTAACATTCTTGTATACAACATTCATTGGATAGGCACAATTCTTATTTTGAGGTGGCACAGTTGGACACTTTTTTCAGTGAATAATTTCTCTTTTATTAGGAAATTTAACAAGCTATTTTATTTCCATAGAACACTGCTTAAAAGTCTATCCCTAATATAAGACAAAAATTAAAATTTTCTATTTCAAAATGACCCTATCAAACTAACAGTATATGACTACTGCCTTTATACCTTCAATTCTAAGCAGAGTAATTTCACAGTGGAAGTTTTTCAAACAAAAAATTTAGAAATGTATTATTTTCAGGGAAGAAACCGACCTGCATAAAGAATTTGCTGCTACACCTTGTTACGAAATCATCAGTCAGGAGATGAAGAGGGCGTTTTGCCACAGAACTTCTTTTCAGGCTTCCACCAGCCAGGGCCCCCTCAGCTAATTTGAAAACCCAGAGACGCAGAGGTCTAAGAGGGAATGGAAGGTGGGGCAGGGGGAGCTGAGCCACGTCTCTGAAGAGTAGAGTTTTGGTTATCTGGTTAGAATGTCTGCAGGATCACACTCGCACAGCCTCTGACTTAACACGATCTCATCTTTCAGGTTTCAGAGTTCTGCCCTCTCTTCTCTTCACCTCCAATATTACAGCACTGGCATTAGGACAGAAGTCACCAAAGTAACCAGAAGCCACACGGGTAGAACGAGTCACAAGTCAAGGAGCTCTGGTCACTTTTCTTGAACTAGACTTTCTTACCAACTACTGCATGTCACTATGAGAAAAACAAAAGACTGAGGTTGAAGTGGGGACAGGGGCATGGAATGCTCCACTAGAGCACAGTCATAGAGATCCCTTATCTGCCCCAGAATTCGCTGGGGTCCAAGGGTGCTTGTTAAAATGCAGATTCTTTGTCCATACCTTAGATATAAGGACTCGGAATCTTTGGAGAGAAGCTGAGGAATCTGTAAACAAACATCTAAGACTGTTACTTGGCTCCCTGAAGTCCATCCACAGGCTGCTGCCTCCAAGGAGCATGACCCTTGCCCACTTAGGCAATCGACTTTTCTTTCCCAGGTTCCATTTCTCTTTTATTCATTCTTGCCTTTTTTCTCGTTCACCTGGTGTTGAATGTCAGTCATGCTGCACTTGACAGTCTCTGGGAAGTTTTCTACTATTGAGCAACAGGCTTTAGGGACAGAGGGAAGGATGTAAGGAGTAAAATTTCAACCTGCACAGCTGCCAATAGAAGGAAGTTCCCAGACTCCGGCATTTCCTTCATTTCCATTTCTGTTTCAAAATTAGGTTTAGCAACTTTGCTCCCAGATAGGAAGCAAGGACGTTAGAGGAGATAGAAAAGCAGAGTGGAAGTTTCAAATGTTTGCGACGCAAAAGTGCATCTTGGGAGGTAAATAATAACTCTGTGTAGACTACCCACCTCCCTCATTATCATAATTAAAATGACATCATTTCAAGAGCAGTCATTCTGGATTCCCCTGGCTTTGTCAGTGATTCTTTCATCACAAACAAGAGAAAAACCCATCTCAGGGCTTCCTCACCGCTGTCAGCAAGGTCAGTGTGCCCATTACTTTGGACCCTCAACGGACAGAAATGACCTCATGAACTTACACAGCCATTTTGACATGGAAAATAGTGTATTGTTTTCTAAATATTTCAAATTTAAAAATTTTACTGGGCTACCAGAACTAGAACTTAATGAGAGTCTCTTTCTCCTGTAACGTGTTATTATTTGATGCAGATACTGGGGCTGCAGTAAGGCATATGCGCACAGCCTTCTAGAAAAACCCCATAAGCAATAAATACAAAAAGTTCAGTTTTTAAAGTGACAAAAGCAAATCAATGACTACCTCAGAGTGGAGGATGGAGAGGTGTAGGAGACAGGGATTACAAAGGAGTAGAGGAGACATTCAGTGGTGATGGGTATGTTCACCATTGGGATTGTGTTGAGTATCAAGAGTGTACACATGGCATACTATCAAATTGTACAGTTTAGATATGTAAAGTTTACTGTATGTCAGTTATACCTCAATAAAGCTTTTAGAATAAGCTCGAAATGACTGAAAATGTTTCTAGCAGCTACATTATTTCCTAAAGAAATGGATGAGGATAGCTAAGGAGAGTGGGAAATTGATACCCAAGATAAAAGAGGTAATAGTTTTTAAGATTATTCTCTTTAACAGTATTAAGTTTTTACTTATCTTATTAACTAAAAGAAACAACAGGTGGAACTCAAATAGGATTATACCTTGTTTTCTGAAAATTCAATATTTCTCTCCACAATTGCCCTAACTTTTATTTAGAAGGAAGGCATGGTAGAAAATAAAATTGCAGGAAATAAAAGCATTGTTGTTGTATGTTTTCTTTCCCTACCAATCTAGAGATACTGAGGAAATTAATATGTAATTTTTATGTGATATTTAATCCATGAATTTTTAATAGTGTTCCACACTATTAAATACAGGGGTTCCGATATTGATATATCATCCTGCAACGGCGTAAATACTGCACATTTTATAAACACTCAATGACACAGTGCAAAAGAACAGACATGTGTGTCCTTGCCCCTCACCACGTTAGGATTAGAAGTCAGTCAGATAGTTGTTTGAAAAACAAAAAGATGCATGTGACTGACAGGTAACTGCCACCAGTAAGCTGCAGTAAGCATGGGGCTTCATTTGCTTAAGAAGTGGGCACACTGGTTCATCACAGCAATTTTTAAAGAATTCATTCTTCTTTAGATTCCATTTTGGAAGAATTAAAGCTAACCCTTTCTTAAATAATCTGCCATTTTCTCTAATAGCAAAGGCAGCAACAAGGTCTTAAAATTCAGTCACAAATGTGTGTTCTTACAATTACATATGAAAGTCAGGTTTAACAGAATGAATCATGCAATGTACAGTTTAAATGTATCAATTTTACAAAAGAAATTAAAGCACAGAGGATCAAATCCTGGTTTGAGAAGCAGTTTTTCTAAATTATGGGAAGCTTTTTGAAAAAACCAAAACAAACCACAAAACCCTTTCATCTTAGCTCCAATGACATTTTTTCCATCTTTCCGCTGAAAGAACATTTCTAGAGCACAAAATAGATTCATAATTGTTTAATTAGATACATTTTATACATCCTGAACATAACGGCTCCCATAGAAACAAACTAGTATTTTGTACACAAACTTTTTATTTATTGTGCCACATTCATAATATACCAGCTTGAACCAAGTGGAAACATTTTTACACCCCCTGGTGTGTCAGGAGCTCTGCTCCCATTAATACTTCATTATCCAGGATGACAGAGAACAAGATTATACAGGAAGGATAATTAAAATCTATAGGGTAATAACAAAAATGTACATTAGGTTATGATTATAAACTCTTCTCCAGCCACAGCTGTATCCAGAACTAAGTAAAACTTTCATCCCTTTCCTCATTACCCCGCCCCTAGTGGTGCTGGGGGCGGGGTCTAAGGATGCTTGGGGGGAGTCGCTGAAGGGCCTGGGGTCAGAATAATGAAGAGGCGCACAAGGTTTGGAAAATAGACAACTTGGCATCTCTTGTATTGAAAACCCCTTGGTTTCTCTTACCCAGAAAATCCATTTGGTAGTTTTTGTGTCACATGTAATTGGCATGTAATATTCAAAGGTATTTCAGATGTTTTATTTTTACTATTGCCAAAAATAGACAGAAAAAAAAAAAACCATGTCAGTAAAACAACAGCAGGATCTCAGAGTAAATTTGTACCCTGGGTGGGGTCATATGGGAGTTTCTATGTGTGCCGGTGTGTGTCATTGATCTGTTCAGTCTGGCCACATCTACCGGGCCATCATCACTTATTGCTGCTTTCCTTAACAACCAGCTCAGAGATGAAGCTTATGAATAAATCACGGGGGAGGTATAAAGATATATTAAGTCTCCTCTATCCTGGATTATTTTAGGGTAAAACAAAAATAGGAAAGTTTCCCTGAAATAAAAAAACATATTTATTCTATCCGTTTGCTGTGTAAACTAGTCTCAAAAATCCCCGGATTTTGAGAATGAAAATTCAAACAGACTAGGAGTCACAAGCCTATAACCATCCTATCAATAAAAAGTTAAAAAAAAATAGAGGATGAGGCCATTACATTATGCACATTTGATGGGGAGATCTCTGAATCAAATATTATAGAAGTATTATCTAAAATTTAATCGATTACTTGAATTGTAAGCCTAATCAGGACATCTGAATCTCAAAAGAGATGCTGAATGTGGGATATAATAAAATGCAGTGATTTTAATGAACTCTTCTCATTCTCATGTTGAAATCCTAGTCAGAGTTTCAAGTTAGCTCTGACCAACATTCACTTACCTGATTTGCAGCTTGAACTTATTAACTAGTAAAAGTCCTCTCTACTAGTTATTCTTTTTCTCAATTACAACCCAAACAGTAGTTGCTTTCCTGAGGGGTCTTGGGCAGGCTGACCAGCTGTACTGTTTTAAAAGGGACAGAAAATGGTATAGTCCAATGTCAAACAGTACGTATGGTCAGCCTACTGACACCCTGAACTTAGCCCAGTGTGCCTAGGCAGACCCACATACCATGTGAAACAGGGCAGTACCGTTGTTTTCTGTCCTGTTTAAAACGGGACGTCTGGTCAACCTAGTCCTGGTCCTCTCCCAGCTGCCTGACTGACACTGTATTTGTTGGTAACTGGTGCCCCACCTTCTGCTTCTCTGCCTGTAGCACCTCTACTTTGCAGAACTCTTTTCTTATCTTCAGGTGAAATAATTTTGAGACTGTTCAGGGGAGTGCTAACGAGTACAGACCAGAACCGCTTTAGATGATGTTTAAAGATTTACCAATTGTAGGATAGACTTCTATGAGGAAGTCAATAAAAATCAAGTTAAATTCTAATTAAAATGATAGGCATGTATCTCAGGATGCAGATAAAAAGACGGTAAAATAAATGAGCAGAAAAAGAATCAATAACAAGGGAAAAATTTTACTACTACAAGGTAAGCCACCAATAGATTTAAAATGGAAATTAAAGGTATTGAGAAACCTAGGGAGGGTGTTGCTTAAATGGAGCAGTCAGATCTGGTGATGGATTGGGGGTTCACTTGGGAATGAAATTTCATTCTAAGCCAATGCACAGTGTACACATAATGCAGGGACTCAGATGAAAGGAGGGATGCGCTTCTGAAGAACTAAAATACTGCTCCACCTAGTGGGAACTTCAGAAATTTCGCTTATGCTCTCAGCAGTTTTGATTTGATAGTGGGTTAGCCATTCATTATCAGGAGTGCTTTGCTGAGGAGCAATAACATGAAAATCAACAACTCATAATCAAATGTAAAATGTCAGTAACTTTGTTATCAAAGTTTAAAATAACACTTAAAGTCTGATGGTAAGAATCTAGAATAAAAACCTAAGAATAAAATACATGTAATTTTATAATTCTTCAGGAAAATCTCTAGAGAGATTTTTAAAAAAAAACATACAGACATTTATATAGTCATCTACGTGCAGCAACCCAGGAATAGTGATGCAAGTTTCCTACAAAAGCCTCCATATATTGGAGGAAAAAACCATATACTTAAGTATGTAAAACATGTTTGTGCGCACCCCACCCCCTTTTTGTTGGAATGGATAAATTCCTTAGCTTAAGTTTTAAATCTCTGCCAATAGCAAGGTAAATGCTTAATATGTGGTCATGTATTATACAGAAACACTTGATGATAATATAAAATATAATTTTGCATAGAACTCATTTAAACTATACAAACAAGATACTAGCATTGGTGTTTCTCTTCCTAGTGGGACTCCATGCATGCCAGTGGGTTAGGCATAGGATACAAATCTGGGTTCCATTGTGCTTCACTCAAAAATAGTTACGTTTAAAGTATTCCTAAACCCACCCAGAAATCCCATATGCTTTTTGTGATTTCCTTCCAAGGTTTTAACACTGATGCCAAGTGTTCCAATCACATACAGGTATTGCCAAATAATAGGGCACAATGTGCAGTTAGGTGGCAGAGGGATGGTTTATTGTCAGGATGCAGGACAGGAACTTGATGAGCAATGTGAATGCGAAAATCTACCTAGCACACTGTTTCCTTCTTGTCCTTCAGATATACAATACAGTAACCAGTATATCAAAGTAAAGCAAGTCTTATTTACTTTTTTAATCCATTTAAGTTAGACTCATAATTGTTCTGATTCCAGAAAGTGAATCATGCTATGATTCAAAAGATCTAACCTTCATGTAAACCTATGAGCACACATTAAAAAATGATTTATTTTACATCTTTGCATTTCTTAAGGCATGAACAATGGCGTACAGATGGAACAGGTTCTGAGAAGCATCACTTCTTTACCGACAAGGCCAGCACAAGTACACCACATCAAACAGACACACTCCAAGTCTGAGCTGACCCACTGCTGTGGCCCAGGAGCTCCTACGATGAGGGGATGGTGCTTCCAGAAAAAGGACCAAACACATGGTTTACGTCACGTTGCTTTAAACTCTCTGGATGACCTTTAAGCACCAGATACAGTTTGTTTTACTTCACACACTCGTCAGACTTTGGATTTTTATATTCTGCTCCTTTAATTCTGCTTTTTGAGGAGGGTGTGGATTTTTTTTTTTTTTTTTTTTTTTTAAGGAATATGGTTGCAGCAAAACTGAAAGGATCCAAAAGTGGTTAGGGACCTTGTCTAATGCACTTCTGAAAGTCCATTATAAAGATGAATAGAAAAGCAAATGGTCGGTGCTCAGTCGACCCAGAAACCACGCGGAGCTCTAAGAAACATAATTGTGCATAGTTATTGATTCATTCAGAGCGTGATATGTTGGCTAGCTCTACATTCCCCAGTTACCAAAGAACAGGGCTGTCTACTTTGCTAAACCCAGGGTCCTTGCGCAGCTCCCAGTAGGTGTCATTAGAAACCCAGGCTTCTCTTTGATTGGCATCAATCACTTTTCTGTGAAAACATAAAAATCAACATCAAATACAAATCACATCAAGGTGCTCACTGGACTCACCCCTGTAGATAAGACATGCACAAATAAGTAGTACTTTTCATGGCAGTTAGTGTCCTATCTGCTTACCAATGACTTGACTTTTTTTTTTTTTTTTTACCAGAAACGAACCCATTTTTGTTGTTAAATATTTGAAATGGAAGTGGATATGGTCACGGGGAGAGAGGCCGAGGGCAGGAATAAATCATCTCCAGGCAGGGCTAGAAAGCGACATGCCCCAAACAAAGTGTGTACAAATGCTATAATAAGAGTTTCAGACCCCAAATGCACAAGAATAGCCTCTGCTTCACTTGTGGGAAAAACATGCAACTTTAGAAGCTCTAACAGCCTCTGCAGGGCCCACCATGTCCAAAGAATGCACTTCTGACATCCGAAGGGCAAGGCTGCATCCCTCCCCGGAGCAGTCATGAAATCATTATCACGGATACGAGGTGATTCTGAGCTGATTTGCTCTGGCTCTAGAAGGCAACAGATGGACCTGGAAACTGAAGTTTAATCTGTGTGATGTATACATAACCCTGCAAATCACCTTGTAATAATCACCCATGATCACACCACAGGGGACCCAAATCTGAATGGACACAAGCTCCGTGTGCCAGGAATAAAATTAAATACTAACGAAGCCAGGATGACCTTGTGGGCAGTGAGGGAGTAGAAACAACTTCCCACCATTCCAAAGGGTGGAGCTGAAGGACAAAGAGTATTCTGGGAAAGACCCTCACTCTTTTTTGTTGCCCATGAAAAGAGCTGCAAGAAAAATGTATTTTTATGGTTATAAACATTTCACAAGCATAAAATCAGACTCAATATTTTCACTGCCAGAACCAGTTACCAAAATTAGCTTAATTTTTCCACCTTTATGTTTCCTGGACACTAAATTATCCCTTATTTTCTTTTCCTCTGGAGTTCCTCATTGCCTATTACAACTATATGCAAAACATGAACTTGTTGTGGGAATGAAATGACTTACTTAAAAAATTTTGGTATGTGTTCAAGGTTGTTTTCTTCCATGTATCGTCTTCGAGATCGCTGGAGTTCCTCTACCCTTTGTTTCTCTGCTGCTGCAGCTTCTAAATTTCCCTCTTCCAAAAATCTAAGCAGAAAAGCAGTTAATCTATTAATGTATCATCCTCTTTTCTGATAAAAAAATCTCATTTGCATAAAATCATGTTCTAGTTGCTGTGAACATAACATAGTGAACAGTAACACTCTGATCATGACCCTCTACCCCTGTTCCACACCATACTCTCTCTGCCTGCCATCAGTTAACAGACTTTCTGTGTATGTGAACTGAATTACTGCATACAGCCAAAGAATGGTAAGAGTGAAAAAGGTGAGTGAGTGGTTTGGCCTTGAAGCGCTGCCGAAGGTTCTACAACTTGAGATTTTCAGGATAATTGAAGAGTACAGGGTTAGGACAGCACAAAGTCCCAGGTTTGCTCCTTTTCCATATTATCAAAAAGTACCTGTTAAAGGCCACAGAATGGAGGACAGTAACTGGCTATTCTCCATCTATTTTTAGAATAGATTGAGAGGGAAGGACTTCTCCTGTCTCACTGGAGAGAGTAAAAGTGAAGAAAAAGAAAAGGTAACAGTTGGAAAAAATGACAAAAGGCCATAGAAAGGAAATGAATAGTAAGTGAAATTCAGAATGAGAATATTGAAATAGAATTGAGAAAGAAAAACCAGACACAATGGTAATTTGCAAATGTTTAAATTTCAAAATGAGAGCAAAGAACAGGGACACAATGTGATACACACTGTACAAGAAGTCTGTTCATAAATCTGAAGGTTAAACAGTGAGACTGCACGCTTGGGGGAGGGATATAAGACAATTGAACAGGAGAACAGTCAATACTGGGAATATTTTGGCTGAAGGCAGATAAAGCCACAAATACACTGGAAACAGAAAGTGATCTTGGATGGAATTTGTATGGTGTATAAAGGTTCTGGAAAAAGTAAAATTAATTCTGTAGGAATGGACAACATGAGTACAGAACTCTGTAAGAATAATAAAAAAATAAGAAATCAAAAGGTACTACAGGTACTGCATTTTGAGTACACCTCATACCCGATGGGATCCCAACAAAGTCTGGAAAACTCCAGACTTTGACTCAAAGCATTTCTAGGTGCCCCTGTAACTTACTCTCTTATTCTTCAGTTTAAAAGATACTCCACGCTACAGAGTAATAGAACTAAAGAAGTACAAACATTGTGTGAGGAGTGATTCTGTATTTCGTGGAGAGAATTCATGAACTTGCAGACCTTTGGTAAATTCAGAAGTGAGGGGGGGAACTTTTTGTGAAAAAATATCTGAGTTATCTTCTGTGGGGAACTTTTCATTGAGCTAATCTTCTGTTAGGATCACCGTATGATTGCAAATAAGGGAATGGATGAATGATTCAATGAATAAATAAATGATGGTGGTGAGAGTAAGTCTCAGTGACTTGTGTAGTGACATAACATGATCCAGTGTCCATTTTAAATACCACTACCAGGCTCACCTCTGATCTGGCCGGAATCGGGCATCTGTCGGTGGAAGGAGATCTTTTAATACAGGATCTAATTCATTGAGCTCAATAGCGAACCTCGTGAAGCCATAGTAGAGCTCATAGTTGGTTGGCATGGAACCTGCAATGAGGCCAACAAACCACTGTGAGAGGCAAAAAAGTTTAAGGAACTTGCAAAAGCTGACTTAACTCAAGCATTTAATTAATATCCAGACTAACAGCAAATTTGTAGTCATAAATATTAGATGAACAATTTTTTTTAAGTGAATTAAACTGGTTATACTTTGTTGGATGGGGAACTTTATGTTGCTTATGTATATTTAATAAAATTCAGGCTTTAAAGTAAAACTTTGCACATATAGTAATCTTCAGTGGCTAAACTATGCCATAATTTTTCTCTCAAATATTCAGTTGGGTAACTAAATGCTAGGGTGATTAGCAGTTATTAACATTAAGAGTTCACCAAAAACACTTAGAATCTACTTCTTTTTAAAAAAGAAAGAGATGCAGATCTAAGTTAATACTTATTGGCACTTTTAAACGAAACTCAAAGGCAGGATCTTTGTATGTTTTGCTCATTGATGTATACCTAGAGTAAAGCCTGATGCATAGTCAATACTCAATAAATAATTCCTGAATGAATGAATGAATGAACTAATCTCTCTATTAGCATGAAATTTAAATATGCACTGGGGTCTCTCAGGAAACCAACAACTAATTTTAAAGTGAGGGCTTAACTGACCAAATTCCAATGAAAATAAATGTCACGTGGAGACCTGTTCCATTTATACTTGATATTCAATTACATGCTAGTGTATTACCAGAACTCTCTTGATGTGTTTTATTAAACGTCAACATATTGCAGCTTTTTGCTATTCAAGTGAAAAAAGAACACTTGCTCTGGTAAGTTACTGAAATAGTGGCTTACTGATGTTTGCAGACTTTCTTTTGTTTTATTAAAACAGAATACATAACATGAGTAAGGGTTTGAATTTGTGTATTTCAAATACCTAAACTCTTTAATAAATATACCTAGCTTTTGAAATGTAAGCATTACATTGAGAGTGCTTTTACATGAAGCCCAATCTCTGACCACTTATCAAATTTTATAGCTCCTTATTATCAAATTCTGGGGCATACAGAATTCATAAGTTAAGGAGAAATATAACTACGATTGCCTTAGCATGTAGGTTTTTCATCTCATTATTAAGGAAAACATAATATGATCTGTGTGGGATGACCTGACATTCCCTTCCTTCTGTCACTCATGGCTCCCCCTTGAGGCAGGGCACTCATGAGGGTCTCACCCGGTCTCCAGATGCACTTTGCTGAGGGGGCCACTCCACAGTAGAGTCCTTCATGCCACTTCCCAAACAGCCGGTGCACCACCTTCCCCTCCTGATCCATCACGACCCCCTGCACTTCATTCACGTTAGAATTCCAATAATTCACCTGGAAAAACCAAACCCCAGTTAAAACACCCAATCTCTTTAAGAATACCAAGTTCTTAGAATTTTCACATGGACAATTTTCTTCACCTTGAAATTTCTCACTCAAATCGTTTCCAGAAATCTATCTGAAAATGTTTTCTATGAAGGGTGGCTCTCGGTGTCAGCTGGCTCAACCGCTAAGCAGGGGCTGAGCTCTACTCCATGCTCTACCATGGCGTGGAAAAGGCTCAGCTTCTATCGCAACCGAATACTAAGTCACAGATTAGTCATGCCTTCCTCAGATCCTCCTGCCCAGAATTCTCCTTTTCCTCATGGATTTCAAGGATTTTCAGTTGGCAGTGCTATGGGAGTAGCTTGTGAAATAATTTTCAGAGTATCTATAAATGGCTAAATTGTATCATGAGGACCTGCTCTGGCCCTCATCCAGCCATGCTCCTCCTAAAGGGGTGAGAAGTCTGTGGGAATTTACCCATCGGGGTCCCCTGGCCCATGTTCTACGCCAGGCTCCAAGCAAGCAGGACCCTAATATTCCCCATCCGACGTGGCTCTAACTTATTCCAAAGACTACACAGGCCTTTTCTTAGGGTTTCATCTGCCCAAGGGGAGACCACCCATCAGTGTGTGAACCTTTAGGCCTGAGTGGTGGCCACGGGTGGCAGTGTGAGGACAGAGCTTGGATGTGGGGCTGGATTGCCTGCACACGTGTGCGAGGCCCCTTACAATACAGGGCAGAAGTGGGGGTGGGGAGGGAGTGGGGTGGCTGTGGGCCAGGGCTGGCTCTCCTGGGCTGCCCGGTTTCCAGCTCAAGTTCCGAAGTGTCTGGCCTGGACTCCCAGGCGTCGTTATAAAAGGTGTATTTGTCAAGGTGAAAAACTAGAACGCATTTTATTTGATGAGTCTGTAGGCTTGATTCACATATTTCAAATATATACACATATGGTATTGGGACTTCTATCTGTACTCTTGCCCTGAGCTCTGCGTATATGTGTTAGGAGCAGGCCTATTTCAAAGTTTCTGTGGCCTACAAAACAAAATGCACACACCCACGGTCATCACTGACAATAAATCACGATTCTGGCTGGTCAGTTCTGACAGACCTAATGGGTTTACAAGGAAAAAGGGAAAAAAAAACCCCAAAACACCTCAAGCTAAAATAAAGATATTTGATTAAAACAGTTACAACTTTCCAATATGGCTTAAAAGGCTTTAACTAGAAAGAGAAAATTTTGAGTTTTAAGAGACTCCAATATGTCACCTGTTTCTGCCATACTGGAATGAGATAAGGAGTAGAAGAGGTAAAGGGGGTGGGTGGAGCTTCGGTACATGACGAATTTTGTAGCACCCCTAAAGACACAGTGAGCCCGCATGGTCCACTTCAGAGCAGAGACCAGGGAAGATGGCACTCTGGGGTACTTCTGTCCCAGACATCTTCTCTTGTTAAGAAAGGGAATGCTTTTTCTTGAACTTATCTGGGTTATAATCGTGGCAGAGTTGGATAAGCTTATAGTGACTGGAAGCTATCTATCATCTATAATCATCCTCAGAAAAAGACAACTCCATTATAATTAGTGCCCTAAAATAGATCACTTGAATATGTTGGAATCAAGCAGGAATAGAAATAGAAAGCAGAAGACATGCTACAGCCAAAAAGTGGTTTTTGGAATTTTACTTAATGAACTATTGACTAGTTGCTTAAAAATAATTTTTATTTTTGAAGAATTTTTTTTCCCCTTATTTGAGACGGTGCCTTTTTAACCTCCAAATGTTCAGAAATCTGTGTATCTTGAGTAACACCATCAGTTGGCTCTGCTTTCTTACCTAAAATTTCTTAAGGATCAAAACCCCACCTGAGGCTTTTTAAAGTAATTGTTTTATTTCTTCCTTAGGAAGCATATTCTGCTAAGTTTTTCTTTAGTGTTGTAAGATATTACTTACCTTGACAAATGTGAGTTTGCAAATGCAAACACTGCTTTTGGTATTTCTAATGGTTACTTCTCCATAATGCTCTATCCATCTCCTCCCACTGAGAATGTTGTGTATGCACGTGGTGACTTTATTCCACACATAGAAATCTCCATACCTAGTGCACAACACAACATGGATTAAAAACAATGATTGGGGGGGGGGGGGCGGGTTCCTTGGTGGAGTAGTGGCTATGCTTTGGAGCCTTCACCGCTGCACCCTGGGTTTGATCCTCACCCAGGGAACCAACCAAAAAGCAAAACAAAACAACAACAAAAAAAACCAATGATGGTCACACATATATTACTATTTCTACCAATGAGAATATTCTTTGTATTCTCTCATTTTCCTCCTGACCAGACATACCAATTTTTTTTTTATTGTTAGACTTATTGGGGAGACATCTGTTAGCAAGGATTACATAGGTTTCAGGTGTACAATTCTACAGTGCATTGTCAACTTGTTGTATAATAAGTTCACCACCCAGTGTGAGTTCTCTTTCCATGACCATATATTTAGCTTCCCCCTTCCTCCTCTCCCACCCAGATGTATTATTTTAAATGGGACAGAAAACAATGGTACTTTCCTGTTTCACATGGCATGTATGGCCAGCCTAGTCTCACCGGGCTAAATTCAAGGTGTCCATTGAAACGGGACAGTACCGTTGTTTTCTGTCCCATTTAAAGTGTGATGTCTGGTCAGCCTATCTTATTTCATTATGAAAAGTTCCTAGATGGTCAAGGACATTTATGTCATGATTCATTCATTTAAGGAACAAGTCAATGTTTTAAAGTTACCGAGTTGAACAGGGCCTGTTTCTTGCTCTACTGAGCCAACAGTATAGTAGGAGTAGGTGGGCAAGTCAACAAATACTTACAATAAGATATGATGAGGAAGTATCACGTGATCACAGAAGTGGCAGTCCTTACATTTGTCTAGAATGTGGGGTGAGTGTCAAGGAAGACTTACTAGAGGAGCCTGGGGAAAGTATCAGAGACCAGAAGAGCATAGCACACCTGGGGACCTGCGAGTGGTGTGTTACAGGTGAGTGGGTGTGGCAGGAGGCAAGGTGAAAAGGTGCGATGGGGCAGAGCAGGGAGCCCTTTAAGACACACCAAAGAGTCTACATTTAGGGAGTTCCCTGGTGGTGTAGTGGCTTAAGGCTTCGGCGTTGGTGCTGTCGGCGCTGCGGCCTGGGTTCGATTCCCAGTCAGGGAGCTACCCACATACCAAAAAGCAAAAAAAAAAAAAACAAAAAAGAGTCTGCATTTACCCTGCATGCAGTGGGTCATCCCAAAAGGATTTGAGGGAAGAGAGAGGCAGATGGGGCATGCATTTAAGAAAGATTACTCTGAGGACATTGTTTTACTTTGAATTAAGACCTAAAATATGAATAATTCTTTGGAAAAGACTGACAAGCATAACCAAAATGACACATATCTAATGCAAATAAGTTCTAGGGAGTAAGGTTACAGAATTTCTGCCAATGAATGAGATGGCATAGCTTCCAATCACATTTGCACATTATGTATATTTTCAAATAAAATGTTACTTCAAAATAAAATTAAATGCTTCCGTTTCTAAAAATATTAAGACTTGGTATGATGCAGGCACTATACACAGCTGGGAAAACTCTTTCTTCCTCATGAGTGCAAATATTGAAAGGTTACTTTGTAGTAAATGTCCAACTCATTGGCAAATTCTGTCACTGAAATAGACAAAAACTGAACCAAACCAACCAAATGAAAACCAAAACAAAACGAATTAAGCCTTTGGCCTGAATGAAAGCTTGATTTAAAAAGATTTATCAACTATATCCTCTAGAAAACAACCTTAAAAGAATATTCCATCACTCTTCCTTAATAAAATAACATAGTAATTAAATATAGTCCCAGGATCTAAGATGAACTCAAAAGTGAAATTATAAATTGTATAGAAAAGAAATGGCTAAAAAAGAGAAACTTGCAAATAAAATGCAAGCTAATACAGAGACTACGGGAATAGGTAGGCACCTGGTGCTGACTGATGAAAGGAGGATGTGAAGAGATAAATAGGCAGCTTTGATACATATGCTCAAGTTCTCATTTGCTTTTGTGGGAGAACATTCTCAAAATCTTGGGGAAGTTCATGGATGCTTTGGCCATACAGGGAAATGGTCCCTTGGTACCTTCCAGAATCTCAAAAACCCATTTCTGATTTAGAAAAGCATGTAAGAGGTGATGAGAGCAACCTACTTTGGAAGCATGACATTCAGTGTTCCAACAGGCAGGATTTCCATCGACTTCCCCCAGAACTTGTTTTTCCATCTGATATCTAAATGACACAAGCAGAGGACAAGAAATAAATATCTAATGATTTATTCTATAAAAACTAACTTTTGTATTATTCTTTACATTTTACAAAGGACTTTTGTAATCACAATTGATTCTATATTGCTGATTTAATATATCCAGTGCCTGGAAAACGTGAAAAGATTGGGAACCCCCCCCCAATCTACATATTATCTATATTTCTCCATAATACATGTTCCCTATTTGTTTTCAACTAATAAAATTGGGAAAAGTCTTGAATAATGTGTGTGTGTAGATTGTAGATAAATGCTGTTACAAGTTTTAACTAAATAGTGGTAATTATATATAGAAGTATATATACAAAAGTGAGATATATAGCAAAAATAATTGCAATGTGACAATACTACGGATTTACATTACACATTTATTCCAAGAGTTATATGATGTATGAGAACAGTACAACAATAAAATCTCTAAATACAGATAGGTGGGATTTACGAGAAAGTAGTATTAACTTAATGAACACATCCCTCCTCCGGGTAAGGCATGGCCCAGGGCCCCGCACGTCATCTCACATGACGGCTGTATGTTCTACTTGTGGAAATTCAGGTTTGTCTGTGTCTTCATAATAACCACCTGGTTCCATGTTGATGAACTAAGGGAGCTTAGTGCTGTCTCCACAAAATTTCTGACTCTCTGTTATGATGAAGAAAAGATTTATTTTCTTATTTTGCAAAAATTATAGTGCTCTATCAATTATTCTGTGTGTTTTTAGGTTAAGAAAGTGCATATAAGAGTCATTCTGTTGAGCAAATAGAGCACCCTTCCAAACCTGACAGAACTAGATATACCAAATGGTCAAATTTACATACATAGCTATGTAATTGTGTGTGTGTGTGTGTGTGTGTGTGTGTGTGTGTGTGTGTCTGTATTCTTTTAAAAGGGATTTTGAAATATTTTATTTTAGGCAAGCTTTGGGCAAGTATTTTCACTGAATATTGATTAAATAGACTTCAAACCACTGATCTCCAATGAGCTCATGACCAGAAATCACTGCAATGTTTATATATTTAAATAGACTATCACCACAGATGATGTCACAAAGCCTGCCTCCACCAAGATCTCTTTGCATACTCTCAGAAAACAAGAAGGCAGAAGATATAATCTCCATATTATTACAGGGACAGACAATGAGGCACAATGAGTTAAAGTGACAGCCCTGAACTGGCACAGTCATCATGGAACTCTGCACTTCCATCGGGCTTTGCTTCCTAGATAAACACTCTCATCTCCTAGATAACATGGTTTTATATTTGAACCAGAAAATCTAATTTCTCAAGCTGAACTCTGCACCAATTACAAACATTGTCCAAGTTCCAAAGGTAGAAATCTAAACTGAGTACAATGAACCACTGGAAACCAGAAATGGTTTCATAGGCTCATCAATGGATTTTTAAGTTGCAATTGAAATACAAACCTTGCCAAAACACAAAATTCTTGGATTCACAGTGACAGGCAGAAATGGGAGGGTGATGGCTAACCTGGTAAAAACAAAACAGAAGGCAACGACAACAGTGTTAAAACTTCCATAAACAACAATTTTTATTATGACATACATCGGCTACCCCTGAATAAAAACTACTCAACCTGTCTATCTCTATTAGTCAATGACTCTCAAAATGCAGAAGTAAATGACTGCATCTTTAAATTTCAAGACTTCATGCTTAAAAACAGAGAATTTACATACATTTATGTAGAGGGGGCAATTATATAGATAACTAAATGAGTTTCTTGTTAACTGGTAGCATAATCTACCCCCAGCAGAGGTTTATCAGAAAGCCGTTTTCCTCGTCAAACTGCCCTCCTATGTACCTAGAAAGCTCACTGAGTCCAGTGGGACTTACCTGCTCTGAGAAAAAGCGGAATCCTTTGTCCTCCCTAATGCATTCGTAAGTTTCCCCAAGGACAGGGTTGAATGGCTTACTCCCTGCTCTGAAATAGGTGGAGCAATATCCTGAAACTGCAAATGCAGCAATAAGAACCTGTTAAAACATTTAAGAAAGGAAAATAATATAGGAGAGACTACTTCCAGGTCTGTTTGTCCCTTATTCCTCTAGATTTTACACACCCTCGTCAACGGGTGCTGACCGGATGGCATTTGCATTTGCTGCTATTTGCAAAGATGCTTCATAAACTCATGGGGGACAAAGATAAGTGAAAAATGGGGTTGAACTCCTTATGTGGGAATAAGCTGGCATTTGAGGGCAACTATTATATTATTCATTGACCTGTCCACCCAATTTCCTGAGAATCACAGAGTTCAATGTTCCCGAAACCCAGTTTCTAGGTTACTCCATTTGCACAGTCTTAGCACCAGGTGCAGAAGTGTTGTGGCTGCAGGTGCTTTTCAGAGGGCTAATCAAGGTTTCCACAGTCATGAGGAATAGAGGCCAGGACAAAGCGTAGACAGCAGGTTATATTCTCAGACCTAAGTTCCTGAGCAATGGGCTTTCTTGGCATTCAGGAAAAACTGATAAAGCAAGGCTAGGCATGCCTTCAACCTGTAAGGTGAGGGATACTTTTACATCCTAACTTCAGAACCACTGACTCAAGCACAAGTCACAAAGTGTGTACCTTACCGTAGAATTTATGCAAATCGACCAACCAATCTCTCGCTCATCTATGCAAGGAGAATGTTATGCAAGAAACACATATGCCATCATAATAAATTTTGCCTTAGTTCAGGCCGCGGGCTGACAAATCCCACAGAGCACTGCTCTGTCTGTATTACCATGCGCTCGTAGGGATCGTCGGTTTCCGAAGCCTTGTCCAGAAGCTCACTGTATTCCATTTCCTCGCAGAGATGCTGCAGAGTGTTGAGTGGCTCGTTTAGCTCCACAGGCATGGAGACTTTTGACAGGTCTTTGCCAATGTTGTTCCTCAGGATATTCCACAGGTTAATGTTACTGGTGTCAGGACAGGGAGCGGGCAGGCATGTTCGACGACCATTTCGGAAGGCCCCTCCCATAAGTTCCCCATTCAAGACTGAAAGAGGGAGAGAGACCAGGAGCACGATGAAAGATACTTTGCTTTTCTAATTTCATAGCACCTGGGAGGGAAATAACCCTTTCAAATTATTCCGAGTATGATACATTTCTTAAGCCTTCATTACACTCTCTCAAGAGTGAATTATTTCAATACAAGGTTGCTAATAATTGCACAGAAAATTAGTGTATAGTTTTTCAGGGTATTAAATAAATATAACTAAAATATTATCCAAGAAGGGTAAGTCAAATTAAAAAAATTAAATACGTTTAATAAGAAGGACTCAAACTTTTGGTTTAAGCCAGAAGTAAAACTGATTTTTCAATGTTTTCCTCAACAGCTTATACAAACATAAAAATCTATTGAATAATCAGTTGCAAAAGGAAGAACTGTTGAGGGGGGAAAGTTACTGTTTATTAAAACACCAGCATTGTAATTTGCTGCATAGACAGAACAGCCTGGAAGCTCAAAGGCTGCATACTTTGCCGAGAAATGTTGTCTGCAACACTGGTGTTGTCTTCGGATATGTTGTCACTCACATCACTGATGTAAGACTCATCATCTGAAGCCTAAGGAAGGAAAGAACACCGAAAGGATCAGAATCTTTGTTACAGGAGACAAATGACTGCCCAAATCAAATTCCTGTTGCGTGCATGTTTGCTGTTTGAACATCTGTTAAGAAAACACTCATGTCTGTCTCATGGAAAGCTGTAACAGTCTCTTCCTCTTCAATTTTTAATCTCTCCCAAACTAATAATATGTGATAGAAATGGCTCAATATCCGTGTCCATTTAATATGGTCCATGTAGAATGTAAAAAATATTCTACAGCAAAAGTGGGCCCTGAGGAAGATTGACATTATATATGTGAGCCTTAGGCGGCAGTCTGATCCACTCGCTTCAGTCCTTTGTGGTATCCTGTACTTACACAAAGTTAACACTTTGCAGTATTATAATAAAGAAGTGACTATACATTCATTTTCTCTCCCATGGTCAAGAAGTCCTGGGGACAAATACTTCTCTCTAAAGCAGCAGTTCTCAACCTGTGGGTCGTGACCCCTTTGGGGATCAAATGATCCTTTCACAGGGGTCACCTAAGACCATCGGAGAATACCTATTTCCGATGGTCTTAGGAACGAGACATCGCTCCTCTATCCGTCTCCAGGCAGGTCCGCCCACATGCAGATACGCCCACATACAGTACCCAATGTGATGACACCATCGCGCCAGCCCAATCACATACACCCCGTACAAACACAGGTGCATGTGACAGGGTTGGCGCCATAATGTACTTAAGCGGACCAGTTACACGTGTAGAGAGCAGCTGCTGTGTAGAAAGCAGCTGCTGTGTTGAAAGCAGCTACCCCATGCTTCAAGACAATATTTCATTTATTTGTAATTAGAAATAAATACTTCACAATATATAATTACATATTGCTTTTGTGATTAATCACTATGCTTTAATTATGTTCAATTTGTAACAATGAAAATACATCTTGCACATCAGATATTTACATTAGGATTCATAACAGTAGCAAAATTACAGTTATGAAGTAGCAAGGAAAATAATTTTATGGTTGGGGGGGTCACCACACCATGAGGAACTGTATTACAGGGTCGCGGCATTAGGAAGGTTGAGAACCACTGCTCTAAAGCCTTAGGAATTCAAGAGTTCAGGAAATATTCTTTTCTAAATGCAACCAGGCATGTAGCATTGCAGAAACAAGTTTAAAAGCAAAGGCAAGGGAGTAGATCACTCTGGAAGCAAGAAGAGCATTTTTTAAAGGGGTGGAGCATTCATTGAGTGAAGTACATTGGTAGATATCACATAAAGAGGACTTTTCTTTCAGTTATGTTAAATGTTAATGTAAGACAGCTAATGGTCAGATGTTTCTTAGATTAATCAGGTGTTAAGGTGCTATAAGCAATCCTTCCTTCGGACAGCCAATATTTATTGAGTGCCAGCACTGGGATCACTAGAATTGTTCTAGTGCTGGGAACACCATGGTGAAATCTCATCCCTCATGGCACTTAACATGCTAGTGGGGGAGACACACAACAGACAAGTGAAATACATGAAACATATATTCTGTTAGACAGTGATAAGCATTAAAGAAAAAGAATAAGACAAGGATAGAAATATAAAAGGTCAGTGGAGAGGAAGAAATGGTGGCTCCAAACTGTAGAGATGGCCGCTGGGTAGGCTTCTCTGAAGGTGATTGTTGAGTAAAGGACTGAAGCGAGTAAGGAATTTGAGCATGTGGCTCTCTGGGAAAGTGTTCCAGCCAGGGTGGACAGCAAGTGCAGAGGCCAATCTCCCTTGGCAGCTGTAGTGCGGAATATACAGCCTGAGCTCACCCTGCAGCTGTTGCTAGGATTCCCACAGGTATGTAAACTAGCCAGGACAGCTGGCCAAGTCTGCTAGTGTGAAGACTCAAGGAGCCTTCTGCGGGGATCTCACTACAAGGGAACTTAGAGACTTGGCAGGTGACGTGGACTCAGTAACTGTCTTAGCCCAAGGGGATGAATGACTTTGACAACATCATGGTGTCTGTCACTTGAGTTTATCTCCTGGTCTAGCTTCTTCAAATACTTAAGATGGAGCGTTATGTTAAAGAGACAAGTTTTAAGTAAAAACAGTTGTTTTATGAAAACCTGTAAGATACAGGCACAGGGAAGAGGTGTAGAGTCCAGCTGTTTCCAGTGTGGGGTCACTCTGCTTGCTGCAGCCAGGGGCATGGAGTATCTTCAAGAATCAACAATTCCAGGAATCACTCCATTGGCCCCTGGAAGGCTCCAGAAGAATGGAGGTTGCAAGAGTCTGCAGCTGAGAGCAGAGATGGGTGTATGTGGGTCTATGTGTGATAGCTAAGAAGTATAGAGGTTATCCTAAGGATGCTAGGGAATAGGACCATGATCAGATTTGCATTTTAGAAAGATCCATCAGGCTGCCCAGTGAAAAATGGATTAGAGGGGATAAGATGGGATGCAGGAAAACCAGTGATGGGGACTGACAGGCTAATCTAAGTGGGGAGATGATGGAGGGCTGAATTGCAGTGCCATGAAATAACAGGAAAATGTATGGATCTGAGAGTATTTAAGCAACATAAGTTTACAGAATGAGTGACTCAGTGTGGGTGGTAGTGGTGCTAAGGCAGAGGAGTGAAGGAAAATACCCAGGTATCTGATGTGAACACACGGGTTGAAGAGTACTTAGGTAGCTATATGAGAAGCATGGGTAGGTTTATGTTTTTTTCCGTGGTGTGTGTGTGTGTGTGTGTGTGTGTGTGTGTGTCCATGTACGTGCATAAGGGGTTTGTGGATTAATTTGTTTGGGGGCATGCTGAATTAGCAGTTCTGTAGAGCACCCAGGTGGCAATGTCTCACAGGCAGCTGGTTACGTGGCTCATGAGCTGACTGTCGCTCTCTCTCTGAACTTTAGACTTGAACATCCAAATGCTGGCCAGATAACTCCACTGAGAATCTGATAAGCTTGTGATTTCTCAAGGGAACACGTCATCTCCATGTGCCTCTGCCCTCTACTTTCTTGCCCCTCCCTCTGCCATTAGGTTCAGTTTTCCCTGGAGGTGGCACCACCGTCTTGCGGGGACTTGTGCAATGACCTTCACGTCCTCTTCATTTCTGTATTGCCAATGTCTGGTACAAGTGGCAACAGGGCTCCCAGTTGGGTGTGACCCGGAACTTGAAAGCAGGGAAATCAGATTGCTTTCTGATAAGCTATAGCCATCAAATGCTTGGTCAGAGCCCAGACAGTGAAGAGTCAAGTTTGACTGTAACCCAGTTGAAGAAGGACTATCGGTCAACAGTGGGAGCTCAGAAAGAAAATACTGGTAGCACGTCTCCAGCCTGATGGCAAAGTAGCCCTTAACGGAGACGAAAGCTTGGAGCTATTATATCCTGGCCCTCTGGGCCTTAAATGAAGTCAAGTCACTTCTCTGGCTCCTAGTCCTTCTTTCCTCACCAAACAGGCTCCCAACTACAATTAGATTTCCCATGCAGATTTGCCTATAGGCAAAGAGACACTAATCAGCAAGCATGATCATTTCGTCTACCTGATCAATTATTATGAATAATTAAACTAGTACTCTGGCTTGTGAGTGGGAGTCTGTGAATCCGTCAATGCATGAGTAGGGATCTGAGAGACAGATGCATGGCTTGGTGTGGTAACAAATTTAGTACTGATACAAGAATTCCATTTTACCTCTCCTCTATTATAAAGTGAAGTATGTGTTCATTATTTTTTTCCACTTATTTATGTTTCTAAAATCACTCGTAATTTCAAACATCCACAAACAGCTACTATGAATTGTCAGGATGTTTCATTCCAATCTATTTTCTCTGCATATAAAAGTAACATTTAGTAATAACTATTTTGTTTCCTTTTTGTAAAAATGCAGTACTGATTTACAATATCGAATATCAAAATTCCCAATCAATGGTATGAGAAAGAGTTTGGCTCCTTCTTTCATGTCAAAACAATCAAAAAGCAACAAAAAAATGTAACTGACTAAATTTCAGTGAAAAATTTAATTTTTGGCAAGACTCGCGAGCATAAAAAGTAATACAATAATGCTTTTATGATAGCCAGCAATAACCTTCAAAAACCATAATTACCCAACTGGATATGCTACACATTATCTTTCTAAGTTCAAAATTATGTCTCTAGCAAAGATGTCTGTATACATATTATATATGTATAGAATGTATATAGATAGATATACACACACACAGATACAATTGTGTACACACATGTGCAAGCATGAATGATGATTTTTCAAACTCTCTATTCTTTCTATATCTATTAGCTAGTCTTCTTCTATTAAAAAACTCTTGTCATCAACTATTTCATTACATTGAAGTATGAATCATACAAGAAAGTCAAAATAAATGCTAGATTCTTTTCTTTTATTCATCAAATTTAAGAGACATAAGTTGATGTCCAGAAGTGTTAAGTGCTCAGTAGATGGGAACCAATATAGCTTGCACGCTTTTAGTTTTGTTACTATTTGGACATCCTAATGTGATGTTAAAAAAAAGTTCCATAGTCTTATTTCTTTCACCCAAACTCACAGTTAGAAGCAGTTGGAATCTTACCTCATTCTCTGATGAGCTTGCGGAGAGGAGTACCTCTTGGGCATCAAAGAACTCAGAGACGGACTCTGACATGGAGAGGCGGCTCTCATTGGCTACTTGCTGTGACAGTGGGAGGCTGACATGGATCTGTTCACCTGCCTACAGAGGAGAGAAGCATGCGGTGTAATGGTTATTGGAGCAAAGAATAGCTACTTGTTCAAGTTAGGCCATGATGTACTAGCCAGATTTCTAGAGAAATTCACAGCATATGTTAAAAGAGTTGTAACCACAAGTAATTTTCACTTGGAACTTGGTAATGACCACTGCATAAATTTCCTTCCAATACATCTAAATCAGTGGTTCTCAACCTTCCTAATGCCACGACCCTTTAATACAGTTCCTCATGGTGTGGTGATCCCCAACTATAAAATTATTGGTAGCTGCTCTCTACACATGTGTGACTCGTCTGCATAAGTCCATGTCCACATAAATATGTGTTTTCTGATGGTCTTAGGTGACCCCTGTGAAAGGGTTGTTCGACCCCCAAAGGGGTCACAACCCACAGGTTGAGAACCGCTGATAAAGGATCTAAAAGCCACAGTTGGAAGGTGCTAGTACCATGACTTGGTTTGAAATCTATGCTTAATGGATATTAACTGACATTTAACAAGTTGATTCACTATCAATACCAAGAATTCACTGTGGAAACAAGTTCATTTTCATATGCTTAGGTCTGTCATTACTAGCCATATTCTAACTAGTATACTAAACCTCAAGAAGTATTTGTAAAAACCACTATAGACATTTTAAGAAAACAATCTATAAGACTAATTTTTGAGAAAGAATATATAAGTCATTTTCCAATGTGATCATGAATTTTAGCTAATGAAACATATGACCAGAAAGTAAACCTTATTTCAAACTGTATTTTTATTCAGTAAGTGATAAATATTATTCTCAAGGAAGTTATTTAAGTTTCAATATGGAAAACATGTAAGAGAACTTTACACACACACACACACACACACACACACACACACAACATTTCAGGTTGGAAAAAAGATCCAAACTGAGACTGTTAACTAATTTTTGAATGACAAAGTTTGGGAAATACTCCTAAATTCTGGGCAATGGAGTGAACATAAGTATCATTAGAGACCATGGGAGCCATGGAGGTGAATGGATATGCAGTGGGAAGCTTAAAAGAGAAGCTGCCTTCATTGCTTTTATTTTATTTTATTTTTGGTTGGTTCCCTGAGTGGGGATCAAACCCAGGCCGCAGCAGTGAGAGCGCTAAAGTCTAGCCACTGTGCCACCAGGGAGCCCCCGAGAAGCTACCTTGGAATGGTATTTCAAAGCAGTTCGGTGCTCGAACCCCTGCACCTATAGATTTCTAGTAAAATATATCTTTATGGTGCAAATATGTCCTTGGTATTAGTTAAAACTCTCACGTGTTACACGTATCACTATATTGAAAAGCTCTCATATTACTGTTTGCTCATGGTTATAAAATAGTAATTTAATAAAGGGTTATAAAAAGAATTACACACTTAAGTTTAGCCTAAATACAAAGTGTTCTCCTATCCTTTTACCAATTCTTCAAAAATTCTTCTGTAAAATGGAATAATAATAGCACCTACCTCAGAGAGTCACGGGGAGGGTTAAATAAGACAACACATGTAAAGGGGTTAGCACAATGCCTAGCACATAATAAACATTCACCTGACACATGTTAGCTATTAATTATCATCATCATCAGTAGTGGCTGTAGCAGCACCATGAATCTTATCTTGGAAAGGTCAGATGACTCAGGACTTTTAAAATAAAGCTTAATAAAACTTTTATTTAGCACCTTCTCAACTAAAAATGTTTCTTTCAACATATGGGCCATTTCATATAATAAACATTTCAAATGAAGATTGAGATAGACACAGAAAATCCACAAGCTGAAGTGTATATAACCTAAATATTCCGTGGTGTCAGGTGAATACAGGAATAGATAAAAATAGACACTGATCACCAAGAATAAATGATGTCAAGCTCAAGTACATTCTTTATTCCAAAGAACACCGAATTGTCAGCAACACAAATATTTATGCAGGGAATCTATTAACAGTGAAAGAACTGTATAAAAATAAACAAAATATGCAGTAGATTCAGAATTAGTACTCTAAATCTATTAAAAAATAAATCTTACCTCATCGGGGCTAGGAATAATATTTACACTGACAACCTGATCACAAATAATAGATTCTGAATGTATTCTGCTCAGCCGACTCCTTAGTTCAGCATTCTGGTTGAGTGCCTTAAAAATAACAAAAACCACACATATAATTTCAAATTAATAAGCAAGCATAAAACAGAACAAGCACACAGGAACATGTTAGACAACAAAGACCATGATGTCGTAGTCTTTGGACTCATCATAGGCCAGATCCTATGAGCAAGAAGGAAATAAATGGCTCATAAGTAAAGTATTAAATTTTTGTAATATAAGACTGCTACTTAGTAGGTTAGTGGGTTGAAAGAGTTTGTGGATTTCATAAAAATGATTTATGGAATTTTCTCTCCCTTAGTGTCAGGCCCATGATATCCAAGCCCTGTCTACTGCCACATATATATTATATTTTACACCCTGGGATTAAAAACTATTCTTTCAGTTTATTGTTCTAGTTTCCAAAGTTTGGGAGTCATTTCAAAGCCAGACAGTTATCTTAAAAATGATTTGGAAATGGAATGCACAATGAACTGGCTTTACCTTTTATAGAATTATATTTTAGTTTTGTGGAAGAAAATAGTTGGGTTTTCATTTTCCAGGAACATATAATTAATACATATGACAGTGCAGCAGAACTACCTCAAGCGCAGACCAAAAGATGCCGTCACTGAACCATGTAGACATCGACAAGCATAACAAAGAGTGTAACACAGAAAGGACACTAACTCCAAGTTAGTTACCTGCATCGCGTTACTTTTAGCACCAGTAAAACACCACCTGCTAGAACACAGTTCAGAGTGCACGGCAAGAGAAGAGCTTTACGTAAGCAGGGCTCCGATGGGTGCCCCGTGGACCAAGGCACGTGCAGCACACTGACGCATAGAACAGGCTCCATACACAGCAGGCAGACGGAGCTAACGGGGGCTAGAGCAAGCCTCACGTGTAAGACCTCAGTGAGGACAGGGCCTAGTGAAAAGCTGGGGAGCTCCTTTCCTTCCCATTAACACCAGTAGTTAGAAGATAGAAGTGAATGTTTCAGAGTGGACAGTAAATGCCAGGACTTAACTGAAGATAAATGGCATGACATTTGCCCCCCGGAAGCAGCATTCTGCCTTCCTTTATATGGAAACCAATACATATACAAATGTCATGTCATAACTCTGCACCTATTAAAACAACCAGCATAAATTATAAAGTGGCTAACCTACACACACGCATAGCACAGTACGTCGTCCTTGGGCATGCAGCATAGAACAGTCTCTCCTCTCTCCCTTCAACCCAGCTTCTGCTCTTTGAGGAGAAAATGGTTCACTTGCAGCTTCTGGCTCCTGTTTGGAGTCTTTCGAACCAGTTTGTAAAACATGCGTAAGATATAACACACTTGGTCTGGTGGGCTGTCCAGCATTGATGGACTAAAGGTGTGTACAAATCCTACAGTCATTATGTTGGTGTGTAGGAGAAAATTTGTGTGTCCAGTTTTAGTAAATGAACTACATGTTTCAAAGGAAGAATCCTTATGTATTTACACTTCTGCAAAAGTGCTCAGGATCAGTTTTCTTAGAGCAAACTCTCAAACACTTGGAATTTGAAAAGAAAATACTGCCTTACTCCTATCTTTTGTGACTATTACACATGTGTGTATATGTTTTGTTCTTTCATTATTTCTCTGTCCACAAGTATATACTAAAAGTTGCCCAAGTTATTGGAATAATTGGAACCATATATACTGTGCTGTCTTGGAAGTGGGAGGCCTCGTGGCAGACTGTTTGATGGTTTAAAGTGAAGAATCATAATCTTGACCTCAGGGTTTCCTACAAACCTCAACTAATGGTTCCTCCAAAGTGATTGCACCCTCTGTTGCCTCTGGAACAGAGTTAATGAAACAACCGCACAAAAATTCCAGGGCAAGGCAAAGTAATGAGTTTCCTCAGGGCTGGGAATTTTAAACCCCGGTTGGACATTTATAAGGAAAGTTGTAGAATTGCTTGTTCTGGATAATTTAAAAAATTAAATTCTCATTGAAGCTCTCATCTCGTCCAATATTCATTGAATGGAATGCTGCTTACAGGTGTGTGTGAAGGCACACAGGTACCCTCTAGCCATTCATATCAATAGGGAATGAGCTAAAATTCTGAAGGAATATTAATACTATATATGCAGTAGTAGAAAACAGTCGTTACACAGTACAAAAAAGCATGGAAATAAATACTGTTCCAACTCTGACATCCCCAGTGGCAGAAAGTGTAAGCAAACAACTAAGCATGCAACAGCCCCTCATTTCTGCGTGCCTTCTCCAAGTGGCTCCTCCTTTTGCCTTGATCATATAGACTGTTTTTGAAGTTTCCACAGCCCAGTGCCATGAGCTTTGGGGTATAGCACGCTCAGTTGGTGCTCAGGATCACATTTATTATTTCCCTCCCTGAAACTTAACTTATTTTGTCTGTAATGATATCATGGGTGTCTTGGAAACACTGAGAAATATAGGTATTTTCAGTGAAATGATGCTTTTAGTGATAATTAGCATAGTAGAACCCAGACAATAGCAGAAATGATGTACAGAATGCACCCAAGGAGCATGAACAGTGATGAATCAGGGAAAAAGGAGGCAGATCACCAGCCACTCAAACCAGCCAAATGAGCCAGAAAAGCTATGGAAAGTGTCAATAACAACATTGGTCTATTAGCGGCATCTGGGACCAAAGGCCTAACAGGGAGGCTCAGGAACTCTGCCTAGATTCTTCACCAGACAGGTTCTATGTTTATTCTCACTACTTGCTTTCATGAGTGAGCCCTGACTGCACTAAAAGCTCTCCACAAGGTATGCTCATTTCCCCAATGGCCCGCGTCCCTCACACACATTCACGTCTAATATATCTAAGAACCACACGATTCCTTCCCAGTCCATAAAAGAAGTCATCACCCTGAAGGCCTGAGCCAGAATCAACTGCCCAAATCCCCGTTTCCTTGGCTATGAACTGCCAGTCCTCCAGCCAGGCAGACAATGGGCGAGAATTTACCTTGTACTGGGTAAGACTCTGGCATACACATTTTACTAAATGGACTGTGGGTTCTGGGAAGGCAGCATGGAAGAAAGCCTGAAGGCTGGAGAGGGATATGAAACATACGGCAAGATGGAATCATCAGAGACCCAAACCCTTTGGGTAAAGGTAAAACTGGTTCAAAAGCAGTGAGAAAATGAGTATGGCAACTCCCAAAGCAAGAGCTACCAACACCCAAATCCTGGGTGTCTCTCAAAAATCACCTGTTCTTCAATTTTGAAATAAATATGTACTACTATAGTATATTTGGAAAATGCAAAAAGTAGGTAAATACCTTTAAAAAGTCATGCTGATAGCTTGGTATATTTTTTTCTTATGCATTTTTCACATGATTTAAGTGGGTACTGACCTCACATCCTGGATCTGCCACTTATTCTTTGCACACAAACATTTATTTTATGTCGCAAACTCTTCACAAATATGATTTTAATAGTTGCACAATAAGCGATTATTTCCTATTATCGGGCTCTTAGGCTGTTAGTGGTTTTTACTAGAATAAATAAAGCTGCCATGAATGTCTAAGTGCATGATGGTTTTCTATATTCAGTATTACCTCTTAGACTACAAATATCAGCCGTGGACCAAAGGGTCAAAGGATAAAATCTGTTTTTTTTTTTGTTTGTTTGTTTTTTGTTTTGAGTGTTCCCTGGCTGGGAATTGAACCCAGGAAGCAGCGTTGAGAGCGCCGAAGCCTAAGCCACTACACCACCAGGGAAGTCCTTAACATCTTTTTAAGGCTCTAAAAAATATTATCAAGTTATGTCCAAAATGATATCAATTTGAATTTATTGAATAGCTAAAAAAAGAAAAGTAAAGGATTCTATAAGGAATATGTTTGTACAGAACAAATTTGGCCAAGTCTCAGGGAACTGTGGAATGCAGGAACAAACAAATGCACATATATATGGGATTTTTATTCTAACACTGAATATTTATGTTGGGTGTGTAAAATGCTTCAGAGAAGAAGTATAGTAAATACCATGACTGGGATTTTAATTATGTCACTCTGTGCCTTAAGCCAAGTTTTGCGTACATTCCTTTACACGCATTTCATTAATTCTAAGACGCACATTTACCTCCACTTTAACATCTCTGAAGCACTGAGTCACTTTACTTGACAGCAGTTTTATTTTTGTTCTTAGTAATATACAAAATGATGGTTCATCTAGCAATTGATGGCATATTGATTCAATGAAATAGAGTAATTTGGACAGAGTGCAAGGATCATATTCTGCTGCTCATATTTGTATAGACCAAACACCCACTGCACTTAGCACAAGCTAAGTACACAACTTCTGGGGCCAGAAATCAATCATACTAGTAACAGTGACAAAGCATAATATATTGAAGACAGACTCAAGTTAAGGTGACTCTTATTATTATAGTAATTGGGATGCTGAGGTGTCCTTAGTCTTACCAATACTCTTCAATTTTCGTGTTCAGAACACTACATTCAATAGGACATGAAATTATAGCTGTTGTGATAAAACCATTTACAAAGGGATAGATGTCACATAAAATGTCCTGTCTTCCAGGCTCAAATCCAGCATCTGTGTTGCCTCTCAGGTGTGAGAGTTACTTTTAAAGTTTCATGGAGGTAAAATAACCAAATTATGTCTTTGTGTACCTATAGATCAGAGAAGAAATATCACTTTAGAAGAGGAATTCAATACACTACTCAGAAATTCATTATTACCTGCCCAAGACAGGTAACAATTTATGCATGTAGTGAAGAAAGCTAATTTCATATATTTTATATGCTATGTGCCCTCTAAAAAGATGCTGGGATTTGCCAAGTTGGTATACTTAAAACCTTTATTTAAAAGCAGCATTTTAAACATTAGACATATATCAAATAAAAAATATGCTTTCAAAATGTTAGATTAATTTAAGAGGTTATTTAAACCCAGTCTCTTTCTCTCCTAACTCTCTGGGGGGAGACTTGGCTTGGTAACTGGTCATAAAAAAAATATCTGGGGGTTTAACTGATGGAACTTGAATATGGATTAAAGATGTCTTTGGGTTATCTAAAATCCCATCACACTATAATGTGAAGTTACATTAATATAAAAATATAGTCAGAACAATTGTCTCAATGTACTTAAGCCATTTAGTATCTTGTTCAATCCTAAGTGCTATATTAAGAGAGGGACAATGAAGAGACTTGGCCAACCAGGATGGCTCCATCAGTTAATTGTTTCCCATCTTCACTGTCTCCCTATCTGGTGGTTCCTTCCCCTCACGATGCAAATATTATGAAATGACTGCCAAATTCTAAGGCTGACTTTCAGTCCATATATTATTTGCTGCTAAGTCAGATTCTTTTAACCTTTTCCTTCTTGACACTATCAAAACCCTTTACCCTTGATCTCAATGGTCATTGCTATCTAGAGTCTTTAGCTGCTTCCCCATCAAAGGATCTTTCTCTTTTCTTTTTTTTTTTTAAGCCTGTTGTTTAACTATTAATGTTCTCTATGGCAGCACCACTGACCCTCTTTTATTCTGAATGAAAACACAATTTATCAGCATCTACAACTTCAGTGATATACTGGGATATACTGGGTTTCCACATCTTTCTCTCTAGTCCAGACCTCTCTCCTGAGCCCAAGATTTATAGATCTAATTGTATGTTGGATGTCCCAAAGACACCTCAACCTCCACAAAACAAACACACCAAAAAACCCACTTAATATTTATCCTCAATAAATCAGTCCCTCTTGTATTTCTGCTCTTAAGGAAAAGAACTATCATCTTCCCAGTTATCCAAATAAACTACCTGAAAAGTAGTCTGGATGCTGTCTTCTGTCTCTCTTGTATTCAGCTGATTTCTAAGCCACGCTGACTCTCCTTGGTCAGTGTCACTGAGACCCATCCCTTCCTTCTACCAACCCTGGCACTTCCTGAGTTGAGGCCTGCATTATCTTGACTATGTTAAAGAGACTGCCTGACGAGTTTTGCCTTAATTCTATTCATCCTCTGTACTGTGCCAGAATAATCTTTCTAATATAGAGAAATATGTAGCAACATTTCAAATTTATGGAATGATCACGCACTAGTTAAAATTCTTTAAGGTCTCCCCAGCACTGATAAAATAAATCTAAAATGCCTTTGTATCATCCTGGATGAGCTGGTTCCCATTTACGCAAATAGCTATTCCTAGATTCATTTTTTCCTGGTTATCCCATGCTTTAGCCACTAAGAATTAACTACCGTTTCCCAGACACCTCTCCAGTGGTCTAACTGTGGGTAGTGATTCCTTAGAAAGGAGTGATCTGATAGTAAACTTAAATGCTGTAGTGAGTTCCAAAAGAGAGTCTAGCCTCAGTGGTGATGGGACTAGATGGCTAGTGAGGGCAAGGCTGGCCCAAGGGAAGCTACGGGCAGACACAAAGAGTGTGAACACAGTCAAAATGCTATGATAGTACACAGTTGGAAGTAGTGAGTTCTCTAGTGGATAGGGTATAATGAATCATCTTTAAAGTTCCAAATTATGTTTACATCTTTTGAGGATAAAATCGAGCTTTTTGGTTAAAAAATTAATATAACAACCCCTAACCCCAAATCTATTAAGGCTCTAAGTTGAGATGCAAATAAATATGTTTTGATAAGAGAGGGAGATATTTAACCCAAAGGATGCAAAGTTGATATAATTTTGCTTTATTTTACTTTGAACATGTTAGCATCAGTCCTTCCTCATGAGCTACTCGGGCCTAATTTGAAGCTCTGCTCACAGCTCAGAGATCTTCTGTTTTTTTGAATGACCACAACCAGAGCCCTGGAATCTGCACCATCTACGTGCCAATCTGAATGGACTACATTATGGCCCATTTCCTGAGTAAATATGCTCATCTCACCAATCAGATCAGGGGTTTCCCGGGAGCATGGCCAGGGCTACTTGGATCTTGGTGTCCCACACCCTGCACCATACCTCATACACAGTCAGTTGAATGAAATACACTGAACAAAAGAATGAACAAATGAGTAACTTTAAAAATTTCTGTTCATCATCACTTCTAATCTCACCCGACACCCCAACTCAGGTGTCTATGTACCATTCACTTTCTTACCAACAAGAAAATAAAAGCAAGCAAGCAAGCAAGAAACACATTTTCTTGTTTTTCTTAGTACAAGCTCATCTTATTTTACTAAGCCTCCACCATTTAACTACATCTTAAGGAAACACTGCAGCATGTTGGGGGACACGAGAGTATTTTACACACTTGCAAGACAACATTTGCATGTTTGCCCAAACATCCTTTTGATCTTCTGATTCACGGTAGGTTCAGAGTAACAATTCAGGAGATCAATTAACATTGACTGAGTGTTCAACAGATACACGACATGAGACTACTCCAGGGCAAACCATGGAAGTGCTTATGAATAAAGCCCTCTGCAGACGGGCACAACAGTTGTTGCTTCAATGCTCATGCTCCCGAGCCCCAGGCTTTGCACTGGAAGCAGCATATGCACCTCAACTGGCAGTGTTTTACCGGGAATGCAGGAAGCGTGTCCCAGATAACAGCACTCAATAACATTAAACTTCACATTGAAGATAAGCTGACAGTTCAGGTACATAAAACATGGCAAGGCAGTTTAAGTTTGATTTCCAGGGACTGAGGGGAACTGTTCAAGCAGGAGCTGATCCACATGGAAAACCACTTACCCAGGATTTGCTTGCTCCTTCACTCTGATCCAAGGCACCAGGAAGTGAACAATAGTTTACATAAATACTGAGTTCTCACGCAAAATCATGTAACACTGAATTCTCAAAAAAATTTTTTGGTAGTGCATTTATACACTAAATGAAGAAAATACTTCAGAGGAAGTATTTAGTGTAAAAGAGCAAAACTGCAGCTTTAAAGGATTTTTATCAGAAATGTCAACTTTGATATAAATGGGCATTTAATTAGTATTAATAAGATCAATATAATATATTGAAGAATATATAATGAATATGTATTCAATAATATATATTATAATGGATAATATAAATTGAAATATAGAAGTCTAGCTTCAGGGAGCATAACTTGGGAAGAAATTCCTAAGAAAAGCAAGGAAATAGATAAAATAAATATATTCTGTAACATATTTTAGATGTGTAAATTGTGTAAATGCATGATTGTTTTTCTTTTAAACCAGGGACTGCCATATACATGACCACAGAGAGGCATACAAAGTATTCAATCAATCAAAATAATGATTATATATTTGCAAGCAAGTCTGGTTGATTTTTGCTCCCTCCTTGACATTTTGGGGAAGACAAGTAACAGCTTTAACACCGACACTGGAATGTGCCATCTCCACCCCCACCTTGCGCCTTACAGGGTTGGGAGTGGGCCATGAGCATGAAACCCACATTCTCATTCACCTGAGACAGTGACTGCCGGAGCCGTGCCATCTGGGTGCTGTGGCCTTTATTGTGATCCTGCTCAGAAACCATCTGCTTAAGCTTCTCCTTCTCGATAGCTATGCTATTAAAGGCAGACTTCAACAGAGAATGCACTGGGTGGAAAGGAAAAGGAGAAACAAACATCAAATGGATCCCAAAAGAGTATCCACAATTACAAACTTATCAGCACTTCAACTCATGCATAGATGTTTTGGGAAAGGTTATATTACAGTCTAAATAATTAAAAGCCAGCCTTAAAATGGAATCTATCATAATATCTATACATGAAACAAATACGGTAATGGTAACTAATCAGGGCGAAAAGTTTAAGCATTTCATACCGGACAAGCCAACAAAGACTTGAAAGCCTATAAAATATCAATATTAATTCTAAATATCAATATTTATAAATTAATCTATAATTCCTAAAAGGAAAAGAGAACAAATTTCACTCTGCCATAGTTGATGAAAATATTTGAGCAGTTCTGTGTACAATGAGGACCCATGAAAATCATTTAGAGCTATCCAAAAATTATTTCTCAAAGCATGCACTCAAAAAAGAGCACCTTATTATGAGTTCTGCCAGCATAAACAGGTGGCTGATCTAAAAAGTTCTAGCTAGTTCTCTTTGAGGTAAGAATTGATTTGGTCTTAAGAACAGTACTTGCATTCTTTTCTTATTTAGGAACATCTTGATGTCAGAAATGCTTTGATTTAAAAGCAACAATACCACCCCCCTTCCCAATTCCTGCATACCTAACAACATACACTGATAAAATAGGTGGCAGTCTTTAATTTTAAATTAGAAAAATCTGAATTTCCAACTCCTACCTTTACAATAACAGAATTTCTATAATATGCAAGGTCTTCTAAAATAGGTACTTCCTTATTGGAGAAAGGTTATTTTTTAAAGAAGTGGGAAGTTTTCAGCATAAAACAGTGGCTTGAATTAAAGGAGAAAAATGGTGGGATCACAAGGGACTCACTATATATTGATTTATGGGCTACATTCTCATTGTCATCAATTTGAAGTCATAACTTGAAGGCAGCTCTAAAGGCAGATTCTCCCTCATTTCAAAATCCACAATTCTTTCTAAAGAGTTCTCTCAATAGTCATAGAAAAACACCTTCCCTGACCCCCCAACATCGCTGAAAGGAAAATATGTTGTTTCAACAGAAGCTTTAAAATTCTGTTGAAACTTGGATTTCATGAAAGCCTCAGGATTACTACCAGGTACACAAAGCTTTCCTTGGGGTTACCTTCAAATTTATCCACTTATCTTTAGCAGTTGTACCGTACTCACCTCACACATCTGTTGTCTCATTCTTCTCTCACACCCCCACCCCGCCAGTGTGAGTAAAAGTTACTGGCTATACTGGCTGTAAATCTGTGCTCTTGTATAAACAAAATGACACTGCTCTGGTCTCATGATATAATTAGCATCCAGCTAAGAGATGTAACAAAAATGTACTATGAGTAAACAGCTGGTGGAAGAAAGTTGGACTTCTAGGAAGTGCAACTGAGAAATCTATTGGGAGAAAAGGGGGAAGATGATTTAGCTTGTTTTGGGATTATGGAATTAAAGAAATATCTGACAGCACATCTGTGCTGGTGGCTTGAGAGTATACATTTTTGGTGACGTCAACATTCTCAGAGGTGCCCTTAGTGTGCACCCCTTCTTTTCCTCAGCCACCAGGCTCTTGGGTATTGGGCGGGAGGCACGGCATTTCAGATGTTCCATTTAGCACACATTTTCAAGAATATTTTATAACCTATCACCAGCAGCCCCAGGAGAAATAAATGTGATTAATTCACAATAAAGTGTTAGTAACTGAAAACACCATAATGTGTATCTTTCTCCAAGAGATTATGCATTAAAAATGCCTGGGAAGGTATCACCTTAAGTAAAAAATGAAACAAAGAAAAAAAGAAATTTTAACTTAATTTAAATATTAAGTGGCTAAAATTTAAATATTATAGCAATGAGAGGGGAGTTAATATGGGAGCTGAGGCTCTCCTTGGTAAGCAGACAGAACTGTTCAGTCTTCCTACACTCTACTATCTTGCTTCTTACTTGTTCTACCCTACTCCTTGGGGCTGATGACAACAACTGAATTTATTCAACATGTTAAGAAAGAGACTCCAAGGTAGGGTCTATTTCCCTTCTCCTTCACATCTGCACTGGCCTGTGAAGCTCTGACCAGGAGAGTGCAGTGGATGTGCCACTGTGCGAGTTCCAGAACTGGCCGGGAACAGGACCGCAGTTCTATGCCAGTCCACTGCATTCTTTTGGAGCCCTGAGCTAACAGGTAGGGGCAGAGGCACACAGCTAGCAGTGTGTAGCCCTCCAGCTGTCCAACCAACGTGCCAAGCACAGGAGTGAAGTCACCCTGGAACTTTCAGCCCGGCCTCCAGCAGAACACTCCTGAGTGAGCTCAGGCAATGCCATGGGGCACAGAACAGCTTAGCTGAGCACTACCTAAATTCCTGACCCATGAACTACGAAGTAAAATCAATGAGTGTTGTTTAATAAAAAGAGAGGAAGACTCAAACCGAGTCTACTCTTTTTTCTTTGTTAAAGATAACCCACAATTATGTATTAAATGATACAATGGAAAAGAAAAAACCCAAAACAAAACAAAAGATGTTGAGTAGTCGTGCGTGCATAGGATAATGCTTTTTTGTCTTTCTGCCTGTCTCCTCCCTCAGTTATACTTTATTCAGTCAATAACTGTGAACCTATGATGTGTTTCTCCCCAAAAGCAGGCATCATATCCTGCTGAGTTCTGCAAAGAACTCCAACCAGTAGAACCATTTAATCTTTCCACCATGACCACCGAGACAAGGATAAAAGAGTAAATGGCACCCTCTCATTAAAGAGAGCTTCTCTAAAGGGCACACTAGAGTTACTGTTACCTTTCTGTGCAATTAGACAAAATTCTTCTTGAAGTTTTGTATAATCCGTTGAACTTTCCAGAGGGTCAGTGAGGTGGCTAGGGGGAGTCTGAAATTCAATATCTGCACAAAGGTTGGGGTTGGAGGAATGCAAGCGAACCGGTGACATGGTAGCACTGAAAGGAACCTGAAAGGAAAAGATAAAAATTAATAAAGAGCAACAGTGCACTGTTCCACATTCTCCTATGTAGAAAAGACCTCATCCCTTCTTCAAAATAATAGATTCCTCTCTGATGACACACTTGGAGACACTCAGTACTCATTTATTTTGCAGGTGGTTGGGGTGGCACGGAGTCTCATTTCCCACAGCTGATTTAGGACTGTCACTGACTCACTGACTTTTCGCTGGTACAGGGAGAGATGACTACAGAATGACAGGAGAAAAAGTTAATCCCAGATAAACTTCAGCTCTGAACCCACAGTTGTAGCTAAACAATTACTGGCAGAAAACGCTAGTATAAACAGTGACATGGCTGACTTTCTCTTACAAAGTCTGGGTACTTGTGTTAGAGAACTTTCTGTGCTTACTTTTTTCTGACCCTAATGAACAGGTAAAAATTCAAGAGGTGCATATACAGAAAGGTTTATTTGCCCTATAGCCATTACATAAGACATAAATAAGTTTAATAGTAAATATCATAATGGTTTAAAGAGATTCACAATGAAATCTGAAAGTGATTTATCAAAGTGTACTTGTAAATGAAATATATATTACATAAATTACTGTAGTTTACCTCTGTACATTACATACCACTTTGTTACATATATGAATACTGCTTATGAACTGGCCAAGATTGAAAAGCATTAAATAAAAAAAGTCATATTACTATAGATTTTCCCAATGGCTAGAAATACTTCCTTGCCCAGGCTAGATCTGGGCTAGGCTTGTGATGGGTACAGGCAAAGTACTTTCCCTCTCCTTCTAGAAGGTTCTACCTATTACAAATGCTGTCAACCAACTATTCTTGGAAATGAGAATATCAATTTCTTTTTAAAATCAGATCACCAGTAACCTCTCCTAATTCTAAATACACAGATGTTCATTCAATTATCTTCAAGAATCAGACTCTTAGACCCCTTTGCTGAATTTTGTATAAATTAAAGCATAATTCACATTCTCTATAAAACCAGGAAATAAGCTGTAGGAGGAAGGAACCCATATCTAATTCGATGTGTATTTATGTCAGAACCATTTTCTTTTTTCCTTTTTTTATTTTGATTTAAACTTCCTAACAGAAAAAGAGAGAGGATGAACACAAACTAGCATGCATGGCTGATACAGTAGATAGATGGAAAAGATGGAAAGAACCAAAAAATTCTGGCCTAAGCTGCAGTGTGCAGACCTGAGTCAGGGCAGTTGAGACTAGACAAGGACTCCTCAGACGTAGCTTTGTCCTGGAAGGTAGTTATTTTTCTCAAATGATATCCAAGGCCTACTGGGAAAGGAAGTGAGCACGAAGCTCTCCCCCTAAATTCAGCTATGTTAAGCATGCTAATAATGCATGTTATCTAAAAAATTTGGTGTTTGGGCTGGGATATGTCAGCAAGTTCTTTATTTCACCTGGCACAGAATTTCTGGCTGTTCCAGAGAAGAGATACAAAAATGACAGATAAGCATCTGAGGAAATGGAATTCTTGGGTTCAATAATTTGCTGGAATCCTATCCAGGTTACTTTGTGATAATGATGACTGAGGTCTTTTGGGGATGCTTATAAAGGAATGGGATTTATAGGGAAAAATATCTGAAGACAGAAAGGTCTACCCTTAACTGTGGTGCTGCTGAATCTAGAAACAGCAGTCAGCCCACAGCTCTCTGGGAGGGACACAGAAAATCCATGGAGAGGGTGATGGAGATTAGGAGGTCATGGGGAGAAGCTGTGAGGAAACAGGTAGACCAGAGAGTTTTCAGATTGAAGCACATGGTTTCCTGATACAAGGAACTAGAAGAGCATTAAGAAAAAGAAATGTGGATGTTTGGTGACGGGAATTTAGTGTTGACGATCAGGGGAAAGGGTTTTATTTGCACTTAGGTGCCTTCAACACTTCAAGAACCAGCATGGCCTAGGAGAGGTGTCTCTCCCATTTGTGGGAAGGGAAGTGGCCATGAGAGCTGGGGGAGGGGATGTGATGGAAGGACATAATGCAGTGGAGGTCCAAAGAGTCCAGTAAGAACCCAGACTTATCCCTGAGATAACGGCATCTCTATTAAGATTTGGAAGCAGCCACTGAGAAGTCAAACATAAGTTGCAAATTTATATTTTGAACATAATGGAAATTTAAGTTGGTAATTAAACCAGTAAAAGCAGGTTTTTGTATAACTCATAGGGAAAGAGACTTCAAATGCTCCATTCAAACTGAAATCAGACAGATCCCTGGGATACTAAAGACTAATTTTTATATGCCTCCTACTAAAATGTTTATAATGACATTTTTGTTGTTGTTATTAAAAGAAATATATGGAATGCATCATTTTAATAGAAGAATTCATGAAATAAAATTGAGACTACAAAGTGAGATGTATTAATGTAACTCTGAATATCTCTTCAACTTGAGGACCTACTCAGTTTTTTACTCATCAATCTGGGTATTACAGAATTAAAATATTTAAGTGGTAACTAGGCTCTCTCTCAGTGCTGGCTGGAGTGGGAGCTGTCAGTGACTTCCAGTATCTGTACTGAAACCACTTGATGCTGGATGTGGCCGTTGTACCCTGCTCAGGTTTCCTTGAAATCCTGTGACACGAAGGAAGCCTGATCAGGGACATATTGGTACCAATAACTATAGCTTGGAATGGTGATGTTAGGAAATGGTTTTAATACCTCTCTATAAAGAAGTTAAAGGAGACATGGATTGACACTGGCACTGAAATTTAGCAGTGGTAAACATGAACGCAAAAGAGGACACTCAATACAGGTCTAAGTGCGTAAGACTCACGGAGTTCACGAGAAAAGTCTCCTGCTGTTGGTATTCTGCACATGTGTACAGGGATCCCCGTGGGGAGTACTGATTGCATTGGGACTCCCAGGGTTCGTCCACGGTGAGGGGCCTGTGTTTCTCTTTTCCAACCCCGTATTCTGATGGCCCTGGCTGATGTTACAATAGGACCATAGGGTGTCAGTGCTGAGAATCAACAAGAATACACCTCTGAAACCTCTCTTTGAGTGCACTTTTCTTTGGGAGAAACCTCAGCTGCGCTGGACACCCAAATGGGCAAAGAAAACAAGTGACTAGGGGTCACTGGAAGAATTCTAGGTAAAAGGTACTACAGGATAGGAAAGGCTCAATACATGTGGGGTAACTTTAATTTGGGGAAGAGGAAGGATTGGGAGTTAAAGAGACCACTGCGGTAAAAGAAACAAAGGGGTGACTGGGTCACCAGCATCAGGTCACTGAGATGGCCGAGGGAGCCAGAAGAGGGTCCTGTTGAGTGTTGCTCTGCTCTGGTATGGTGTAAAAGTTATAAATCCTAGAGAGTTTACAGTAATAATCCCCCCTAGTTATTCCCAAATGTATTACCAAATGCTGCCAATGACTTTTCTCATTAGGTGCATCTAAATTATTCTTAACTGCTGTGGTCACAGCTATGCTGGGAGATGGGCATTAATACCTTTTCTTGAGGTTTTTCTCTTCTGTTCTCAATTTTAAAAATATTAACCCATTCTATTCAAATGGGTTCTAATCCTAATTTTATTATATTCATTATATGTATCTGCAATTAAAAAATGAACATAGTAGAAAAACACACTGACTTCCTTACATACCATCTTAGAAGTGATTTATTTAAAAAAACTATTTTCATAAAATGATAAACCTTTCCTTTCCACACTACAATACTGTTCTCTAATAATTATTGGATTTCTTAAGTTTATAAATGAAAGACTACATTTAAGAGTTATTTAACTGATTACACATGTATCTATTGTCAGAATCTGATACCACAGTTACCACATTAACCATAAAAATCTACTTCAATAAATTGTTTGTTCCAATGTTCTCAAAATGTGAGTTTAAGAGTCAGTTTCCTAATAAATTCCAAGTAACTGGTTCATTTCATAATCAAAAGCAATTGTGTTTCTCAAACAATCCAGTTAAGCACCTGGATAAGAGTCAGTTGCCAATCACGAAGTAGAAAACCAACAATCCTCACACCAGTATCCATTCTCCTACAATGCAACTAAAACCTTTTCATATTTTTCAGCAATTCTAATCTTAAAATATACTCCACTTCTAGCAAGAGAAGACTATGGTTAATTTAAGAAATATTATCTAATAGCCAAAAAACCCAACATCCATGATTGCTATTAACTCAGTACACTTATTGAAAAAAGTTGATAGGATGTCATGATTAAACCAAGATTATGATTTACTTTTATCCAGCAAAGGGTTCTTGCATTCACATGTTCTATTTTATGTCCCACATGGACAGTTTACTATTCGAAATACCTTCTACTCAATTGTAAATTTTGGTTATTTACCTTATCTACCTCAATACTTCCTCCTAATATCCATCCTATTTTCTCTTTAAAAAAACAAACTGACCTCTAAATATAGACAAAATATCATTGAACTCTGTGGTTTTTCTCCTTTCTACACTATATTTTCTGATTTCCAGCTCAGTATTCCCTCCAGAAAACAATTTTTCCTTGCTAAGTGTAATTTGCGTGGCCATTTAGAGATGACATCAAAATTCACCTTTTCTTACCCTCTCATTTCTTTATTCTCACATCCTGTTCAAATAGTCACATTGCTACAAAAAAAGCACAATTTATGTCTGTAGTAACATGACTTTTCTTGGAAAAACAAATCGATTAGCAAAGGTTCCAATATCAGTATGGCAAAAACAAAACAAAACAAAACAAAAACAAATAAAAAACAACAAAAAATTCCCACCCCAAAACCCAGTATCATTTAAGAAAATCCCACTCTACAAGGAGCAGTACTCAGCCTTGCAACCTTGAATTTAAATTGTTTCTTACACTGGCAGTAGAAGTAGAGAGCTGGGTTATGTGATAGGTTTCCATCGCAAACACCAAGTGCAACGCCTGCCATGCAAAGGCAGCCAGAGAACATGCGAAAGCTACGTCAACGCAGGAGTGGGCCACAGCTGATGCTGTCGCACGCAAGTGGCACCATTAGAACAGAGGAGGTGACACTCATACACAGTTTTTCATTCTGATTAAATGTTCACTTGAGATTGAAATCCACTCACTGTTGTAGCCACTGCTGCCGCTAGCCTCTGCCGGCGCCGACTTGTGCTGAACTGGCCCTTCACAGATGGCCCTTCCTGACAGTGAATGAGAGAAGAGGAGGGAGGAGAAAACATGGGATGAGGGAGGGAGAGGGCAGGATATGGGAGGATGAAAGATAATCAGATAAGGGAGACTGGAGAGTTTTTAACTGAAGTTGACTTTTCCCAGTTCTTAGCATTGAATAGAGCCCAAAGGGGCATCCAGGCTGTGAGAAAAGTTCATCATTCTCATCGCAGATCACCCAAACACGTAAGTCTATTTGTTAAATATAACCCCCACCCCAAAAGGAGATGGAAAGGTATGAATTGAGGAATAGCTTGAAATTTTAAGGTAAAACAAATCTGCATACTGTTTTATTCATGCAATGTTATGTTATATGAAGTCAAAGGCATTCAATAAGTAGAAGCAAAGAAAAAACAAGTTCAGGAAAAGGTGATTAATAATAAATATAATAAATAATATGCAGAGGTCAAAATGAACAGGTTGCAATGAGAGCCTCCTGTTGGCCAGGCAGAATTTGTTTCTCGTTGGGAGGAAAAAAGTAAGGGGAAGAGTAGCAGAATCTTCAATTCCCCATTTAGTCCTCTCCTACAAAGCTCTCTGGGATTCAGCATTAGGAATGGTGTTGGGATTTTCAGGTTGAAGAATTGTCCAAGGAGGAAGCCACTCCCCATAGCATAAGAAAAAAGAAAATCTCAATTTTCTCAGTCTGTGGGGACAATGGCTACAAAAATCAACTATGAAACCCTGAAAGCGCAGGTTTCAGTCAGTGATGTGCACCTATGCATAAACCAGCAGAGCAGTCCTCAAGCTTTCTTCTTCTTTCTCTTCTTGGTGAGTGGGATTATGGGATAATGACACTTCCTTCTGACCATGCAACTCTGCCTCTGTTTGACAGATCCCGACTCTGTGATTGTGAGCAATTCCAATGAACTGAGATGCACGTAAGAGTCACCTAACAGTTCAGATTGAGAAAAACAGCAAGACTGCTTTAGTCTTTTTGGAAGAACAGAAACATATTTTAAATACCTTTACCTCTAATTCTCTGTATATTTGCCAAATTACATCACATTTCACTTCTATCTTCATAAATCTTCTGCATACATACAGATATGTTTATTACACACACATATATATACATAATCTGTTGTCCACCAAAATTTTTCTATACAAAATCCTTGTTATGTTTAACATAGTGAAAAAGAAGGAAGAGCTTATTTCCACCCCACATTGTAATCTGAGCTCTGTGAGATCTAGGATAACTACACATGAATGATGTCAGATCACTGATTTGCTGCTCTATTCTTCCTACTATTCCTCATTCTCTCCAACAACATCTAGTATTTAATTTATGCTTTAGGAACACAGGAAACCTAGCATTTCTTTCCTCTACAGCAACCCTTTAAAAATCATTCTCTTCTTGCCTTCCTCTACCTCATTTAAAACAGAGTCCCACTATTACTTACAACGATATTGAGATTTTATTAGAACCAGAAAATTTGAAGTTTGGGAAACAGAAAGTCCTTTTTCTAAACAGTAATATCCATAGAGCTTTCTAAGATAAATGTTGCCTTCAATGAGTTACACAATGGATTCCTGAGGCTAGCTTCCCAATTGCTTCTAGTGGATACGGCCTGTATACAGGTCCGAAATTTAACCTTCATGTTCAAATCAACAGCACAATCTAACCTGTGCAGAAATAAGCAAGCAAACATCCAGAGTAACATGTTCATTTCTACTTTCCTGGGGTCAAGTTTTAAAAATGATCTGTTTCATAATTACTTCAAAATGATAACTGCTACGGAACACTGAAGGCAGTTCAGTGAAAACACCAGTAACAACAACAGCAGTTAACAACAGCCACCACCACCACAAAACAGTCTGGGTTCCTTCACAAATGGCTGGTATACTGAAAGTTACAGACAACAGAGGGATGAAAAATGAGCCACTCACTACAGAGCTCCTCAGTGGCTGCAACAACGGCCATCAGAGAAGTGGTGCAAGGAGTAAGATGGTTATGGGCTCAAAACTAATACTTTAGTTTTACGTGTTTGGTACCATCAGATGGAATTCCCAGTCAAGACACATTTAAAACAGGAGGGAAACCCCCATATATTGGGGTAGGAGAAGGTGGCAGATTTAATCCACTACAGGGGAAAAAAATGTTATGTCTTTCTGCAGATAAAATACTGATGAGCAATGACATTTATATCAGTCACAGTCAATCCTGGCTGATGTAATTGTTTCCCAGTGAAGTGCACATGTTGAAGGATCTCCTTAGTAACTTCTCAGTCACAGAGAATGAGGGATCCTAGGGGATCTTTGGATGAGCAGAAAAGGTCCAGGAGTGGTACCAAATTCTGCAGCATTCCCCATCCCACCCCACTCCCCATCTTTTGTTTTACCAGGCCATGCGGAAGTGAGGATTTCTGGGAATAGTTAACAGCTTATTGCCAGCCCCAAGTCTATTTATTTCCACCTGGAGATGCAACAAAATCTCCTACTTTTAAAAACTTAGTTTTCTTTGAGGGTGAGGATGAGCGGATTTCAATTTCCCTTAAAAATAATGAAACTAGAACCCCAAGGATCATTTTTGTTATTCTTTTGGCAAAACAAAAACAAAACAAAACAGCATAAGTAGAAACTTAAAAACAAGTAAGCCACCCAAAAATGTTACAGGAGCATGAATGAAGACTATATCCCTGCTTTTTGAATAATTTCTTCTGATGACTTAAGAAAATACCTTCATAAACTCTCTGCACATTGAAATGCATAGCCTGTGACTAGGTGAGCTGTTTAGAGTTGCTTTCCATTCCCTCAGAAAAAAACTGAGCGATCTGGGGAGTACGGAGGGCCGTGTGGCCACAGTAGGGTGGCAAGGGGCATGGCACTCAGATTCACGGAGAACCAAAGTATTCAAGACAACTGCTGTGAATGGGAATCTGTTCAATGGCATACTTTACAGAAACAACATTGAAATAATATCTAATCTCAAATGTATATGTTCTTATAATGCTAGCCTTCTTCAATATTTTAAATAATGGTTCTTTTCTATATTAATCATAGATACCATGCCTTGAAAAAAAACAAACCAAAAAACCCAAAAAACCAGCCACTGAAGTAGACAATCAGACACTCAAAACAAATGAAATTGCCAAAAGCAATTTTAGGTCATTTTCTTGTGACGTCATTTGGCACATTTGTCTCCACAGTATTAATTTTCTGAATAGAGGGGAAAACACACAAAGACATATTGAACAAAGGAACACAAAAAAATGTGTTCATAGAATGTGGACATTCTAAATTAAAAAAAAAAAGATCTGTGTTTATGAAAATTCATTTTCAAATTCAGCAGCAAGTAAGCTAAGCAACAAAAGAGTTGGTTAGTTACACATTCAGAATTATAACACAAAAATGTTATCAAAACAGTGAGAATTAAAGAATTACTGTTATTCAGAAGACACTGAAGAATTCTGAAAAGCAGCTCCTTCTACCTTTGTATTAGAATATAAATTGATTCATAGTGCAATGAAAAGAAAAGCAAAGTCTTAAGTCTAATTTTGATTGTCCAGGGTAAGAGTGGTTTATAATATATAGCTAGGATTGGAAAAGTAGAGATCTTAGTTTAAAGATCTGAAAGCAATATGACTGATGACATTAGATGTTTGAGACATTTGTCATATTTAGTATCACTGAAAATAAAAAGAGGATCTTATTTTAAAATTTAAAGTTACTCACTTCAAATAAATAACTTACTCAAAATAATTTCAAGTAAATTTATTATGAGCCATAATACTTTAGTTCAGATTTTAAAAGTGATTGCTAATAGCTAAATATCTATTTTTGGATAATCATGGAATTTTAGAGTTAAAAAAGGAAATTAAGAGATCATTAAGTTAACTACTTCACTAAGGAGCAAATAGAAGCCCAGAAAATTTAAGAGAAATGCATGAAATTATACTGCCAGGAAATCACAGTGATTACACTAGATCCCAAGTTTGTTGATTTCGAATTTATTGCAGCCCTCACTCTTTCATTGATAAAGATTTAGACAAAGCTAACATTTAAAGGTTCTTTTACAGTCTAGTATACCAGAACTGTCTGGAATAATTCAGCCATAAATGCCTCTATTTTTCATTTTCACAGCTGGATACATCCAGACAGCGCTTGTGCATAAATGAATGTTCATTACAACTCACTGGATTTTAGTTGAGATTTTTAAGATGACTTTTTGTTAAAATATATTTTAATGGCTCAAAGGCTATAACTGAGAATAAAAATTCCACTTTGCATCCATATTAAATAATTTTACCCTTATTTTAAATTAGTTTCAATTACACAAGAGTAAGAAGAATAGATTTCCCATTATTTTAGATAATATAGCTTAGCCTGAAAAGTACTGGCTTTAAAGCAGTTAAGCTGCTATAAAACTTTTTTAACTTCCATGAACTGATATACAAGGACTATAAAAGTATGTAAAAATATGAATGAAGGAAAAGTGAAGTCTGTACCTGCAGTTGTATTTTTGTATCTTTGCTGACACTTTTTGTTCTCCATCGTCTTGTGACCCGCTTGTCTTTCTTTGAAATATCTACACAGTTAGCCTACATTACACAAATAGTTAAAAGCAACAAAGTATTGTTAAGTTCACACAAATGACACAGGTATAGACAAAGAGAGCACAAATTAGTAAGGAATCATTGTTAGAACCTAAAGCAAACCAGCCAGGAGAGAAAGGCATACCTGATGCACAGTGGGCTTTAAAAGCAGAGACAAGAACTTAATCACACAATATATTTTCCTGCTATACAAAATGAAAACAGGATTGGTGATAGTTCTGAGAGTATCTACTTTATGTCTTTGAAGCTATCATTTCTAATGTAACACAAACATGAAAGAATGATTCAGGATTTTATTTCTTCTAATTAGTGTATATTTATATGTAAAACATTTCAAAATAGACATCTTAACACAATGACACCAAGATTAAAAATACTAAGGATAACTCCAGAATATAAACTAATTTGTATTATAGTTACTTCCCTGTAAATGTCACCTTATATATTCATAGAACAATCTAGTAAAAATTCTGAGTTAATATCTTAAGGTCCTTTTACCAGTGGCAGTAATATGTTTACCTGCATGTCTGTAAAGTTAGGTGCTGACTGAGTTCTCTGAAGTATTTCCAAATTTTGCAGGAGTTTGCTAAGTTCCACAAGATTTGACTGGCAGTGTGCAAGGTCTAATAAAAATCAGAAATAAAAATACGTTAGGACTGGACAGGGAGTAGTGGCGGTGGCAATAAAAGGGAGTCAATCCCAATACGGCAAATATGATCAGGCAGATCCATGTTTGTATATCATGATACTGTCAAACGAAAGAAAACAGACCCTTCTCTGGTTTAGAACCAAAAATCATACTGTTAGAGGACTCCAAAGCCCACTCTTACAAATTAACAGCTTTAGTGTAGAGTGCCATTAAAATCTCAGTCACATTGTGTGTGCTCACTTTCCTGCTCAGGTGGTCCTTGTCACATAAAACACACAATCAAGGGAACTTCAGTAGTTAGAAACCTGTCTACCTGCTCCCAAAATAGTTTACAAGGTGGCTGCTTGGAATGTGAGTGGAGTCAAAGTCAAGTTCAGAGAAAAAGATGGAATACAAAGTCAGAAGAACATATTTATCTATAATTTAGCTCACTAACAATGTGGCAACATAGGATTTCTTTAAAATCTATTAGAGATAGTATACTGAACAAAACCAAAGATTCTCCTTCTGTTTGAATGGCTTAGAATAAGAAAAAAGACTTTTAATGTAATTTTTAATTTTTTTGATGTATTTGAATAAAAGAAATTTTTATGGTCTGCATAATGAAATATCACAAAAACATGAACTTTAGTATGTGGAATTAAATACTAACTCACTTTTTTGTAGTATTTCATTATATAGATCTTAAAAAATTAAATACAGTCAAGAATATTGAGTTATTAGTATTATTTACTCAATTAGTAAATATTTAGAACATGACTCTCAGTTATGTGATGCTGTTTATGAAGAGACTGCAACAGGGCATGTGTACAAATTCGTATAATTATAAAGTGATTGTTCCTATTTTTGTGGCAGTTGATGAAAATTTCACTTATATTATCTTTGTTTCTCATTAAATCACAAAGATTTGAATTGTTATGAATATGGTACAGGCAGCAAAATATCACTGTTAAATATGGCTAAAGGTTAAATAACGTAGGTAGCTGTGTTTGGGGGATTTTTGACATTTTTGGTGAATATAAAATAAAGTAGAGAGGTAACTACTGTGAGAACCTTCATACAGGACTGAGAATCTCTGCACACTTCATGGAGAGGAATGAATCTAGGGGCCAGGCCACACCTAGGTCCACCCTCTTATGAGCATCTACCTCAGGATGAAGCCCAGGTGGGCTGTTCAAGTGCGGCTCCTTTTCCAGGGAGCCTTGGCTATTAGTGGCCTTTAAAGTCCTTCAGAGAGGGAACCACCCAGTGGAGTTGGGAGGAAGAGACTACTGACAAGGCCAGTGCCATTCCAACACCCCCTCACCCCCTTTCAGGGAGGCAGCCCCCTTGTATGCCCCATCTCCTTCCCTATGGAGAAACAGGTAAAGTGGCCCAGAAGGGCAGGAAATACAGATGACGAAAAAAAAAATGAGGGAGAAAAGTACTGCAAGAAGGAAGGAAGGGGTTCGTGGGAAGGGGAAAAAGGGTGCCTAGAAGGGACCTACACTTTAACTTGCCTTTTAAATAACAAAACTGCATCATAAGCGTCATGCTGGTGGGGACGCTGTCCCACATTATCTATCCATTGTGTTTTCTATCTAGTAAATATTACATTTATACTTCTTAATAACTGTGACTATTCTACACTAATGGTGCATGTAGGTAGCACAAAAGTCTAGAATGGGCTTAAAACCCTTCCTAACAGAAGAGAAAGTGAACTTTGTGAATGAATTCAATTCAAGGTAAAGGACCCAAAACTTTGAGAGTCACAAGTCAGTTAACTGAGGAGACATTGATTTATTTTACATTTTTGGTCACAGTTTCCTAACCTGTCAAGTGGTGAGAGTAATGTTTACTTTTCATATTTTCCTGACTTAGAGTAGCAACTGAAGTGAGAGATGAGAAAATTCTAGGAAAACAAAAAATGATTTTTAAGGACTATTGATTGCACTAAGTTTAATCATACTGCTAGGACCTTTACTTAGAATAAGATTCACCATTCCTTGCTGCTTCTATTATTTAAAATATGGAAGATATCCTTAGCAGGATTTCACTGCTTGCCTAAATGTCCAGCTGTGTATAAATAAGGATTATAAAGATCTGCCCAACAATAAAAATACCTTTTAAAAGAGAACTCTCTAGAATTTCATTAAATTGAGATAAAATCTAAGCTTAGAATCTGGGAAAAAGTAAAAATTATCCCAAGGAAATAAAAGTGTTTATAACAATGAAAAATTAACGACTTAAATTTCTAGCAGTTTTCTTATTTTTTTCATCATGCCATACTTTGTTTCAAAAGGAAACCTACAGTAAAACGGTGGAGGGGTTAAATAAATTAAGGTATTTCCAAAGTTATGCATTTATTATTTCATTTAGGTACTACTGATTGGGAAGACACTGTTCTAAGCACTTAACTAAGACTCAGCTGTATTTCGCTGTATATAGGTGCTCCTGTGTATAATGCACACTCACGGTTTTGGCCCAAACTTACAGGGAAAAAAATCTTTTGTTTTAATTTTTTTTTTGGGGGGGGGTGTTTTCCTGGCTGGGAATATTTTAATTTTTTTAATTAAAAAACTTATTTATTGGGGAGTTCCCTGATGGTGTAGTGGCTTGGGGCTTCGGCGTTGGCGCTGTCGGTGCTGTGGCCTGGGTTCGATTCCTAGCCGGGGAGCTACCCACATACCAAAATGCAAAAAAAAAAAAAAAAAAAAATAATTTATATATAGGTACTTGTTTTTTATATTATAAAGGAATTTTAGCATTTATTTTTTAGTATAACTCATATATGGAATATAAAACTGAAAGCAACTAAAAACCAAAAACTGATGGACCCAGTCAATAGTTTAGTGGTTCCCTGAGGGTAAGAGGGGAGGGAGACAGGGGAGCAGGGAGAGGGAGTCAAATACAGGGTGATGGGAAGAGAACTGACTCTGGGTGGTGAACACGTGATGCAACACATGAACGACGTACTGTAGAGCTGCACACCTGGAACCAGTGTCATTTTACTAACGAATGCCACTCCAATAAATTTAACAATAAAAAAACCCCAATTATCATATTCCAGGGTATTATTTTGCATATGGCTATCATTATTGATTTTTAGAATTACACTTTCAATTCATAAGCATAAACAAAAGAATTAAAAAACATTTATATAAGAATTAGTATTACCCATGTATAATGTACATTCTTATTTTTCCCTCACAAATCGGGCAAATAAGTATGTATTATACACAGGAAAATACAGTAGTTCTAAGCACAGGGAACATAGCAATCAAGTAAGATTCACAGAATTTACATTCTGGTAAAAAAAACTGAACACAATAAATAATAATGTAAGTTGAAGTATTACGTACTCATCTTTAATGACAACATATACTATATATAAAGAAGACATCTAGAATACTAATTTAACATTTTGTTTCCATGGAAAAAAATGTTTTCCAAGATCCAAACAATTCCTTTACATACTTTAGAAGATCAGGATTGATACTAGTCCAGATCCATAAATAACTGGCCACTTAAACATTAGAACTATAGATCAGACATGTTCTGAGTTCAAGAAGATGTTACATGATGAACTTCTAGATGCAAACAAGCTCAATATTGGGAAATCTCTATGAAAGGATCAGGATAGACAAACAACAACAACAACAAAAAAGAGCTGTGGTAGTTTGGGAATATGGTTTGAGGTCATCAGAGCTGACTTAAAAGAGACAGTAGAATCTTATCTGGGTCTGGAGGATTGGTGGAAAGAATTCAACAAAATAGGAGGGGTGGAGAGGGCAGACACATCACTGCAGGTTGGGAAAAACAACCTGTGTATAGGCAGAGATTTGATGCAAGTATGTTCAGGAGATAGTAAATAAATTTAGTTGGGCCAATGGAAGGCAAGGTTGAATGGGTAGGGAAGGCCAGAAAGCTGAAAGATGAGTATTAAATGCTGGGCTAAGTAGTTTGGACTAAAGCCCCAGAGCCCATGCAGAACCAGTTGAAGGGATTTTTGCATAAAGGCTATTATCAGTTTTGAGAGAACATTATGTACTGGACAAAGAATTGGCTTGGGTGTGAGTCAAGCATGGATTGGCTGGAGTGCCAACCTTTCTACCATAATCTTGGGCAAATTCCTTAACCTCTGTGCATTTCACTTTTCTCATCTGTGAAGTGGGGATGGTAGCAATACCTATGTCTCATGGCTGAATGCAATGGAATAGCACTCACTAGGTGCTACAAACATGTGCGTGAACAGTAATTTCCCATGAGCCTCTGAAAGAGATGGAACTTTAGAAAGCACAAGACTGAGGGCAAGAGTCCTAGTCAGAAGACTGCCCAGAGTCTGGGCCAACGGTAGGCTTGAGTCAGGAAAGCAGAAAAAGAAGTTAGAAGAAGGGTAGATGAAGGGGAGTGGAAAGAGATGTTTTCAAAGAAGTAACAGAACTCAATCTCAGCTGGATAAACAGAGTGAGAAGCTCAAAGATGACAGGTTTCAGGGGTGGGTATGACAACAGCACTGACACAGAGACAGGGAAGTCCAGGAGTTAGGACCGTTTTCAGGGCAGAGACAGAGCCTTTGGTTTCAGACCAGTTGAGAAGAGAGGAGACAGAGCACATGGACAGAAAGGGCCAACAGCAAGGTGAGGCAGTGGGAATGCAGAACAGTGGACACAGAGATCTAAGATTTAAAGATTTTCAGTCTTTTTGAGAAGAATATGGTGCAGGGACTAAATGCATACGCTCTGGAGTCGGACCACTTGAGTTCGAATACCAGCTCCACTGTTATTAGGTGTGTGACGTTGGTGTGTGAGCTGACTTCTCTGTACCTAAGTTTTCTCATCATTATAATGGAGTTAAGAGGATTAAAGGAGTACATGCATAGAAAGCACTCAGAATCTTGCCTGTTGCATAGGAAGTGCCCAGTACGAATTAGCTGCCACCACTACCACCACCACCAATGCCACTGCCACCATCACCATCAGCAGATACCACCATCGACACCACCAGTAGCACCACCATAGCTCCCACCTTCACCAGTATCACCCTCAAGTCAGAAGCAATGTCTATGTATTTTGGTCAGATGAATGAATTGTGTCCCAGTGGATGGTCTCAGTCTGTTCAGCAATGTATTGTAGACGTCCAGGTTAAACACCACAAGTACGTACGTGTAAGGTGGCAGAAATTAGAAGACAAGCTGAAATGTCTACACCTGCTGCCTGAGGCAAACTGGAAGAATTCTAGGAAAGTGGAATTCAGCTTCTTTCTCCAACCCGAAGTTAAGAGAGTCAAAGTAATGTCTGTGTGTTTTGTGAATATAGTCAAGTAAAAACCCTTTTAATGGAATGTCAGCTGGACACTTTATAAATATACCACCCTTCTTAAATCATATTTTTACATGAAAATTGAATTTCAGATGTGTAGAGGGCTAAGAAAAATGCTGCAGACTTTGAGTTCACACTTGTGTAGAGCAAAAAAAGGTTTGTTTTTTGTTGGTTGGGGACCAATACAGATCACCAAATTTCAATTTTTCTAAGTGAGGACATAAAAAATAATCTAAGATCTACTTTCACCATAATTTCATAAAAGAAAAACATTTAATATTAAAAATGCTGGGCCCAACACCATCTCAAAATAATGTTAAAAATTAAACCATTTTAACCTTATTACATACTTTCTATGCTATCTTTGTTGTTCTCATTTTTTGAAGGTCAAATGAAAACTGTCTTGTGGAACAGAAATGGTCTGTGGTTCCAGTTTGGACCCACGTGCTCAGGCTGATTCCAGAAAGAAGAAAGTTTTTGGAGACTAAGATGCTCAGAGATGGCAGCGGGAGGGAATTGTGCATTGGTTCAGAATATTTAATAACTGATCCATAGTGGAACACCACTAACACGTGATTATGGATGTGGGATGCAATATAATTTTACCATTGATTGCAAGCAATGTAATCCACAGGTGAGAGGGATGGAGCAGCAGAGAAGGCGGCTGTGGAGGTGAAGGAGCAGAGAGTCCTGATGCTGTGTCTCCATGTGACTGCCCCGGGGGGTCAGAAAGTGGGAGGCTTAACAAAGCCAGAAGGGAACTGGGGATGAGATGAGGTGAAAAGGCTGAAGAGGGTGGAAGTCAGGGTTAGGGCAAAACCAGACTCAGTACTCGTGAGGGTGCAGGAGAACTGACAGGCAGGAAGCACGAGTCATGGGAAGAAGAAGGACCTGGCGCATAAAAATAAGACAAAAGAGGGGTCGAGGCAATCGAGGAGGTGCGGGGAGAAAGACGCAGCACCCACAATCCACCTCTTCTGTTTCTGGTTCTTGGTTTATTCCGATAGCCCAAAACTGACCTTCTGCACACCTGTCCATTTCTTCTGAGTCCTGTAACCAGGCTGCCACTTTACTCTGGCCGCTTGTGCAGGTTGCAGGGAGGCTGTTGCTGCAGGGTAAAGGGGACTGCCATGGACAGCTGTTTGGCTGCACCTATGATGAGCAAAAGAAGTGAAGTGTATGTGTAAGCAGGAACAGTACACCTAAGTGATTTTTCAAAAAAAGTATCCTGAAAGCAACATTAAGAAAGAAAGTCCACACTCAAAATATGAAGAAGCCTCTTGGCTAAATGTGGTACATCTTCAATGAAGCCAACATTTAGAAACACAACATCCTCATTGAGTTGCTATCTCCATCACACAATGAAGGGGAGAACATTTAAGTATATCTCATATTCACAAGGACCTGCTACCTCTAATTCCTAATGATTTTAAATTACTCAGTAAGCTATATTTGATACATCGTCTTTATTGCAGACTCAACTCATCATTGAAGACCTTGCCTTTCCAAAAGCACTCTGTACCCTACGATCAGCTCAAGGTCTCATCAGCCACCCGATTCCTAAATACCGTACATTATCCACCAGCAAGCAACCTTGCAATGCTTTGAGTGCACACAGAAAATTATAACATAAAAAAAGGAAGCCTCGACAAGTTCATTATTATCTATAGCTCATACCTTCCATTTAAAGGCACTTTATGTGAAATAAAGTTGTATGAAGTATGTAGACGCTAAAGTGAATACAGTAAACACTCAATGAAAAAAGCAGAAACTTATTTTCCAAAAATCTGAAATAAGTTTAAAATTCCATATTTAACTTTAATATTCAATTACAACTGGTTGTGTAGCTTCTAAATCATGATTAAGTGAATAATGTGCATACTTAGTAAACCCAGACTTATTTATTACCCACCCAGGGCCACATATCAATTAACATTCACAAGCCTCATAATTTGATACTTAGAATGCAAGCAGAGTGATAAAAAGCTCTTCTCAGACTTTACTGCATTTTGATAAATGTATTGAGAATTTTTTACCAAGTTAGATCTTAGAGGTATGTCATTCATAAATAGAGAAAGAGAACTTCTACAAAAAACAGAGTTGAAGAGCTTTCTTATTCCAAGGCAAACAGTGGGGAGGATTTGGTTTTAGCTCTCCGTTCTTGGGTATCAGCCAAATTATTTAATACATTTAGAAAGGAAGGAAAATAGCACATCTTTTATCAACACTCTGTGCCAAAGGTGCAGGCAGAAGCTGAAAGGACCTAGGATATTTTTAAAATATCCACCTGGGATACATTTGTTGTTGATTTTGGGCTGACTCTGGGATTCATTCTATTGTGTGGGTAGAGTGCAGGATGCCAGGAGAAATCTGGGAACTATCTTGAGCATCTTGTGTTGGATCATTCAGTAAGTGCCCTATTTCCTAATCCCCTGACTTCCTGGTTCGTTCTCTTTCATGTCAGAACTGGTTAGTATTAGGGTTAACCCAAGATCCTGTTCCTAGGAGAAAGATGATTAAATAGGCTTTGGCAAGGCTACAGCCAGGTAGGGTTGGCAGCTTTGTGAAATAAAATTAATGGGATTTAACAAAAATTACTTGAGGAATTTTCATTGAAATAGCAAAAACTGAATACAATTGTGTATCATTTAATCTGATTTGATTAGTCTTGCAGTTACTCCATGAGGTTTTTCAATGCTTTGCAAAGAAAACTTGGATGTATCTATTACATATATCCCTGTAAAAGAAAACAGAGAAAAGGAGAATCTTCACTGAAATGTTCTTGAACCCAATTCCTTGTGGTAGCCAGTTACTCACAGATGTCTCTGTTCTCAATATCAAGAGCCAAGTGGAAAGCTGGAACACTCCTTGGCAGGGCAATGTCGTTATGGTTCAGAAAATTTAATTATTGAATCAAAGGCAGAAACAGCTGTCTCCCTGCCTATGGTCTTAACCTTGATTTTTAATAGGCAACACCTCTAGCTTTTCAACAACATAGAAAATGAACTCCTAATACACTCCAAAGAACAAAGTGAACCTTTCTTAATCTCATACCCAGTATAACAGAAAGGGCACTGATTTTAGAAACAGGGAGACAAGGATTCAGATCCTGCTCAGCTTATGACTTCTGGAAAAATTCTCTACTGTCTCTGAGTTTTGCTTATGTTAAAGATTAGATATCAATGAATGTTCAATGCTTAACTCACTGCCTAGTCACTCAAATGGGCTACTACTAGGCTGGCCAGATGTACCATTTTAAATGGGACAGAAAACAACAGTACCGTCCCATTTCAAACAGTACATGTGGTCAGCCTACTCACATGTTGAATTTAGCCCAGTGAGACTAGGCTGACCACATGTACTGTTTGAAATGGGACAGTACCGTTGTTTTCTGTCCTGTATAAAACAGTAAGTCTGGTCAGCTTAGCTACTATGACTGCCACATTCTCTAGCCCACTTGCATTAACTGCACTAGTTTCTCTCTGGGTTTTCTATATATTACAGCTCTAGGCAAAAAAGCAAGTTTCATTTTCAAAATGTTGTGGTCTTCTTATTACCACACAGGAAGACCCCAATTTCTAGGCGTAAATTAATTGAATGTTCACTTTACTTTCCAGTATTCCTATAAAGCCATATAAAGCTGTAAGTCCATTCACAGAAAGGAAAAGTAACTGTTAATTCTCTTCTTGATCCACATTTCCACCTAATCTATACTTGTGATTAACTTTGATGCCATGTATCACTATTGTCTTCTGAGGGTTAGTTTACAAAAATAAAAAAAATCTTTGGATATGACATATACATGAGACTCAGTTATATGTCTGTATCCTTTCCCAAGCAATGTCTGGGCTGATTTTTGATAACAAAGTCATACCTTTCCATCCACAACGGAAACATTAGCAGCTGGTGAGGATTCAGCTGTGGAGGTTGAAGGAAATATGTGAAAACTGGCATCTCTTGGTGACCTCACAATTTCATTCTGCCGATACAGTCTATGATGACGCAGTTTGGAGACCCATCCATCAAACCAGTCCTGAGATTTCACCTAAAAAAACAGTGAACAACAGGAGAAGGTAATGATGATACCAATCTCCTGTTTCCCACCGATGGAGGCAAGTGATTTCCCCCGCTAATGGCAGAAAAACTGCTGAAAAGCAACTTTACCTTCAAATGATAGATGTGCTCTTCTGTGTCAAGGTCTATTCTCCGAGCTTTCTTTTTAATTGACATGACTGACAGTCCAACATCGATACTCCCATGGACCTTCCCTTTTTGAATCTGAAATCAAAAGCCTGGTAAATAGGCTAGAAGGCTATAGGATCTGATGTGTTTCGGTACTGAAATGAGCTTAATGTAACCTTTAACTTATCTATGGGAAATGGAATGCCACACACCTCTTTTACCAAGGGAAAATGGCAAGGATCTGAGATTAGGGTCCCTCATCAGAGGATGGCTGAAGTTGTCGTGACTTCACACCAATTTCAGTAAGTAAGACTTTTCATCTCTTATTCCTGTTTTTGGCATAACATACAATGCAATTTTTTTCATAATTCTAGATTGCATAATTTATATCCCCCCAAAAGATGTCTTCAGTAGTTCCTAAAACAACTATTGTCAATCTTATCTATGAGCTAGAATATTCCCAAATAATCAGCTAGGAGACAGCTGCTAGGGCAGAACTGGGCAGCAGGGATCGGAGAGAACAGAGCAGCCAGCTCTTCCTCTGGCTGCCCTCATTTGATAAAGGACACATAGCTGATTCAATGGAAGAAACAGGGACAAAACTGAAATCTGAGCCCTCTCTTAGTTCCCCTGTATCATAGTGATAAGAAGAAGGGCACTTGCCAGTTTTGCATGCAAATAACTACTTTTTATATTAAAGAAAAATAATTTGGAATACTTTCAGTGAGTTGGAGTTCCCAGGATAAAAGGATGTATGACATGAAACAGAAATAAAGTTCATAAGATGGGTAGTAAAAGGACATTGACAGGAGCAAAGGTTGCTTTAAATCTCAAAAAAGCACATAAAGCATAGTTTATGAAAATGCAGAAAGTAGCCTACTTGAGTTTTCTCTTCAAGACAGAAAGGGTGGTTTTTATTAGTGTGCCACTTTTAGGTTTAGGCTTGTTCTGAACAATAGACATCACAATTGTTAAATCTTCATGCACCAGTTTGATATTTTACACTAGCATGAGCCTAAGCATAGAAAACACCTTCCATGCAACATGGAAGTTTGGTAACTTGTTAAATCTTGCAGGCACAGAAATGCACAAAGCTGGTAACTACAGCACAAGGCTTGTACAACTGTGGTGTTTACTCACTCCAAGCAGAATTCTAAATCAATCTTTGAAACACATCTTCTGTGCTACTTACATCAAGTGGTGCCTTTGAATACTTTAACATTCCATTATCCAGGACAAAAAAACGCTGCAAGAACCAAACAACCCCCAGTTACTGCCTGTATTTTGAAGTATATAAAACATTCACAACTGTGGGTTAATGTTGCTTGGCGTTTGGTCGTCAATACATTTGATCATTTTAATGCATCTGGATTCTGTACATCTGGCCACAGTCAGACACATTAAATGGTAAGGAAATCTGAGCTCGAGTTCCATACTATTACCCTAGTAGGGTTCTTTTACACATAACACAATGGAGATGAAATCTTCTCACCATGGTTTTTCCTAATGGGGGTGCAGGTTGGGGGATGAATCTTAGGGTCTGCAGCTAGACTTCCGGAATGAACCATATTGGGATTTTTTTTGAAAGTGAGAAAATGAGAATAACCTAAGTTAGGTCACAGCGATTTTGTGAGGAGCCTGACAATTTTTCACCCCAGAGGTAAACTCCTGTATTTCTTTGGATTCCATGGATTTACTGTCAATGCTCATGTCTGTTACAGAAGCCACACTGGATCTATGAATAATGGATGATCTGGGAATGTTAAGTAGCCTTACCAATAGGCTTGGATTTCACTATTTGGAAAAGAGATTTAAAAAAAGTATTTCTGAACTACCTTAAGGGTTAAAAAGAGGAGAGAAAGACATATTTTGGGCAACTTTTTGTCTCCTCCAAAATACTCCTTGTCCGGTCCAAATGAACCTAGTCATTTTTGTACCACACACACACAGGAATTCTCTGCTGTTGATTTCTTTTCCATGGACAATTGACAAAAGAACAAACAGCTCCCAGGACCCAATGAAACAATGGGTCTGCTGCCCTCTGCTAGTTTCTACGGAGGCAGGGAGTCTTTCTGTTGCTGAAAAATTACTGTGCTGGGAAGTTTCTATGTGATTCAGGAACTGTTAGTTACTGAGGTTGCAGGCAGTCAGGCTTGGAAACAACCTGCACAGAACACACAGAAGGCCGCTGTCACCTCGTTGTTACAGGTTCTGCGGGGGTTGACAAGTAAGCACTGGAAAAAAGAATCTCTACAGCTGAAAAACACTTGATTACTAAATTTTCCATAACTTGGGCATTCAAATGGGCTAATGAATATTAAATATCTGATGGCATTAGAGACCAGGAGAAAACGCAATGCAAGGAAGACCCTCCTATTTTTGCAGCAAAATGTTCAAAGGCATGGTCCAGACAGAGTTGCTGTGGAACCGCAGCCAGTTTTGCTGAAACATGGACTGAGAGTGCTAAACTAGAATTATCAATTCAAATCAAATTTGTGTCTTTGACTTTTTTTCAACTTTTCCATGTCTATCTATCAAAGTCTTTTAGCAGGGATAACCGAGGGGATGGTCACAGAGAAAGAGATCAGCAAGGCCATTGATTCGAGGAATTGCAAAGTGGTAAGGTGAGGATGAAAGCAAAAGTTGACTGTAGGAAGGAGTATGGCCAGTTGGCCAAAATCCAAGGAAGAGCAAGGGTGGAGAGAGATGTCTGGCACTGGGTTAAGATTAGGGGTTGAGGGGAGACTGTCGAAGTCTCTGATAAGTGAGGGAATGGTGGCCAGAAGCCTCTTTGACCTGTTTTTATGCTTCCCTTAGAGACAGGGATTGAGCAACAATCCCATCTGCTAATTTTTGAATTGGTCCCTTAAATTACAAAACAATATATTTCCTCAAGGATGTTATAATCCATGACCTTCCTGCTTTGGCCCAATGGGCAAGCCACCAACAGGCCACTTGGGCCAACAAATCCATCTGCCCTGAGATGAAATCCATTGGTGGATGTGGAAAGTAGATGAACCTGTTGTTCCAGTGATTTCAGAGAAGATGCTGATGGACTAGCAAAGGTTGATACTGAAAATGGAGGACAACTTCCTCCTTCTTAGCATCAGAGAATTCTTGCTTCTAGGTCATTGCAACAATAATTTCCTCCATCATTAAAACTGGAAAATGGAAAAAGGATGTTGGGTAGGGGAGAGAGGAATACATCATATACTGTAAAGGGTAGTAAACAAACTTACAAGATCTGTGAATTTCCATCCTGTATTTGCACTGGTATCAATAACTCTAGGAATTTATTTCAAGGAATTAAATAGAAATTCATATATAAGAATGTTCATTATGACAGTAAAAAATTAGACATATTCTACATTTCCAGCAAATGGAAATTGGTTCAAGAATGGTGGAATATATAATATAAATTCATCCAATGGAATGCATTTAAAAACATCTCCTATTTAGAATATTTAATAAAAACATACATGTACTAATTTAAGTGAAAAAAGCAGAGTAGATAACAATATATACAAACTGGATTTTAAATATAAAAATAAAATCTTTTTCCCTGTATACAGGTATTACAGATCTCAGATTTACATGGGTACAACAGGTTGTAGCCCATATGGTTAAAATAAGGTCTTGAAAATTAGTTTTATACATACAACCTTACTCTTGGTTTACCACCCAATGACACCAAAAAGATCTTCCCTATTTACAAAGATGACCTAAAGATGAACCTGATGAAAATGTTACCTTGTGCCAGCCTTTTAGAGGCCATTTTCTTTTTTTTAGCATAAAGCCTTCATGTTTGTCTGGTCTCTGGACATTGGTTTGGCCTATTTTCAGCCCTTCTATAATTTCCCAGCTGTCAGCTTCCTGAGAGAGAAAAGAAGAAAAACAAATCATGTTTCTTGGTGCTTGATGACACACTTAAAACAGATGAAGTAGAAGTTGCTTTTGAAGCATCACTCGACCCACCAGAAGTAAGAACAACATTCTGAACCAAATTTTAACATCAGACCCAGCTAAACACTTATAAGTGAGGTTAAAACGAGTTTCCACGTAGACTTGGAAGTCTGCAGGTCCATCAGAGATGAGTGGTGGAGGTGAAGGTTGGGGTAGAATGGAATTTCCATTGCCTGTACTCAGAAGGTTTAAAATGCATCTTTCCCCGACAGGTAATCTCCGGACACAGAGGCATTTTAAAGTTTCGAAATAACACTGTTTTGATGACAAATGTTCAATTAGTATGTGGACTCGGTTTTCTGCGTAGAGATGAAAAGGCTACAGTAGTCTAAGTGGCTCGGTGCCCGTGAGCCCAAGCGCAGCCCTGTGGGCATCCATTTGCTCTCGGGGAGGCTGCGCACATTTCGGAGCACACGTACAACGCCCTGCTCGCCAAGCACACACCACGAAGTCCATGTTTTCGAAAATACACATCCTGAGACAGGCACCCTTGGGAGCCCACAGAAAAAGCACCAGACCGAAAGGCGAGAAATCCGGGATGCTCGAGTCTGCACTCTTATCTTCCTTTGCTAAAATATGGGTTGAATCACCGTTTCCTCTTCCATTAGAAACATTTTGTTTATCTTGGCCAGGGAGTTTACATTTTCTTTTTTTTTTTTTTTTCAAATAAGCTATCAACATTTAAAAATCAGAAGATTTCAGACTTTAAAAATCCAAATTTCTAGCATTTTGTGAAAGGCCTATAAGATCTAGCAACACTGGGCCTGCCCTGAAAGCTGGATGCCCACCTTCCGGAGGCCACAGTTCCCTTCCACCTTGGGCTTGCTTCTGTGGTAGCTGCCTGGCCCTTAGCAACAGCCTGGGCTTTAAAAATCTCTGGACCAGGTGATTTCTAAGGGCCCACATGGCTCTAAAGTACCTATTGACCTGGCAAATACTTATATTCTAGATCACAGGCATGTGGCACAATTTAGAGGCAGGAGCAAGCTCACACCCCATGCACAACTGCTACAATCCTGCCCACAGCGCAGGGAAGCAAAATCTCTCAGTGTAACCTACTCCGCTGCCTCAGCATCACGAAACCAGACGCAGCTCCTGCTATCACGGCAGGGCCCTTCCGCAGAGCACCCCAGCCCGAACTGACTGGGGGCGGTGCCTTCTGAAAACACATGTTCTATCAGAAATCACCCGTTGATCACAGAGCAAAGGCTTCAACAGGAATGGTCGATGGGTTCCAGTGCAGGGTGGATAGACGTGCTGGCCCAAATGTTTGGGGAGTGGCTTCACAGAACCTGCTGAAGGACTGTGAACCTGACAAGGCCCAGAGGCAGAGGGGCCCTAATCAGTCACTGATGTTGGCCGTGGGGACAGGCAGGAAGAGGGCTGCGTATTTACCATCCATGCCTCTTTTCCCTTTCTTCTCCTTTCAGAAACTATTTGCCCTATGACCAACTCAAATCTATGTTTAAGTCCAAATATGTGTAAATGGGGTGGAATTTTCACATAAAGTTACGTTTGCAGGAGACATGGCTGAACATTGCTTCACTCTGACATTGCAGAGACTAGGAGATACTCCTGGCTTCTCGAAAAGCCCTCTAAAGCCAGCATCATGTTTCTATCCTGCAACCCTACATAGCCCCACCCCCCCCTCACACACACACAGAAAACCAGTCTGAGACCAGTGTCATTTCTTAACTTTCTTGGTCATCTCTGAGGGATGCCTAGTGAATGGATTATATACCTTACAGAAACACACCTACTAGTCTTATTTGGCAACATTAAGGATCCTTTAAATAGACTGACTAGATGTCCCACTTTAAACTGAACAGAAAACAATGGTACTGTCCTATTTCCAAGGTGGGTATGGTCAGTCTCACTGGGCTAAATTCAAGGTGTCAGTAGGCTGACCATATGTACTGTTTGAAACAGGACAGTACTGTTGTTTTCTGTCCTGTGTAAAACAGGAAGTCTGGTCAGTCTACCTTTAAAGGATCTGTAAAATTATAAATTATTAAAATTGCTATTTTAAATTTTAAAAAAAGGATCTGTAAACTTATCCTTACATTAAGAAAATAACCCCAAAAGTGATTTTCCACTTGAAGATAATTCTGTCAGAAACTGTGACTGATCTCATCAAAGCTGTTAGTTAGAGAGATTAAAAAAAGTTTCTGATGAGACAAGTTCAGCCTGTATACCATATTTTTGGTGACAATAGAAATGCAGGTATTATCACCAGGGTGCAAAAGGGAGGGCTTTGGCATTTCATTTTTTAATATTGAATTGCAATTCAACAAGTGAATACTGCTTATGAATAATGTTAGAATAAGAGAAGCAAAAAGTATGTTCCTATACAAAGTCCAATATCACTGGCTTCCTACTCTTCCTGAAAAAGTAGATCAAAATGATGGATTTTTATTCCATAAAAATGATGTATTTCTACTTACTTCTTTTTAAAAGTTTGGTATAATCAAGAAACTAAAAGACTAACTCTCCATATAAGTGTGTAAATATATTCATGAGCACTCTCTCTGTTCTTAGAGAGATATCAGTTGTTCTTAATGATATTTCTGTTTTTGGTAGACCCATCTATGCACAGCATCTCTAAAAGAATAGCATTTTTATTTTTGGCTAGCTCTTTTCTTACTTGAAAGCTAGTGTTCATCTTTGATTTATTCTGTGTGTGTGTGTGTGTGTGTGTTGACTACACTGAATTACTTGTGAAAATGGAAACATTTAATAAGTGCACCTGTGTTTTGAATTTTTTCTAATTAAACTCAGAATGTAATAACAGCTTGTCCCCACGGAGCCATGGCTACTGATTTCTATCACAAGCCATTTTTTTCCTCTTTTCAGAATTTAACCAAAGGAAGTCAAAAGGGATAAGACAGAAAAGACAAATAGTTAAAAAATGTATCTCTTAACTATAAATGAGGCAGCTCTGAAGAAATAATTCCATTTGCTCTGAGGCAGAATTATTACACCCAGCAAAAGAAATTGAGAAGAATCCTAGTATAGTTCTCACAGTTAAATAAGCTGTCAAACTGACACAGAGGCAAAAGATAAAGCCAAAGCAAACAGCGTTCTCCCTGTTTTCATTGATAAATGCTGATGATAATGCCACAAACACAGTGTGTGAGAAATCAAACATCCCATCTCCGTATTAGCACAACCCACCTCTAAGCTCAGTAGACCAGGTTTATCTTAAGAAACCTAATGTTACTTTCTGAAAATTGAAAAGTTTTTTTTCCTAATTTCAATTAATATTAGTTTTCTGCTTCAAAGTATCTAGTGTTCATAGGTTTACTTATAATAGAACCAATTAAAAGCCCTAATATGATCGTGATCACATCAGTACTTGACTTGCATCAGATATACAAACATTTTTGCTATTATAGAATTTTTAAAAATACTTTTGATCTAATAATAATCACTAAATATAGACAGTAGCCTAATAATATCCCCAGTCTGTTCATTTGAAAAAAAACAGAGACATTTCCTTTGTCAATGATATACTCTGTGTCTGGGTGTGTGGGTGGGTGGATGGGGGATATGTGAAAATGCTATGGGAGGTGAAAGCACCAAAGACTTTAAACAAATCCTGAGATAGGACAATGTGTACATCAAACAATGTCCTTCCACCACCAACCAGAGCCAGGAAATCCTTCTTCTCTCACAGGGGCTGAGAGATGGTGAGATACTAGGTTATCTGGATTGGACAGGACCCTCTGATTTCATGGGGCTCCAAAAGATGTGGTATCTAGTAACACAAAAACACGACAAGAGTGATATAGTTCTACAGCAAGATCCAAGCGGACCACAGCATGGAGGGGTAATGGGAACCAGACACTGTTGGTGACCTGCCCAGGTCCGGTATCAGGCCGGTGGATCCAGGTCCCAGCGGCTGTGAATGCTGGGAACTGCTAGCTAATGGGGAATGGCTGTTTTTGTCAAGCTGGGGCCTCATGCCTGGGAAATTATGCTGCAGCGTCTCCCTCCCCCATGGTTCTCAACGACTGAAGGACACAGGGTACAAAACAGCTAAGGGAACAAAAAGTCCTCTCCTCAGAGTAAGACCAACTCCGTGGTATCATTCATGCTCCAGAGATCAGGTGGACTTCAGCTGAAACCCCTTCTTCCTTAGTGTCACACCTGCCCTGACCTCTTTCCTCACCCCCTTTCAGCTGAGGGCTCTCCTCAATAAATCACAAGCACCCTAAGCCCCATCTCAGATTGTCCTTCTAGGGAATCAGACATAAGAAAAAAAAATGAAATAAAGGAATGAATGAGGTTAAGTACAGAGACAAGATCCACAAGACAGTGTGGGGCTGAGGGTGGACTGGGTAAGGAGGTGATGAGCAGCTTGCAGAAGGGTTCGTGCGGCCTACCCTGAAAGACGGGCTAGAGGCTGAGCTCGGTGAAGCAGGAGGAAAGGGGTGGGGAGCGTTCCCGGTAGGCCTGGTTGAGGGTATCCAGCCGTGGAGGAGAGCAGGGATGTGTGCCGGGGATGTAGCTGGAGTAGGAAGTGACATACCAAAGAGGCTAGAGAGGTAGCTGGTGGGAGAGGAGGGGCCAGAGGCCAGAGCCCGGTGTGTGTGTGTGTGTGTGTGTGTGTGTGTTGCTCCCTATTTGTTGTTCTAACACCAGCACCTCCCCTTTCTGTTTCTGTGTATTGTTCTCCAAGTCTTCCTTTCTCTGAGTAGCTCTCCCTATGATGGTCTCTGGTTCTCTCTGTTCTGTCACACGCTTCCCAGTCATCTGACTCTGGACACCTTACTTCTACTCCAAGTCTCCATTTCCTCATCAATAAAAGCAGAATAATATCAGTACTCACTTCATCGAGTTGGGAGCTGATTAAATGAGAGAACAGGTATATGTAGTAATCCAGTGCCAGGCACAAAGTGGGTGCTCAGTAACTGGTAGCTACCTTTTCCAGTGCCCCTGTATTTATTCTCTCTCCTTTAGCTGCCTACGAGAGCTGATGTTTCAAAAAGATTACCAGTTATATTTACCAAGCAGACATTTTCTATTTGCGATTTAAATAGAAATCAGGTCATTTTTATTTCTCTCCAAGTTATTTTTTATAGTCTTAAGAGTTCAATAACTCCCCCTTTCCTCAGTTTAGCAGTCTACTCCTAAACTTTATAGCTTGTACTATCTTCAAAGTATAAAGAAGTATAGTGTACATACAAGGGCTGTCCAGAAAAATCCAGCCATAACTGCCGTTATTTTTCATATTACTGGCTGGATACTTTCCAGACAGCCCTCATATTCTACCACACTAGGGTAGTAGAGTGTTCTTTTCTTAAAGGATTCTGTTTAATAAAGGCTAAGCCAAGTATAAGGATCAGTTATATATATTTAGAAGTTAGCCTTTTTCTGGAGATAAAGTGCTATTTTTATACTTGAATTCAAAATCCCCAGACATTTTAAGTTTCTCGGTAATGGAACCAGCTGACCGAAAATCTCCGGGAGTCAGGCTAAGGGTGGGGATGAGTAGGATGGTGTCTCTCTGACTTTTCCTTATGATTTTTGCATTTTAGACATAAAGGAATTTAGATGTTTCCATTGTTGGAGGAAGAGAAGGCTGAAGGGGAGGGAACACTGGCTTCCATGAGATGCAAAAGGTCCTAATCAACAATCTGCAGTATTTCCCTCAGAGCTCACTGCGAGGAAGGCCAATTGTAAAAAGATCTGCGTTCTGCGTGTGTGACAGCCTCTCTGGGTAGATACTCTTTTATCTGCAGGTGGGGTAGAGCTTAAAAGGTCTACGTTTGAATCCCTGCTCTGCTATTTAGCTTTTTTTTTTTTTTTACTTTGGGCAAGTTACAAACTCTTGGTTTCCATATTTGTAAAATGTAATAAATACCTATACTGCATGGAGCTTTCATAAGGGTTATATTAAATGAGATGAAGTATTTAAGCACTTGGCATAGTGCCTGATATGCAGTACATGAGCAATAATAGTAGCTGTTGTTACTGTTGGTGTTGTTATTATTACTGGACCCAGGGGTTTTTTATGTTTTGTTTTTCTATTATCTTGGTACAGAATGGAAATATTTTCTCATCTCTCCAACAGGGACTGACAATAGATTCTCTCAACCTCTTCCTTTAACATAAAGACCATGCTGGACTTCTGTATGTAACCCTGCAAATCCCAGCAAAATATATTTTCATCTCTTCCCTCCTTACACAGGGTAGAGAAACCCTACATATTAGAGGCAGAAAGATGTGGAAGAGAAGACCGACAAGGGGCATCACAGGGGGGTCAGTGTAGGAGGTTTTTTCAGTTCAGCTGGCACAGAGCAGGCATTATGCCATGTGAGAAAGCACCACATCTGGTCACTGACCTTGGAGAGGGGAACTGGCTCCGGTTCTAGCAATTGCCGACTTACAGAGGGCTCGGTGCTGGAGGAAGCAGTCCTCTCCAGTATGTGGATACTCTGAAAATAAATGGAGATACAGCCCAGGTCAGACAAGGCATTTCTCATGCAGATAGGCATGGGGGAACGATCACACAGGGCATAGTAGAAACGGTGAGCTATGTTAAAAATGGGAAGTCCCTGAGGAGACCAAATGCAGCAGCCACAGTCAGAAAAATGTCAGCACAGGATTTTATTGTCCCCTCTTATCAATCTCCTGCTAAAGAGCTGCTGCAACGCTGGTTTCAGTCTTAGAGAGTAGTCAGAGCTCACACAAATCAAAAAAACAAAACAAAACAGAACAGGTCTCAACATGTTTACAACTTTATGAGAGTGCTACTATCTACTACTTAGACAATTAGCCTTACAAAAAAATAACTGCTCACCTTTCCAATGGCAATACACAGAGAGAAATTTCTACATCAAAAAGCCCAGAGCCTTAACACCATTTAGTCGCTAGAGCTTCTTATAATCCTTATAAGATAATTATACCAGGGTGCCAAAATAACATAAACACACTTTAAGAGATGTTATCAATGTAGTTAATATTCAGATATAGGCTGAAAATGAAATATAACGTTTTTACTATAGTTGGAACATTTCACTAAAAAACTATTAGATTGCTCTTTCATGAAGAAAATTACATTTTGATCTGAGCTACTTATTCTAATTTCTTTGTAAGTTTTAAAGTTCTGGGTTATTTCTATTACATTGAAAACACGGGGTCTGATCACAGATTTTAAAAGTCCTACCTGAATGCATTTTTAAGTCATTTATCAGAAAGAGAATAATTGAAGTGAAAGATTTATGAATTGTTCTGAACTGTTCCTGTTTTTCCAATCATAAGAAAACAGTTGAAATAAGAATAGATATTTCGGGACTAAATATAAAGTCGTGCTGGGGTCAGCAATAATTCCTAATCTGACGGCTAGAGTGTCCAAGGACAATCTAAGCATTAACTGGGACGCTGCTTTTTCCATTCCCGATGTACTTGAATTCACAGAGGAAAATGAGATGTGTTGGAGTGTCCATAACTGTGCCAGCACCTCCTGCAAAGGCATATGATGGAGTGAAAACCTGGAGGTGTGTGTTCAGATCTCTAATAGACAAAGCGGGAACAGACGACCTGGGACTGGCATGACTTGGCTTGTTCATGTTGGTTTTTTGGACTGGATCCTCTGTAAAACCTATCAGCTAAATTTTAAGGTTAGATTTATTCTGAGATTATGGAATTAGAAACTCAAATGAGAATTTTTGTTGTTCTAACAAAAATTTTACTACCTTCTTTTGGGAGGTAATCATTGTCCCCACCACACATTTTCATTTTTTCTGTGCTTTAAAATGACAAAAGGCTTATGCTCATTATATACAATTCAATTACACCTAGAAATATATAAAAGAAAAAGTCAAAATCCCCACCCCCTCCCATCACACTAGCTCTGGAGCAGTGGTTCTCAGAAGGTGCTCCAAGACCCCTTTTTAGGGGGCCTGTGAGATGAAAACTATATTCATGTAATACCAAGATATTATCTGCCTTTTTTACTTGCATTTTCTCACAGTGGAGTTTCAAGAGGATACATAACATGCTATTTTGAAACATATTAAATAGAAGCAGATGTAAGAATCCAGTTTTCTATTATACCAAGTCAGACATCAGAGAGATACACAAAACCGTTCTTCTCACTAAAATTTGTTCTGGAAATATATTTTAAAATAAAAGAAATTTTTTTCTAGGCTAGCGTGATGGGTCTATTGTTATATTTAAATGAGTTTAAAATATTTTTAGGGAGTTCCCTGATGGTGTAGTGGCTTAAGGCTTCGGCGCTGGCACTGTCAGTGCTGCGGCCTGGGTTCAATTCCCAGTCAGGGAGCTACCCACATACCAAAAAGCAAAAAAAAAAAAAAAAAAAAAAAAAAAAATTATATATATATATATATCTAATACATTAAATATAGATAGACATAATCCACATAAATAAAAGCTCTTGGAAGACTTCAATAATTTTTAAGAGCTCCTGAAAGGGTTCCTGAAACCAAATATTTGAGATTCACTGTTCTAGAAGAACTATTAAAATTCTGTGTTTATTATTTAAATGGAGAGTTCTGACTTGCACCTAATTATTCCCTTTCTCATAATGCTTCTTTTGAGGAAGAGCATTGTTTAAAAAATACTAACACATTTTAAAATTACTTTAAAACTACTTACTCCACCTTAAGCTAAAGTATATAAATCTATTCATTAATAACCCTAAACTATCCTGATACACTACACAAACTTGTAAGAGGAAAATAAACCTTGTTTCATACATTCTTCAATACATCTGAGCAAAACTTTCCTAAATGGAAATACCTAAATGAAAATTAAAAAAAAAAAAACAACCATAAAAGTACTTTTCAAATGCATGAATTGGTTTTTCTAAAAAAGAACCATGAGCAGGAAAGATACATAGGTGTCACTGTATTACAGAGATATAAAATGCTTCCATCTTGTCCACAACTGATAAATAACTTCACAATCTGAGATAAATTCCTACAGAAAAAATGTTTCCAAGATAAGATTTTTAAAAAACAAGAATTAGAGTAATTTAGAAATCACATGTTTTAGTAGTTGCTCTTTCCTCACTATTTAATAGCATATCAACCAAGAAGTTCAGTAAAGTAAATGCAATAAAGGAGAGAATCTGAAACTGCCAGGGAAATATGTCATTCATTCATTCATTCATTCACACATGTATTGGTTCAATTAATCAACAAAGCATTGTTGGGCACCTATACTGTGCTGGGCATAGATGACATGTGTCAGAGAACAAAACAGACAAGAAAATTCCTCCTGTGATGCTTATATTCTACAGAAGAGTTCTTACTATACAAAGGACCAAATAAGCCTGAACAAATTTTTGTAAACACAAGCATTAATCATGTTCCCCGTGGCTACTACTTTTACTTACTTTAATTTTTCCAGTGAAATATCTTTGGTCTGAGCTTCTCTTTAAGGGCCCTCCTCTATCCTTACACTTGAAGGTTGCTGGGGAATAAAACACACACACACACAAACATCGCCTCCTCATCACCTTTCCTCTGCCTCTGATAAATAAACATGGTAAGAAAAGCAAAACTTGGAAAGAAACTTGACCTTAGCTACTATGTAAACAGAAAATAAAGGATTAATTCAGGAACTTGGCCAAAGGAAGGAAACTAAATCCCCTAATTTCCAAATCAACCCACAGACATAGAAATCAATTTAGGATATTTAAAGTGTGATTAAAATGAGTTTTGTCTCTGTAGATACCAGGGGATACTTAAATGTTGCTAGGAGTTTGTGGATCAGAAGAGTTAGAAACCAAACAAACCACAACAGAATCTGTAAATCACCTACCCGAGTACCTGTCACAAAGAACATATTAGTTCCTTCTCCACCTGATTTTACAAAACAGTATATTATGGAAGCAAAATAAGAGGTTCATTCATTTCAAACATAGTACAATTTAAACTCAGTGAAAAATCCAAACCCCAAATTTTGTTGATTTGCAAAGGCAAATCATAAAAGTTTACTAAGAAATAGTAAGTAAATGAATATTTTATCATAAATGTATGCACATATCTCACTGAAAAATTAAAGTATAATTGATAAAACTGCCACCTGATAACCATTATTATAAATGCAATGAGCTTCAAAAAAAAGCTATTTCATTTAACCTCCAGAATAACAAAGAGCTAAATGCTCTTATACTAATTTGAGCAGTCTTATATTTGTATATTACTAGAACCTAGCTATCATTGTCTATCTAATAACAAAGAGTTAATCTACTACCTTAATAACTGTCTTCAAACCCATGGTTTTCAAAACCAAAAGAATATCCCTGAAGTTACAGAATTATACATACAACTATTCATTATTTTTAATGAAGTATCTAAGTACTTGGATGCTATATATATATTTTGTATTTAAGAATTATTTTATTTATTAAATTAATTGGGGTGACATTGGTTAGTAAAATTATATAGGTTTCAAGTGTACATTTCTATAATACATCATTTATATATCAGCAGATATAAAGAAGACAGCTTTCAAACTTAGCATACCTAGCCTTGGACTCTATAGTTAAGATTGGGTGCTCCTTGAAGGTAATGACCAGCTGATCTTCATCATGGTATCCCACCACTTTTACCCCCAGCCCAGCCCATCCTAGCATAAGATGCTGAACACAGTAGTAGCCAGTCAAAAATTTCTGGTATTTTTCAGTGCTCTCTGATTAATCTGTGGTCAACAGTTCCTTAGCAATCATTAACACATGATAGACATAAAACTGCCTTATAGCTTCTTGGAATTATAAAAATCACAGCTCCAATAGGATAGAACTTTTGAAAACATTTAAAGGATGTAACTTCAAAAATGGAAACATTATTGGATTAATCATAGAGCTCGTGTTCATTAGATTTAGTTATAAGTGGTCAATGGGGATCATGTCAAATTTTATTTGGCAACATCTTCAGTAACAAGAATTAATTCTTCTCTAAGGTTTCCTTTAAGATGATAATTTGTGCTATAAGTTTTTGTACTTTCTTTCACAAGCTATGTTCATATTCTTTCACAGTGACTTGGAAACACATGCCACATACCTTCAAGGTATTATACATATTAGATAAGCAGGTTAAATAAAGGGTTACATACACTTGTTAATTACTCTTTTAAAATCAAATATTAAAATTACAACTTGATTTCCAAGTCAGTGTTTTGGTGTTTTTTGTTTTTGTTTTTTAAAGACGTTATAAAGAGTATTTTTAGCTTCACAGCAAAACTGAGAAGAAGAGACAGAGATTTCTCTTATGCCCCCTGCCCGCACACACGCATGGCCGCCCTCATATCAGTACCCACAAACAGAGTGGTACATTTGTGACAACTGATGAACCTAGGTTCATTCCGGCTGAGTTTTGTTAAGGAACTAACGAGTAGAACACACAGAGAAGGTAGAAGTACTTACCTGCCCTTTGTGCACCCTGCTCAGAGAGACCTGATGCATAGTTAGCTTAAAACCAGGAGTCCACAACATGTATTTCAGTGTAGCAATTCAGTTTGGTAAAAGTTTGTTCACTAATCTTCATACCTCCTGGGCAGCAAGTGGAAATCTGCCAACACGACTACAGTCTGGTTTACTCGCTATCAAAGATGTGGGTAAACAGACGAACAATAAGACATTAATAATAGCTGAATGATTTATAATAGTGCAAGTCCAGCAGAAAGGAATATGACTCTCAAAATGTGAGTCCACATGATCTGCTAAACAGGTCTCTTGGTTTGTTAAGCTTGTCATTTACTTTTATTTTATTTCAAAGACATGAAACAACTGCTGGAAATATTTAAGGCTGTGGCTACAAATTTCTGTATAGACTCACTTTTCATACAAATTTAGAACAGTAATAAGGAGAATGGGACCACTGCTCTCTGAATGTTCACTCTATTGAAATTGTTCATCTGATTATTTTATCTAAGCTATTTTTATATTCATGAATTAGACAAATTGTTCTCAAAGAAAAATGTCCAAAATAATTCAGAATCTTCTATAAAGTATTTTCTTTTTTAAATTAAATTATAGTTGACATATAATGATATGTTAGTTTCAAGTGTACAACATAGTGATTCTATATTTATATACCTTCCAAAGCGATCACCACAATATGTCTAGTAACCATCTGTCACTGTACAAAGTTGTTACAATATTATTAACTATATTTCCTGTGCTGTACATTATATCCCTGTGACTGACTTATTTTATAATTGGCAGTTTGTAAACTCTCTTTCTCTTTCACCTTTTTCACCCATCTCCTCACCTTTCTCATTTCTGCAACCATCAGTTTGTTCTCTCTATGTGAGTCTGTTTCTGTTTTGTTTTGTTTGTTCATTTGTTGTTTTTAATTTTAGATTTCACATATTAATATAAGTGAAATCATACAGTATTTGTCTTTCTCTGTGGGACATATTTCCCTTAGCATAATACCCACTAGGTCCATCATGTCACATATGGCAATAATTCATTATTTTTTTATTGCTGAAAAATATTTCATCTCACACACACACACACACACACACACACACAGTCTGGCAGAAGTAATGCACCTTTTTATGAGTTGTTAATCTATACTAAATATTTTATTACAAAATCATAAGCATGTATATCTGTAACATAACAGTATTTTAACTATTTAAGAAAGGACATTACTTCTGCCAGACCTTGTATAATGTAGGATCTGGCAGAAGTAATGCCCTTTGTTATGAGTTGGTAACCCATACCAAACCTTTGATTACAAAATCATAAGCATATATATACATTAATAGATAGATATCTTCTTTATCCATTCATTTAATGTTGGACACTTAGGTTGCTTCCATATCTTGGCTCTTGTAAATAATGCTGCAATGAACATAGGGGTATACATATCTTTTTGAATTAGGGTTTTCATAACCCTAATAGTTCTGGGATAAATAACCCAGAACTAGAGTTGCTGGGTTGTATAGTAGTTCTATTTTTATTTTCTCCATGTTTTTGGCTGTTAGACTTGCCCCTTTATAGTTATATCTAATGTTAAATAGCAACACTATTTCAGTGATACTATTAACCTTCATATGATAGTATTAATGATGATGATGGTGGTTCATGTCTGACTGAACAGAAAGAGGCACAGAAAGGTTAAAATAATGACCCATAGCCAGTAAATGTTGGATTTGGAATGTGAATTAAGATTTTCACTGTAGAGTCCAAGCTTTTAAATAGTGCTTTTACTGAAGTTAATGTTAAATGATAAACATTACAGCAATCTCAAGTAATGTATTCCCTCAAGACTAGCTAAGCACATCAAAAGGCATCCTCCACCACAACTTTCTGTGGAAACAGGGAAGTAAAAATGAGTAAAACAAAGAAGAAAAGATTACACAGCACTCTTAAATATGGTACAGCCTTGAGGTTCCAAGTTTCAACAACTAAGAACAAGCCAGCTAACTTTCACTTCAGGGATGCAGTGTTCAATGCAGAAAAGTGAACCCAAGTTTTGCAGTCATACAGACAAGCACATCAACCTTCATGCTGCTATTTACCACATGACTTGGGCAAATCATGAACCTCTCTTTGCCTCTATCTATAACGTGGGGTATGACTACCTTAGAAGACATTGCATGTCACAGAGTTGGCACCCAGTGTATGCACAGGGCTGCCCAGGTGCTGGAACATAGTAGACACTCAGTAAATACTGACATCTCAGTTATAACTGCTGTAAGAGTAAATGTTTAGGAACTTGTACATTCTTATTGCCACACAAAGATGTGCCCAAACATCCTGCAGGTGTATGACACCTGGGTGTCCTTTTGGAAGTGAAGAATCTATACCTGACATAGCCATCATGTTACCCAGTTAACCCAGTAACTGGTCACCACCACCTTGAGACTAGAGCATCAGAATTTACAGAGAAGGCTGACAAAGACAGTGGAGAAAGCTGCCCTCGATATTCACCAGAAGAAAAGCAACAGCCGTGGATGGCAATGCAGACCCTGCATCCTTCTGAATTCCTGCAGCAGAAGAGGTGCACAGGCTTGCTGCTGTCTTCTTAATAATTTCCTTCAAGGAATTTTTTTTTTTTGGAAGAGCATAAAATATTAAAACCACCAAAGCCAGAAGGCCATGACTGAAGAAGTAGTAATTCTACTACTTTCCCTACGGGAACAATTATCTTGCCCTCATTGAAAGATGGCAGGATTGCATTAATAATATATCTCCATATAAGCACCACTAAAATGAATGAAAGTAGAAAATTTTACAAGTAGTTGCTAGAAAAATTCCATGCTGTACACCTGGAAATCCCTGAAGGGAAAACAGTCATCACAATCTTGACTTTTCCTGCACGGAAAGATGAACCTCATTAAGAAGCAACTCACATGGAACTGGTCTATTGTTGGAAACCCTGCATTGTAAGAAGTACCATTAGGACCTGTCAAGTGGTGCATTTAAAGGCTAAGAGTAGTTCAGTGATCTTGACTATGAAGTGGTAAAAGGGATATGAATAAATAGCTTTTAAATCCCATGGTTGCCTTTAAGTAGAACTAGAACCAGACCTTACTAGTGACTTGCTCCTTACCTATACTCTCAACATTCACAAACATATAATGAAATCACAGGAAATCCCAGCAAGAACATATTCTTTTACAACAAATACAAAACAATAACAAATAATGGGGACAAATACTAAGCCACTTCAAGACCAAAGGCTCTGTATCAGGTAGAAAAGGTAAGAGTGCAGATCTATCTGATTCGAAAAGATCACTAAATCAACTTAATTTGTAATGTCCAACAAGGTTATTACAATGACCCAGAACAGACAGAGGTTTTCAGTATGATAATCACATGATTTTGCTAACAACACAAGCAAAACAAAAACAGAACAGTCCTACATATGAGGGCTGTCCGGAAAGTATCCAGCCATGCAATATGAAAAATAGAGGCATTTATGGCTGGATTTTTTTTCTGGACAGCCCTCCTATATCTATCTCCTTAATATTTATATATGTATATTTGAGGCAAGTTGTTTTGTTTTGATCACCCTTATAAACTCTGAGAGAAGTCTGTGTCTATATGTACTCACAAATATTTGCTAAATGAAAGAAGAGTATTTGTTGTAATATATATAGTGTCTAAGTTCCCACTTTTCCACAAAGATGCTTAAATTATCATGAGATAAATATAGATAATTTAGAGGACAAACAGTGGCCCAGCTCCTGCCTCAGAGCCTCAAAGATAGTTTTAAAAGCTTGTTCCAAGTTTCCCATGTGACATACCCTTCATATTCATTTAATTTTAAATTCTATACTTGTAGAGTTAGGGCTTACAATTTTATTATTAAAATAGCTGACATTTATGTTTACTATATTCCAAATACTTTTTTAAGGCTACACACACACACACACACACACACACACAGACACGCAACTTTTAAAAAAATAAAGTTTTTACTATAAATGCAATACACATATGTTGTAGAAATTTTTGTGTGTGTGGAGGGACATAAGAGAGAAAAAAAATTAAAACCACCCACAACTAACAATAAACTCAATATCTTGGCATATTTTTCTTTCAGCTTTTTTTCAGGGCATATATCTATATCTATATCTATATATCTATATATCTATATATATCTATATATAGATATATATATACACACTTAATTCTCACAAATGAAATTGGAATTATATTATCCTTCAATTAAATCACAGTTTTTTTCCCCAAATAACAATTTATAATTTTTTACAGCATTAAACATTCTTTAAAACATTGTGAGCAGCTACGCACTATTCCACTCTATGGCTACAAGAAAGGTTATAGGAATAACTCCTTGTTGAACATCAGACTATTTCTAATTTTTTAGTACTATAAAAATGCTTTGATAAATATCTTTGCACAGAAATGTTTACATGTATCTTTGGTTGTTTCCACAGAATGTATTTCTTAGAAGCTGAGTTACTGGATTCTATCATCTGACCTTTTAAATGACTTAGGATAAATACTGCAAAATTTCCTCCAGAAAAGTGCCATCAATTAACATGCTTAGCAGAGGTGCATGAGGGGTCCATTTCCCTGCAACCTCACTAACACTGGCTATTATCATTAGTACCAAATCAGCTCTTAATAGGCTTTAGGGTCAAGAAGCCTGGCACTTTACAGTACACAACATGCACAACGCTTTCTTATACTTTTGTGACAGTAGATACTGACAAAGGGAGGGTAAATTTTTCTATTTGTCCAAGTTGAAAAATCAAATAAAGCAGTTTTGTAGACTTACAGTCCTTTGGGATGATGTTTTTATAGTCCTTTGTAGAACACCTAAAAATGTATTCTGTAAAAGTGATGGGTGAATAACAGTCTCCTGGGGAAGCTTCTGTAAATGACAGATTTCCAGGCCTCCCTAAAAACCGACCTGATTAGGGGCCTTTGGGTTTCACTAACCGATTCCACCATGGCTCACTATGTTTGGTGTTACGCCTAAGAAGTGAACAGGCAGTGTTCATCTTGGGTGTGACCAATGAGTTTGCTGCTATAAAAATGCTGTCCCAAAGCAGCTAGCTCAAGATAATAAGCGAGAACCTCTTCAGCGAGAAACGAAGGCAGGCCTAGAGAACCAAAGCATTCCAGCAAACATTCCAGGGAAAGCAGCAATCAGATTCTTTCTCAAATAATGTCAAGCTCTGAATCTCTTGTGGATAGTGAGCATCTGAGTGCCAGGTGGCAAATTTCTTTCTAGTGGTCTCTATTTCAGCACATTTGACATGGGTTGAACACACACTGTAAATACTGGGCAGCAGTGACAGTGACTTCCAAATGGAGGAGACAGCAAGGGATCTGTGGGGCTGCTCATTTCATTTCCTGGAAAAGGCTAATAAGACCTTCCAGTAAGTGAACAAATGATCAAAACTTCCCATTGGATAGTCAATCCATGTAGTGAAAATACAGAAAATTCAGAAAAGCATAATGGACATAAAATTCACTTTTGATACAAGTACTTCATGGTAATAGCTATTAACATTTTCGTCTATGTGCCATTTGGTCTATTGTTTCCCAGGCCAATGAAGATATAAAAAATCACTATTATTGCTGAGGGAAAAAATGTGGAGGAAATAAACACATAACTCAAAAATAACTGACAAATGCTGCCTTACAAAGTTCTCTTAGGAGTAAGTACAGAAAGCCCTTCTCCTGGACGTTTAGCTTGTCAACTTACAACAGAACTCGTGAGTGGCCAAGAACAGGGGCTCCTGAATCAGTCTTCCAGGGAGCAAACCCCTATCTTAACTGCCCATTAGCTGTGGCTAAGATATTTCACCACTTCACGCCAGAGTTCAATTCTCTGAAAAAGGTGATGATAGTTCCAACCTTCCACAATGAGAACTCAGAAATAATAGCTGTTGCTGGTATTGGTCTATTAATTTATTCACTAACTTTGTCTAATACTTAGATTTCTCAGGCCAACCAATTCACAAAATGCATTTAAATCACAGAAGTTGGTTATATTGTGAGTTTTTGCATGCAAATACTATTTTCCCATTGACATTGGCCCTAAGTCCTAAAACGGAGGTCCCATGGGAATAGTGAAATTCCCCAAAAAGCTAAATTGGAAGCAACTCAAGAATTTATTTATTTATTTATTTATTTATTATCTCTTTTAAATTTCATTGATTTCTATCTTTATTATTCACTATGTCTCTTTGGTCTGAGTTTAATTTGTTCTTATTTAAATATACCAGCATCACTCCAGCAAGGACATTGCAGATTTTCTTATCAGGTTAGTATTTCTCAGTTCAGCCTCCTTCTGCCTCACTCTGGTCTGAGCCATTATCATTTCTCACCGAGACCATGGCCACAGTCTTCTAACAGGTCTCCCTGCTTCTACGCTCACACCACATACAGGTCACTTTTTAGATTAGTCAAAGTGATCCCAACCTAAGTCATCTCAGGCTGCTCCTCTGCTCAAAGCCTTTCAGTGGTTTCCCATCTCTCTCCAAATAATATGTGAATTGCTGATCATTGTCTACAATGTCATTCATAATCTGGATCTGCTTATCTCTCTGGTCCCATCTCCTACCATATTCTGCTTCAATGAGTTTGCTCCATTTTCCTCAGGTATACAAAGCATGCCCCCACCTCAGGGCCTTTGCACTTCTGGCCCCTCAGCCTAGCTTGCCTTTTCTCCAGGCATCTCCAGGTTTGCTCACATGCTTGACTCATTCTCCAGTGTCCCCTTTTCGGATAGCCTTCTCTGCCCTACCATGCATATCCTCATCACTCACTGTCCTCTTAACCTGGTTTTATTTGTCTTCAAAGCATTAATTGCCACTTGAAAGGCGGCATATTTATCTGTTTATATCTCTATCCTCTTCCTCTATTTCCTATCACTGAAATGTGGGATCCCTGGAAACAAGGGTTTTATTTTGTTCAATGACATATCCCCAGCACCCCATATAGTACCTCACATATGGTATGGCTCAGAATAGATCTGAATGAACAATGCATGAGGAGCTGGCACAGAAGAGGATTGTAAACCAGGCTCCAGAAGCCTTGGCAGCCATGAAGGGATGATGATGAGGTTGGATGATGACGACAAGGAGAGAAAGTATATAGTCAGGAGTGAACTCACAAAAAGAGTGGATTTGAGAACAGAAGAGGGATGCTCAGAGGTACAGAGGAGAGCTAGGGCCATGCAGACCTTCGGCTTGCTGCTGATAGTGCTTGTGCAGTGAGATGAATGGCTACAGCTTAAGGAGGAAATCATATCAGCCAAAAGCACAGTGTTGGGAGTATCCGCACAGACGTTAAAAATATTGGGGTCAGGTGGGGGGTGGGGGTGGAGGGAAAGAAGTGACTCTTTATTTAAAAAGGGTTATTGTTTCCCAATTTCTCCTAGCACTTACATATGGTAATGTTATGTAACAGGCTAAGTAGATGATCAGCTGACTGGACTTGTTTTGATACTTACCCATATATTTACATATTTCAGAGCATTTTTTCCAGTATAAAAAACTGAGACCACTCTGTAGAGATAGTTTCAGTAGTTTTGGGATCAGGCCCAAGGATCGGCATTTTTAAAAGCGAGGCCCCTATTTGGAGCCAGTCTACTGGTGCCATTTGGAATCTGGGCCCAGTGTTCCTGTATCTTCCAATTTCCTAATCAAAAGAAGAACCTGGAATTTTAACAACCAAATCTTAGGGCAAGAAGTTCCACAATCTACTAAATTCTAGAAGTGTGCAATTAAATAAAGTTTAACTACAGGATTTATCAGTGTCTTTAATTTATTTTACTTTGTAAAAAGAGGTTATATTTAGCATTTGCCTAACTTACCTGACAATAGAATCTTCTCTTCAAGCAACAACTCAAGGGACAAGCTTTCCTTGGTACATATTTTGGGAAATGCTTGTTTATGCCTAAGTCCTAGGTGTCTAATCAACTCTTTTTTCTTTTTTTTACTGTTAAATTTATTGTGGTGACACTGGCTAGCAAAAATTACATAGGTTCCAGGTGTACAGTTCTGCAGTGCATCATCTATTTTGCATTATGTGTTCACCACCCAGAGTCAGTTCTCTTTCCATCACCACAGATCTGACTTCTGCTCCTTCCTCTCCTGCCCCCTCCCCCTTACCCTCAGGTAACCACTAAACTATTGACTGGGTCCATGTAATCAACTTCTTTATTTCCTCTTTGAAAATAAATTTCAGTGCATATATTTCCTGTAGCTTATGAATCACAGTGGATCTCTCTCTCTCTCTCTCTCTCTCTCTCTCACACACACACACACGCACGCGCGCACACACAGCCAATTTTGTTCAATGTTCTAACATCTATGATCAGACTTGACTGAAACATAAATGAAGCATTTACTAAAGTCTTCAAATTTATTAAATACTAAATGGAGTCTTGACCTGGTTGATGAGAAATCACTTAAGTGAAATCACAGGGGTACTGAATTACTGCATTTCCCAACTCCCCTGCCTCCTTCAGACCTGTTGCCCTACAAAATTTAGTGACAGGAAGGACAGTCAGTTGCTACAACACACTTGACATTGTTTTACTTATCTGTGAGGAAGAAAGAAGGGAGAGGACAAATAAATCTGGAATGGACAATTGGTAGTAAAAAATACAAGACTAATATTATTACAGGTCTTTAAAAATAACCTCTAGAATATATTAAAATATTTGAGGAACAAGGCTTGTCTCTGAAGAATTGGGGTGTGTAGTCTGGGTGAAAGATCTCACAACACCGTTGAGTTTAGTATGTAAAAAGGCAAACAATATAAACATGCCAAATATTGTCAAAAAGTTCTGTAAAAGTTCAGAGAAGGGAAAGGGCAATGTGGGTTTGAGTGAGCCGTGGAAGTGTCACAGGAACATTTCCACAGAGGGAGGTTATCAGGTTGAGAGCAGAACAGTGGGAATTCCTTGCAGGAAAGACGAGGGTCATAGGCTGACCAGACGTACTGTTTTAAAACGGACAGAAAGAGTTCCCTGGTGGTGTAGTGGCTAAGGCTTTGGCGCTGTCAACGCTGTGCTCTGGGTTAGATTCCCAGCCAGGGAACTACCCTCATTAAAACGGACAGAAAACAATGGTGCTGTCCTGTTTGAAATGGTATGTATGGTCAGCCTACTAACACCCTGAATTTAGCCCAGTGAGTCTAGACTGACCACACGCACTGTTAGAAACAGGGCAGTACTGTTGATTTCTCTCCCATTTTAAAACAGTACATTTGTTCCGCCTAAAGGGTAGAGACAGAGACAAGGCAGTTTTAGGAACCATGAGCTGACAAGGCTGTATAGGTTTGGAGGAAAATGGGACACCAAGGCTGAATCAGATTGTGGTGGTCACTGAATGTGAAGTAAGAAAATCTGGCCTCAATGTGTCGATAATTGAGAGTCTTTGAAGGCTTCTGAGCAGGAAGCTGCCATATTGAGGAAATTCTATTCTATCTCGTTAGGTTATAGAGGAGATGGTGAGGCTCCTGGGTTGAGGTGATGAGAGATCTGGATTAGGGAGTGAACAGAGGGAATAGAAATTAGGATATTATGAAGGAGGAAATGATCCATAGGACCGGTTAACCTATTGAATGTGACAGAGGCAGGGAGAAAGAAATGGCTTGGACCCTGGGTCAATAACATAATGACTATCCCAGGAGCAAACCGGTTCATACATATTGACTTAAGGTGATAGTATTATATCACATGTAGGTAGAAATGTCCAATCAATTAATTAATAATCGAGGACTAGAACTTGGGAATGACGGACAAATAATGTATATTAAGGTACTACTGTACTCGTATTTTCAGCTATGTGCTCGATCCTTTATCTACATGATCAACTTAGGAGAGAAATAGGGATAGACTGAAATTCGGCATCATCTGCATAGATGCCAGTCAAATCAGGAGAATGGTAACATTCAATGAAGACTAATTTATCACACTTTCTCTATGTTCCTTCACTGTGAGGAGTCACCACACAAAAATAGATGCATATAAAAAACACTACATCATATCATGTCACAAGATCACTCAAAATTTCTGATTTTCATAAGTTAATGGTGGATTTTAGGAAGTGACTGAGATAAAGGAAAAACAGAACTGTAATTGTTCTTTGTTCTTCTTTCCCTTGAGGAAAATGAACAGACAGAAAACTGGAGGCAGGAAGGAACCAGAGGAGAAAGTATTTGGGAGAGTTTCCACCTGCTAAGATAAACAGAAACGAAAGCAAACTCCTTTAAAGAATAAACATTTGAACACTGTCTCTTACTGTTCTAGAATTCATTATCAATTTACAAGCACGTTACTTTATTCTTTTTATAAAACTTCCTATTCATAAGCCAACTAGGAGTCACACATTCCACCTTCAAACTCCCTCTGGCAAACCAGGGTCACAGTATTTTTATTTTGCATGCCAGCCTTGGAGCTCAGATGTAACAGGCAGATCAAAACAATGCATGACAGATGTTTCTACAGATGTCATCAGTCTTTTCTATTTGCCACAATTCTCCAAGGGTCAGATAGGTCAATCCCTTCCTTCCTTCAGCTGCCAGGAAGGCCACACTGCTTAAAATGTCTCTCCATTTAAATGCCCAGGGCAAGGGAAAGATGGAGAAGCATTAACAAGAAAGGACAGCGGAGCAGGTGAAGGGTAGACTAACATTGCAAACTGAAAAAGCAGCTTCTTAGCACGCAGTAGTTATTTAATATAAATATGTTATCATTCATGGTGCTCTTTCTTTTACTCCATAAATGCAATGCAATAAGGATGATAACTGTGTATAATCAAAGATTAAGTTAATAGTATAACTGTTTCTAATGAACAGAACATAGATATCCTCTTTCAACTCTGTAACAAAGAATACCAATATTAGAAATTCCCCAAGACCTCTAATAGAAATATCTGCCTTAGAATCTGTGAAAAATATACACACAAGGAATCGCTGATTCTTACAGACTCCCTTGGAATCTATTGCTAGAAACAGGAGCAGGAGTGCTGGGAGGGTTTATAGACTGAGGGTTCCCTAGGGAATGCTGCCAGAAGTGCATTCCCACCATCTAGAACAACGAATTGACATCTGGAAATGACTGTCTCAAGACCCAAGGCTATACTATGGATTATTGAGTAAATGATGTTCATACTTCTATAAACCAGGCAATACACTTTGAAAACATAAAGTGGTGGGGGAGGAATAACCTTTGCAAGAATGTTCACTAATTGACTATCCCCCCAAAGGAAAGTGTTTTATAAAAAGTTAACATTACTTGCTTATTGTGAATTTCCAATTACATGACAAAACTCCTATCATAAGATAATATTATAATGGCAGACAGTAATAATGAGACAAGAGCTGGACAAAACAGCATGTGTTTTGACAATGAAGAAAATGCATATGACCAATCTCCACACAACCTTGGCAGTAGAACAGCCACTGAAGTCATAATAACTTAACTCTGTAAACAAAAGTAGTTTATAGAATTGGCTCAATGGGGTAAATAAGCAACAATAATTTACTTTCTCTATAGACTTCGAACATTGTCTGAGACCTCACTGCCTTTAATTCCCTGATATTACAATTTTATTCATAAACTAATTGCTGAATTTCTACCAGCCTCTATGAAACAGCAAACAGATGTTAGCGCTTAGCAGACCAGACTTGCAGGAAGAAGACTTTTACGTTCAGGTTTCTCTGCATCTTCAAAAATGAAGAGAGGGAAAGCAGAACTTTGAGTTCCAGGTGTAGACAGTGAAGAGAACTCTGCCCTTAGCTACCCTTCCTGTGAGCTTTCCTGTGAAATAAAAATCTTCTCAGGAAAATTTCAGAATTAATTGGAGATCCCATACTGTCTTTGCAGAAAGTAACAAAAGACACTTTCAGACTCTTACCTGTCTACGGTCCCTCTGGGAGGAAACTGAAGAGGAAGCACTTCTATGGGTCGGAGTGGAAGTTTTATGAGCAGGGGATATACCTTTCTCGTCTGAACTCATAGCTGCGGTTAAAGTCTAGTTGTATGTACTTAAGATCATCCCAATCGCGTCTCAAATTCAGACAAAGAAGTAGATGAATTTTCAGCTTCAGTCCATTTCATGAATCAGGTTTGACTAGAAAAGAGAAGGCAAATATTGAGGGTGTCCAAAACACCTAAAAGTAAAACAAACAAACAAAAAGCCTCATGTAAATATTTTAAAAAACAAGTTCAAATTATATTTAGGAAAAAATACTAAAATGTTAGTGAGAGAAAGAACTCTGACACATTAGAAAATAATATTTCTCGGGGGCTAAAAGTGTTCTTACATAACAAGTCTGTCAACAAAGAAATGGGAAGAAATCATATGTTAAAGTTATGTTTTTCTCATATATCCTCTTTGTTTTAAAGCAGATTACAGTGTTATGTTCTGGACCCTCATGCAAAGTACACAGTTTCTTCTCCTGCAATTTAATTTCCCCTGTCCAAAGGATTACAGTAAGAGCTCAGGCCACGCTTGTCTTCCGTTTAGTTCAGCCATGCCACGTATGTGATGGTGAAACCCAATATAAGACAAGCAATCAGTCACAAAAGGCAAAATGATTCATGCCTGCTGTGCATCATGTGATCCAGAGTTTAGGAGGGATCAAAGAATATACATATTCACGGCTGTTTGCACCTCAAGACTACAGCACTCCTACATACAACTCTCAACAAATACAACCACTAACAGGTTCGCAAGCATCTACAGATTGACAGGCAGGTCCCAGAACTGGGTTAATGCTTAGAGTTGCTTCCTTTACCCACAGCTAAGAGCCACTTCATTTTCCACTTGGATTCATATAAGGAGAATCTGAAAGGAAAAAAAAAAAAGGAAAATCTGCATTGTAAGTACTAGGACTAAAAGCTTGTGCCTGTGAGAAGCATTGCTCAATTGGAAACACAGATTGCTAAATAAAATTTTTTTACGAAGGCAAGCAAAAGTGTAAGGTGAAAAGCTTATACACCAATCTGTTACCCCAACGACTGACCACTAAAGTGAACTTCATCTTTTTCTAAGAAGATGACAGCCAATTTATAGCCCCCATTACATTGCTAATACTCCTTGAAGGAAGCATGGAACACGTGGGTAAGTACTTTTTGCACAGGTTGGTTGCTGGCAATAAACAGAAATCCATCTTCAGGCCAAAGAAAGGTGAAACCTGCACTTCAGTACAGAGGGAAAGACAGTCAGTTAAAACTCAAAAAAAAAAAAAAAAAAAAAAAAGAGATGCATGGGGCATTATGAGGACACATGGCAAGCAGGGGGTGTGGGGGGCGTCTAACTGGGTCTGGAGATCAGAGGTACCCTTGAACAAGTGGGTTTGAGCTGAGCTCTGAAGGTTGGGTACGAGTTAACCAGATGCCTGGATGTCCATCATGGTCAAGGAATTAGTGCTGGCCAATAGGATCAGAACACAGAGAAACAAGGAGTGCCATGAGGGTCAAAGAAAGGCAGAGGTCCATGTTCAGCGTTTTGATTTTTATCTTAAGCATAAGACGCTAAATAGGGGTCTAGTATAACCAGATCTGTGTGTTTCAAAGGATACTTTGGCAGTCAAGAGGAGAACCAAAATAGGGAAGTCAGGAAGATGAGGGAGGTCCAATCAGGAAGCAAAGGATGATGGACCAGAGAGGTGGTAGAACATTGAGCACCTAGTCCCGTCAGTTGTGACAGGATGTGGAGGAGGAGGAAAAGGCAGGGTTGAGTGTGACTGAGGTTTCTGGCATTCTGAGCAAGCACTGCCCAAGGGAAATCCAAGATTGACAGAAGGTCATGAGAATCGTTTTAGACATGTTGCCTTTGAGGTACAAATGAAGCTTTCAGATGGAGACAAACACTTGGAAAGGTAGATCTAAGCTCAGAGAAATTTAGGCTGGATATAAATATTTAACACATTATGTTAATGATACAAATATATTGAGTGATTTAAGTGTAGATCATGTAACTGCACCTGCAAGTAAATTAAATTTTGCCTATGCAAAATCTGTAACATGTTAACAGATTATGTGACTAAATATGTTCATCATCATTTTAATGGTCGTGTGGTTATAGAGAAAAGAACAATCTCAACAATTAAAAGGCAAACTATTATAAACTGGGAAAACTGGACATTTTAATGAATAAAACTTGTCATACTTTCAGATTTCAACTTTATTGCCACCACAGGAAAAACAAAAGCTACTTGTCCCCCAAACCGGAAAGCTTTCTCTTGCAAAAAAGACTAATTTGGGGGCTAATAAAATTGTAAAGAGCTGTAGAGTGCTTTGGTTAGCTCAAGATGAGGTATCATTTAGTATTGGCAAAGGGTAGTAATCTAATCTTTTTTGTTTCATGAAAGTAGTCTAATAAGCGCGAGTAAAGTTTCTCAAGCCAAGCTCTGGTGCCAGCACACAGATAGCAAGAACACTGCTCAGATCCCTAATGTGAAGTACTTGGATTTCTGGTCCAAGATGTTTTACAAGTAGATGCTGATACTTGAGTTGAAAGTATGGAGGTTCTGTGATCTGCTCAAGTACCCTCTTGGGATGAGGGTGATACAATTAAACTCAATAACTGTTACCCGCTCAGAAGTAAATTCAATCCAAGCCACATCGAGGGCCAACATTTCCTCTCTTGCACTCTTTTTTTCCTTAGCCACATATAACTGCACTTTCCTGATTAACAGCAATGCTAACATCTCGGTGTATGATTTAATTTAAAATGACATTTTCAGGATAGCTTGTCTATGACAAAAGAGTAACATTTTGATTGAATTAGAATGATGAATATCTCGACTAATATCAAGAATGAAGAAAAGGTGAGAAAAGGTGATTGAGAAAATTTAATTTATCCCAAGAATCGTTTTTGAGGTTGTTGTTGCTATTAATTTTTTCTATTTTTTTAACAAAAAAACGTTTTGAGTACCTAATGTAAGGTTCAATGAGATGACCTTTAGAGATCTTTCCAACTCGATTATCAGTCAAACGTTGGATCACCTGCTCCATTTCAAAACACATTATAAAAGTAAGTCTAAATTCTATTAATAAATTACAGCTACTTACTCCTTATTCCTATAGTATTAAGAATGGCTGTGATGTAAAAAAAAATCTTTATTTCATCTCTATCAAAGCATATTTTCAGAAACTGTCTAAACAAAATTCTACACCAAAAAGGGCCATAGATTTTAAAGTCGACACCAACATAATTTTTACATTGCTGAAGATAACAGCAATATGAAAGATGAATACCTAATTTTCCTGTTGTATTCCTCCTTCATATCAATGGGATCATTACAATTGTTTCTACTGCCATAACATTTGCATTTATACTGAGTGACATAAAATTCAAATTTGTGACCCGGGGATCCGATGAAAGCAAAAGGTGGCAAAAAAGACGTCTAGCGCTGTTCATAAGCATCCTAACTTGTATGTGTTCTGAAAAACATCTGAAACTGGGGACTACTTAGCTGGAACTAAGCTGTGATGTGGTAACACACAACCCCAAAATCTCAAGGGCTTACAAGTAAGGTTTATCTCTTACTCATTTACATGTCCTTCAGGTCAGCTGGAGCCCTACTCTGTATCCTTTTCATCAGGCCGAAGGAGCAAACCGCAGGTGAAGGAGGAAAACAACCACGGCAGGTGGAGGTGGCACATGTCACTTTCACTCACACTTTATTGGCCAAAGCAAGTCACATGGCTGAACTGAGGTCACTGATGCATGGAAGTATAATTCTTTCAGAGGGAGAGGCAGTGAATACCAGGGCACAACAGTATAATTACCACAAAAAAAGATTAAACGTACAAATGAAAATATTGACATTGACTCTAGTTTCATCACCTAGTAATAACAATGGTTAACATTTTGGTTCTACTTTAACCAAAGAAGGAGAATAATGTCCATACTATCTGCAATATGCTTTCTTCAATCAATAATATAATGGTAACAGCCTTCCTTATGAGCTAAGAAAAATTCAATATCTCTGCTCTTCCTCACTACTTATGAGGCCACCACACAGATATATTCTAATACATTTAACCATTCTTCCATTGGGACGTTTAGGTTGTATTCAGTGTGTTCTGAAATAATGAGATTTATCATGGAAGAGTTCATAACAATTCTATATTCAGTTCTGATTATTATAAAAATGATCTTGGTTGATTTCAATACTTTTTTGCTTTATTTGATATCATCTGTTCTTTTTCTGTTTGCAAGTGATTAATGAAATTTATCCATCCTTCTATGTTTAAATTTCCTGTATCATTTTGTATTACGTGTTCCTCTAGTAATGATCAGGTTGGGTTGTTTAAAGAAAACTTAATTTTAGTGAAGTTTTTTTTTCATTTCTATTTAATGTTATAACTAATAGTTGGCCTTACCCCTGCCAAATTATATTACACTTTCTATTTTTTGGTTCTTCTGTGTTTCCTTTAATGCTTGATGACTTATAAAAAATTATCTACCTTCCTATATAATACTGATTTCTCTATGGTTTTAATTGAACTTTGTATTTGCCATTAATTTGAAAGATACAGTTTCCATTTTAAAATTCTATTTCTGTTACCCTTTAAGTTTCTGTAAATCGTGTTGGAATCTATAGTTTGTAAGTGACTGAGTCAAGAGCAAAATGATATGTTTAGTCTTCCCTTGTAATATAAGGATACCCTCCACCCCAAAATCAAAATATTCTCCTCTCAGTCCTCTTCTTAACCTTGGTGATTTAATCTGAAGTTTTAGAGAATCACACTTAGGATTCTAGACCAATAGAGAGGAGCTCATATCTTTTTCTGGTTCTCAAAGTGCGAGGACAGACAATATGAAAGCCAAAGCCTTTTCTGCTCTTTCTCAAGAGGCTTCTTTCTGCAAGTGCAGCTGAGGTTTCTCATATACTAACCAGACGTACTGTTTGAAATAGGACAGCAAACAATAATACTGTCCTGTTTCAAACAATACATCTGGTCAGCCTACTGACACCTTAAATTTACCCAAGTGAGACTAGGCTGACCATGGGTACAGTTTGAAATGGAACTGTACCGTTGTTTTCTGTCCCGTTTAAAATAGTACATCCGGTCAGTCTAGTTTGTCATAATTATGACTTGCCTCAATAAACTTGTCTTCAATTTGGAATATAGCCTTTGTAAGATCTGAGTCTAAACCTCCATAGTTCTGTCATCAGATTGCTTTAAATTAGTGTTTGGGTTATTAATTGTTTGTCTTTTTCAATATTTGCATGACTATTTATAGAGAATAAGTGGGAGCCACATTAGGTGATCCTATACCCAAGCCACTAAGGGCAAGGCATTTCTATCAACTGATCTTATCAATGCAAATGTCATTGCACTGCTGAGTGGAATAAATTAGTTTTCCATCACCACCGGAGCAATGAATGACTACTGTCATTACATATTGTGGTCATTATACATATTAACTATTTTTTTCCTTAAAGAGAAAGGGTAGGCAATCTTTTTTTATTTCGAAGGTCATTAACTCATAGGTGAGAAAAAGAAAATCAAGGAGATAAGCCTGAGACTTTTAGGAAAGATGGCAGTACAAGATCTGATAGACATATTCCTAGAAAATGACTAAAAAGCAGAGACTAAAGGGGTTTAAAAAAAAACACTAGGAAATAGTGGCCACCACATGGCACAAAATCTAAGGAATCATTTCATTCAGGAACCAAGGCAGGATATATGAAACCACACTCTTCAAGATAGTGAAGCGGTGTTACAGGAAGAAAGCTTGGGAAATTCTACCAGTTTTCTCAATCTGGAGAGGCAAGGGGCAAGAGGCAATGGAAAAGGCTCAGCACAGATTAAATAGCTTTCTGAGGCCTTCAAGGCACAGCGAGTACACGGCCCTGCCTTGCCCTCTGCTGCTTTCCTCAGTCCTGGCTTCTGAAGAGCATCACGTACATATCCCACCGTGCCCCCGCCACCACCACTACCACCCTCAGGCTGGCTTCTGGTGCAGTCATTTATAAAACTAAGGAAGAAAAACAGTATACAAAGAAACAAGTTCTCTAATTGTGATTGAACAAGATTCTAATCCCTTCCCACTCTCCTAAGGCCCTTTACTAAATAAATGAATAAGAAAAGCCTACATTATACATCATCAGTATTAAACATAATCAAGCCCTCCAGGGTGAATTTCTAAGAGGAGAATTTGAACGGTAACCAAGTAAACATGAAGGGAGCCAAGGATAATTGGCACAAATCATCTTTTGACAAAGAGCAGATTTCATACCAAAAAAAGTAAAAAAGTGTGTGTGTATGAAACACCATGAAATATTATTTCCCCAAAAGGAAAAAAAAGTATTATGTGCAAGAGATAGAGGGCTTATTTGGAATGTTACTCCTAGCATTAATCCTAGCAAGAGAGGTAGCTTTAGAGCACAAGTGCTTTACATGTTTACAAAAAAAATTTTAATGGAATCTTTGAATAAGAGATAAGTCAGGTTCAGATGTATTTGGAAACTGGCATAGGTAAAAATATTAAGACATATAATGATAACAGAATTTAACTGCAGTAATTAAAATGATATTAATGAAGCACAGAATGGTTCTGCACAGAAAAACAACTAGTCAGTATATAGATTGGAAAGATAACACTGAAGAAATCATCTTCCAAACAAACAAAAAGAAAGAGTAAGTTAACCTCTATACTTTCTGCTCAAGTGTCATCATCTACTTGTAAAATGGTGTGTAATTAAAAACTTATGAATTATTTATTTCTGGAAGTTTCTACTTAATATTTTCAGACTGCAGTTGACCATGCAAAGCTCAACCATGGATACAGGGGATTATTATACATACTTAAAAAAAAAAAGGCAAAGAAGAAGGATGGGGGTTTCCTAAACCATTTTAAGTAATGCCCAAGTCTGTGGCACTTAAAATTATAATAAAAAGACAATGTAGTTATGTATTTCTGCAATTCAAATGATAATGTAGGGAAATCACTTCTTGCTGTAGAAATCACATAAAACAATGCCAAAGGCCTAATCTGAAATACATAGAGTATTGGCTCTTTACAATACTTTGGACATTATATTTCAGTTATAAGTAAAAGTCTAAGTATAATACTAAAGGTTTTCACTTCCCTTAGGTCACATTGCATCTAGTTTTTTGAACCAGTCTATTGTTGGGAGCCATGCAGGCTGGCTTTAGTGAAGCATAACTTGTTTTGCTCCTTGTAGTGTTCCTTTCTGCACCTGGAGGGTGCTTACTACTTACTGAGGTATGTGGTGAGAATGGCCAGTTCCTTGAGACACAAAAGAAAGATAACTATCTGGGTAATGGAAAAAATTGTCCTGGGAAACTGTCCCCCTGAGTTCTCTCTGACCTTTAGATTTCTGGTAAATGGTTAATGATCTGCTTTCCAATGAGGTAATGCATATTCTTCCTGCTATGTCACACATACCCTGTATGTATATATTGGTGGTGGAAAATAAACTCAGCGCTTCAGTATTTACTGGAGTCCTCCCGGTAACTCTCTTCTCTGTCTCTTTTCATTAATCCTCACTCCCCCCCTCAGGCTGTTCGATTCATCGGCTGGTTCCGATAGTCTATATCTTCTTCAATGATTAAAGAATTGTTCTACTTATTTATTTGTAATTTTGTATATGGCAGTTTCCTGAAAGTCAGCTTAAATCAGCCATTTTCAATATCACACTAATGTCTGTTAAATTATAATGTGATAATGTCTTTACTTGAATACTATAATTTGAGCAGATATATTTCCTAATTAGGACATAGGTCCCTAGATTGAATAATTATGTATTAAAATTCTGTACTTTGCATGAATTTTACATTCCAGGAATATGGTCCAGCTCTTTCCTCCTATTTCAGATTCTGCTGGTTCTTGGGCATTATGCATTGAATTGTTCTCAGAACTGAATCTTCAAAAAATCATAATAAGAGATTGGGCAACATTTCATGTGCTGAACAACCAACCCACCACTTATACCATTTCCCCAAGCAATCCTCGGAACATCTGCTAATTATATAATTAACAAAATATAAAAGGCCTTTCAAAAAATTATTGAGTAAAAAAAAAATAATATTCAAAAATATTATTTGAAGCCAGAGTCCTAAAAGGAGATCACTACCTCCTTCTTAGTTTTCTCTACCATGTCAGAGGGGAGAAAGAAATTGCAGGCTTTTTCTATGTGCTAGTCCTGGATGCCCGTATTTTCCGTCCATTCCCAGTAACGTGTTATTCACAGTGTACGGACAAGGAAAGCAGAGCTTAGGAAGTTCATGAAAACTATCTGATATCAAAGCCCATACAACAAATTCTTTCACTACTTTTTACTCTTAGTTTACTAATAAGTCAATGAATAAATTAAGCAATGAGTCAAGTCTTCTAGAGTACGGTACATTACTGATGGACTACAATATAAATCTATAGAGGTTTTTAACCTGGCATTCATGAATGGGTTTGACACATTCTATAACCTCCAGAAATGATATAGGAAGTGTTGGATATGCATGCAGTGTATTTTCCTTGGGAGATATTCAATAGCTTTCATTACATTATCAAAAGGCATCCTTATGAGTTTATATTCTAAAAATGACTATTATCAGTACATGTTAAAAAAAATCCATGGGTATAAAAGCTATACAACATATATAATATAATGAAATCATAATACATTTGATTTTGATGGGAGCATGTGCCATGGATTCTTGCAAGGCCATTTCCATTTCGATACCATCACTCAGTAATTTTACCAGTGCTAATTTTCTAAGACTTGTCAGCCACTCTTTCATTCACCATTTTGTTTCTGACCCTTGCTAACATGTTTAGAAAATGTAAGCTTTGGTAACTTCAGAATTCATAGTTTAACAGGAAAAATAATATTGGGAAATATGGTCCCCATAGCTGCTAACAGGTACTGATAGTCAGCAGGGTGCAAAGAGTTTATGGCAAAATGAGAAATAAAAGATTTTGCCTCCAATTTGTGACTTTAAATAACAATTTTTAAATCCATGTTGAGGGTGTGCAAACTCTTACTGGGGTACCAAGTGAGTTGAGAAGCAGCACATGCTCTCTAGAGCAATTTCTTATCAAAATAAGTTTCTATACTGAGTTGAGGTATGCCAAAGAATTAGATAAAGCAGACAAAATGGCTTAGGTTAAAAATGTTCCTCAGAGTCGGAGGGAGGGCAAGATGGTGACTGGAGAGGAGGTCCCTAAAGCTTCTCACAGAAAACACAATTAAACAGCCACCCAGGAGCCAAGAAATAGGACTCTGAGTAACACAATGGCAGCTGAGAAATCCACGCATTACAAGTAAACACTGGAAGGTTGAAGAGAAGGGGGCGAGTGGGAGGGAGGGGAGGAAGCAGAGACAGATTGCAACAGGACCTGATCGCTGCTGACTATCCGGGAGTAGCACAGTGTGCGGGAGGGGGTAGGCCAAGAGGTGACAAGAGTAAAAGCCAGCAAAGTGGCAGAATGGTGGGAGACCGTGGGGGAGCTGGGCTTTGGAGCGGCATGTTGGGGATGGAGCTCTGGAACTTTTGAGTGATAAAAGGGCTGAGCGAGGACTCTGAACTGCAGAGATGACACTCGGCTCCCAGTGCCCTTGCGACTCACAGCGTGGGCATGCACGGCTCCTACACAGGGCTGCAGTTCCTGTTCCCCACCCGCTGCGGAGGCAAGCTGGCTGCCTTCATATAGCCTGAGGTCAGGCCCACAGCATGTGCCTGCTCGCACGCCCCTGGGTCCCACAAGCAGTGCGAGTGTGCAGACTCCGCCCCAACGGCTGATGCTGAAGCAGGCCTAGGAAGAAAGGCGGATTTCATAGTATTTGCCCCAGCCAGCAGGAGCAGCCTTGGCCCACATTACCCAGCTTCCTTAGCATAGGGCAGAAGGTGGAGCTGCCCTGGAGCACCTTTTCTTGGCCTCTCCCCTCTCCTACAGCCTCCCCAACAAACTAACTGCAGGAAGAGGAGGGACCCCAGCTAGATGTGCACTGCCTCCAAATCTAGCAGGAGACCAGAAATAAGAAATAAACAACCCCCTTCTCTCCCAAAACTTGACACCCCAGTGCCACCTAGTATCTGCCCTATGGCAAGACACCACAAAAGTACTAATCTGGGCTCTGCACTCTGCTGAACATAACAGCCTCATGTCAAAGAGGAAGAATCCAGAAGACAGGATGAATTCCTTAAAAACTAAAACTGCTCAGAAAGAACATGAAATTTATCTAGAAGACAGCTTTTTAGACCTAGAAGTTTCTGAACTAACTGACAGAGAATTCAAAGTAGCCATTCTAAAGGCTCTGAGAGAAATGAAAACATATTGGCAGAACACCATAGCTGAGATGAACAACATAAAAAAGGAGATGAATGACATAAAAAAGGAACTCCATAAACAAAAGGAACAATTTAAGAAAGAAATTCAAAACATAAAGAAGATCAAGATGGAAACGCGAGAGATAAATAATACAATAAAAGAAGTGAGAAATGAAATAACTGACATAGGAAACAGGGCCAACCAGATGGAGGAAAGAATTAGTGATATCAAAGATCAGAACATGGAAACAGTTCAGAAACAGAAAGAAAGGGAATATAGAACCAAAAGAATTGAAAGAACTCTGTAAGAACTATCTGACTCCACGAGACAAAACAGCATCAGGATAATAGAATTAGAAGAACACACAGAGCATTCTACACAGAGCATACTCAAACAAATATTAGATGAGAACTTTCCAAACCTATGGAAAGATCTGGAACGCCAAGTTCAAGAAGAAAACAGGTCCACTAGATACCTGGACCCTAAGAGATCTTTTCCAAGACACATGGTACTGAAGATGTCCAAAACTAAAGACAAAGAGACAATTCTCAAGGCAGCCATGTAAAAAAGAACTATAACCTTTATAGGAAAACCCATCAGGCTGGCATCAGATTTCTCAGCAGAAACTCCGCAAGCCAGGAGGGAGTGGAATCCAATATTCAAAACTTTAAATGAGTGAAACTTACAGCCAAGAATAAATTATCCAGCAAAATTATCTTTCAGATATAAAGGTGGAATAAAGACCTTCTCAGACACACAGAAGCTGAGGGAATTTGCCAGCATAAGGCAAGCACTTCAAGAAATATTGAAGGAGGCTCTTCAATCTGAAACGAAACATCAGGAAAAATGAAACAAAGTTGGGGCAATAAGAAAGAAACAAAAATAAAACAAAAATAAATAAAGAAATAAGTAATGGCCACAGGAATTCCTCATACATCGATCATCACTCTAAATGTTAATGGACTGAACTCACCAATAAAAAGACAGAGTAGCAGACTAGATTAAAAAGCAAAACCCATCCATATGCTGTCTCCAAGAGACACACCTCAGCCATAAGGACAAACACAGACTCAAGAGTGAAAGGATGGGAAACAATACTCCAAGCAAATGGCAACCAGAGAAAAGCAGGAGTGGCCATACTGATATCTGATGAAATAAACTTCAAACTTCATCAGATATCAATATGGTTAAAAAAGATAGTAAAAGGCAAAGATGGACATTACATAATGATAAAAGGCACAATACAACAAGAAGATTTGAGACTAATTAACATATATGCTCCCAACCAGGATGCACCAAAATATACAAAGAAACTACTAACAGATTTGAAAGGAGAAACTGGCAAAAACACAATCATTTTGGGAGACTTAAACACCCCGCTAACAGCCATGGACAGATCATCCAAACAGAAAATAAATAAGGAAATATCAGCTCTAAATGACACATTACAGCAATTGGACATAATTGACATTTACAGGACACTTCATCCAGCAAAAAGAGGCTATACCTTCTTTTCTAGTGCACATGGAACATTCCCAAGGCTAGACCACATGCTGGGACACAAAAGTAGCCTCAGCAAATTCAAGAAGATCGAAATCATACCAAGTGTATTCTCAGACCACAAAGCTTTGAAATTGAGATCAACTGTAAAGGAAAGCAGAAAAACCCACATATACATGAAGATTAAACAACATCTTATTAAAAAATGATTGGATAAAAGAACAAATAAAAGATGAGATTAAAATATATAGAAACTAATGACAATGAAAATACAACATATCAGAATTATTGGGACACAGCGAAAGTGGTAATAAGAGGGAAATTTATATCACTACAGGCCTATCTTAAGAAACAAGAAAAATCACACGTAAACACCTTAGCATCCCATCTTAAAGAACTAGAAAAAGAAGAGCAGACAAACCCAAAGTCAGCAGAAGAAAAGAAATAATAAAAATTAAAGCAGAGGTGAACCAATTAGAGAACAGAAGGACAAGAGAAAAAATTAATATTACGAAGAGCTGGTTCTTTGAGAAAGTCAACAAAATTGACAAACACCTGGCTAGACAATCAAAGGACAAAAGGAAAGGACACAAATATCCAAAATTAGAAATGAAAGGGGAGAAATTACCACTGATACCATAGAAATACAAAGAATTATAAGAAAATATTATGAAGGACTTTATGCCACTAAATTTAACAACCTAGAAGTAATGGACAAGTTTCTAGAAACTTATAGCCTACCTAGACTGAACCAAGAAGAACTGGATAATCTAAATAGAGCAATCAATAGCAAAGAGATTGAAATGACTATCCATAGTCTCCCTAAAGGCAAAAGCCCTGGACCAGATGGTCTCACAATGAGTTCTACCAGGCATTCAAAGAAGAATTAACTCCTATCTTCCTCAGGGTCTTCCAAAAAATTGAAGAGGAAGCAATACTTCCTAATGCATTCTTTGAGGCCAACATTACCCTAATACCAAAGACTGGCAAAGACAACACAAAAAAAGAAAACTACAGACCAATATCTCTGATGAACACAGATGCAAAAATCCTAAACAAAATATTAGCAAATAGAATACAACAATACATCAAAAAGATCATACATCATGATCAAGTGGGATTCATCCCGGGAGCACAAGGATGGTTCAACATACGAAAATCAATTAATGTGCTACACCACATAAACAAAATAAAAGATAAAGACCAGATGGTCATATCAATCGATGCAGAAAAAGCTTTTGACAAGATACAACATCCATTTATGATCAAAACCCCAAATAAAATAGGTATAGAAGGAAAGTATCCAACATAATAAAGGCCATATATGACAAAACCTCGGCTAACATCATACTGAATGGGGAAAAGCTGAAGCCTATTCCCCTAAAATCAAGAACACCCCAATAAGTCTAACAATAAAAATGAATTAAAAAATATATATATATCAAAAAAAAAAAAAAAAAAGAACAAGACAGAGATGCCCCCTGTCACCACTGTTATTTAATACAGTACTGGAAGTTCTAGCCACAGCAATCAGGCAAGAGAAAGGAATCAAAGGTATCCACATTAGGAAAGAAGAAGTCAAATTGTCACTATTTGCAGATGACATGATCCTTTATATAAAAAAAATCCACAGATTCCACCAGGAAACTATTAGAAACAATAAATGAATATAGTAAAGTTGCAGGATACAAAATCAATGTACAAAAATCAACAGCATTCCTATATACAAACAACGAATCCTCAGAAAAAGAAATGAGGGAGTCAATTCCCTCTGCTATCAAAACAAAAAGAATGAAATACGTGGGAATTAACTTAACCAAGAACATGACAGACTTATACATGGAAAACTATAAGACACTTTTGAAAGAAATTGGAACAGACATTAAGAGATGGAAAAATATCCCCTGTTCATGGATAGGAAGACTTAACATTGTTAAAATGGCCATTCTGCCCAAAGCAATCTACAGATTTAATGCAATACCCATCAAAATCCCACAATCATACTTTCATGAAATAGATAAAACAATTATCAGATTCATATGGAACCATAAAAGACCTTGAATTGCCACAGCAGTACTACATAAAAAGAATAAGCTGGTGGTATTACACTCCCTGACCTCAATTTATATTACAAAGCATCAATAGTCAAAACAGCTTGTTATGGGCAGAAAAACAGAAATAGAGACCAATGGAACAGAACTGAAAACCCAGAAATAAACCCACAAATTTATGGACAAATAATTTTCGATACAGGAGCAAAAAACATACAATGGGGAAAAGACAGCCTCTTTAGTAGGTGGTGCTGGGAAAACTGGAAAAACATATGCAAAAGAATGAACCTGAGCTGTGAATTCTCTGCATATATAAAAATTAACTCAAAATGGATTAAAGACTTTCAAATCAGACCTAAAACAATAAACTGTATAGAAGAAAACATTGGTACTAAGCTTATAGAGCTAGGACTCAAGGAAGACTTCATGAACCTGACCTCAAAGGCAAGGGAAGTAAAAGCAAAAATAAATGAATGGGACTATATCAAATTAAAAAGCTTCAGCACAGCAAAAGAAACCATCAAGAAAGCAAAGAGACAGCCAACTGAATGGGAGAAAATATTTGCAAATAACGTATCAGATAAGGGTCTAACATCTAAAATATATAAAGAACTAATAAAACTTGACAACAAAAAAGAACAACCCAATTAAAAAGTGGGCAGAAGAACTAAACAGACACTTCTCCCACGAAGAAATACAAATGGCCAGCAGACATATGAAAAAATGCTCATCCTCATTAGCTATCAGGGAAATGCAAATCAAAACCACAATGAGATACCACTTCACACCTGTTAGAATGGCTGTTATCAACAAGACAAAGAACAACAAGTGCTGGAGAGGATGTGGAGAAAAAGGGACTCTTGCACACTGCTGGTGGGAATGCAAATTGGTACAACTGCTATGGAAGACAGTGTGGAGTTTCCTCAGAAAATTGGGAATGGAGTTACCATATCACCCAGCAATCCCACTTCTGGGGATCTTTCAAAAAATTTGAAAACCTAAGTCTGCAAAGACTTATATGTACCCTAATGTTCATTGCAGCGCTGTTCCCAGTGGCCAAAACATGGAAACAACCGAAGTGCCCTGTGACAGATGACTGGATAAAGAAGCTGTGGTACATATACACAATGGAATATTACTCAGCTATAAGAAAAGATGAAATATTGCTATTTGCAACCAAATGGATGGACCTGGAGATCATCATGCTTAGTGAAATAAGCCAGACAGAAAAAACAAGGACCTGTATGACCTCACTCATATGCGGAATATAAAACCAAAAGCAACAAAGTAAAAAGAAATGAACAAACAAACAACCCATGGACACAATCAGTAGTTTAATGTTTATTTGAGGACGAGTGGGTCAGGGAGGGGAGAAAGGGGAGTGGGTGGGAGAGGAGGGAGGGGAAGCTAGATATAAGGTGATGGAAAGAGAGGTCACATTAGGTGGTGAACTTATTATACATCAAGATGACAATGCACTGTAGAATTGTATGCCTGAAACCTATGTAATCCTTGCTAACAGATGTCACCCCAATAAGTCTAAAAATAAAAATGAATTTAAAAGGAAAAAAAAGAAAAAGAAAAAAATGTTCCTCAAATGCCCTACTCATGCATTGCTGGTGGGGATGTAAAATAGTGTAACTGCTATTGAAAATGGTATGGAAGTTTCTCAAGAAATTAAAAATAGAATTAGCAATATGGTCCCATAATTCAAATTCTGGGTATTTACCCAAAAGAAATGAAAGCAGGGATTTGAACATATATTTGTATACCCATATTCATAGCAATATTATTGATAATAGCCAAAACGTCGAAGCAACCCAAGTATCTAAAGAGATGAACAAAATGTGGTATACTCATATTTATATTTATACTCATATTTATACAATGAAATTTTATTCAGCTTTAAAAAGAATGGAACTTCTGACACATGGTACGTGGATGAACCATGAAGACACTATGCTAAGAGAAATAAGCCAAACACAAAAGGATAAATATTGTATGATCCTACTTATATGAAGTATCTATAGTATTAATAGTCAAATTCGTAGAAACAAAAAGTAGAAGGGTAGTTGCCAAGGTCCGTGAGAGAATGGGGAGTTAACGATGCATAGGTACAGAGTTTTAGTTTGGAAGATGTGAAATTTCTGGAGATGGAAGGTGGTTGTTTTAGGCCATTTGGATGCTATAACAAAATAGAACCAGTGGGTGGCTTATCAAAAACAAGCATTTACTTCTCACAGTTTTGTGGGCTGGGAAGTCCAGCGAGATTCAGTATCTGGTAAAGACCCACTACCTGGTTCTTAGACGGCCATCTGGTTGCTGTGTCCCCATAGGTGGAAGGGGGCAAAGGATATTTCTGAAGACTCTTTCTTTCATAAAGACACTAATTCCATTCCTGGGGGCTCCACCCTCCTGACCTAATCACCTCCCAAAGGTCCTGACTTCTAATACCATCACCGTGGGGGCTAGGATTTCAATATATAAATTTTGGGAAGACATAGACATTCAGACCATAGTGATGATGGTTACAGAACAAGGTGAATATATTAAATGCTGCCGAACTATATGTTTAAAAATGACTAAAATGGTAAATTTTATGTATATTTTATAATAATAAAAAAGTTCCTATAGTATCAGTTATAATGACTTTTATAACATGCTGGTATTGATATTATATTATTATATTATTTTTGTGCTTAGGTTTCATCTTCTTTATAAAATCTTTCCTATCCTATTAAATGGAATTGTCACTTCTATCTGTATTACTTCTATACTTATGCATACATGTGTTATTGAACAAGCACTGCACTCTATTTATTTGTATTGATTCTGCATGATCTTTGAGGGTAGGGGGCTATGCCACTTTCATTAGTGTAGTACAATGTCACGGGCCGCAGACACCACTCAGATTGTTTACTGGGTTTATCATTTTAGTTAAGTTCTCCATCATATCCATTCAGAACAGGTGATTGTGCTCACAAGCTATTTGTAGATAACCATCCTTATGTCAGATCTTTGATTTTACTACATTTGCCCAAGGATAACCTAAAATAAACCACATGATGTGCAGATTGGAGTTCTCTATGTGTTCAGTAGTCAGATGGAGAGAAAGACTGTACAAAGTCCAACATTCCCAAGACAAACATTTTGGATGTCCTAAAAAAAGACCCACCAGGCTGCTAATGGCACTCTAGAGGCCTGAGGTATTATTAGGTTCTGTTCTCTCTGGTGCCGAGTTGTACATTAGAAATAGGAATAGAGGCAGTAGCATAATTCTTTCAAAACATCACTGATGGGTTAGCCTGGCAGCACAGAATTATTGCATTTGCACCCACCTAATTTACTAGCCATTAACTACCTAATAACAGATACTTCATGATCATGAACCTTAAGCAGAATTTTTAAAAACTCATCCCTCCAGAATAGCAAGGCTCATGCAGACCTTTACCCACAACTCAGGGTGCCCACAGTTCTACTTGCATTGGGCATTCAGTTAGGCTCACTCATTGTTACAGGAGGGAGGGAACAGCTGACAATAACTGAGGACCTCCTGCCAGGCCTCAGGTTCTTCAGCCCTGAGAACTTATTTAGTTGGGGTGCGGCCATTTTCGAATACTCTGGTGGTGAGCTGGAGCTGGTTTGCACAGACGCGGGAGACGACTGACTGTGTGCATCTGTCCCTTCAGAGACATCCTTTCGGAAACCTGGAATCGGACGTGACGGGAGCATGTATGTTATGCAAATCAGCACCTTTTTTTTTGAGAGCTGATTTTTAAACATTTACCAGTACACCACTACATATGTCCTGTGGTGTTCGTACCCTTTCTTTTCCTTTCCTGAAAAAGACCATGGAGTGTTTGGCTTTCAAACCAATCCCAACTCTACCATTTCCTAGCTATGAAATCTTAGGCAATTTAACTTAATCTCTCTGTGCCTCAGTTTCCTCATCTATATATAACAGGGATAATAGCATCTAATAACATCTACTGCATGGAGTTGTGAGAAGTAAATGCAATAATCTGTGCAAAATACCTACTATTATTATGCATTCTCTTCTGAGCCCCTTCCCCAAATGACTCTCTGAGGAGAAACAGACCTGAAGACACACTGTGTATCCAAGAGCATCACCTTCCTCCAGGAACAGGCTCAGGATATTTAAATTGCAGGAGTACCATTTTTGAGATTGACTTGATCTACGACACTATTTTATTAAAAGCCCTTATGACAAAAGTTTGCTATTTTTTCATCAAAGGTTAAAGAGTATTTGGGCAGAAAATGCATAATTTAACAAAAATCCATAAAACAGAAACTAATGTATTGGTTTATGTCTTTCAATGGATTTTGTGGCCTATCCTTAGTAAAAATACAGCCTACACATGAACATAAGAGAATTATCAAATAACACACTTATTAAAATGATTTCAGTGACAAAAATACTTGCGATATTGATATAAAGTGAAGGAAGAGGGGTCCCAATGGCTTGACAAACCATATTTCAGGCCCAGAAAGAGCATCAAATTCACGCTACATGATAATTGACAAAGAAATGGATGGTGAAAAGCTTGAGCTTGAGCCTTCCCTTTTCAGCAGACCATGTGACTTTGTGCCTCAGGGTCATGGCTTCCTCAGTGCAGGGAAGATATTCTTGTACTTGACTTATCTCATGGGATTTTGTGGAAATCAAGAACAATAACAACAACAAATATTTTAAAATACACACACTTGGGTTCCCTGGTGGTGTAATGGCTTGGCCTTGGCACTCTCACCGCCGCAGCCTGGGTCGATTCCCAGCCAGGGAGCAAACCAAAAATAAAATAAAATAAAATAAAATAAAATAAAATACACACACTCATATTGAGGTAAAGGTGGAAGGCTGAATACAGGATCTATTTCACTCCAAAGCACCACTGAAATCTACTAAAAACAATAGTAAAAGGACTTAAAAAAAAAAAAAAAAAAGGTAAAACCCCACAAGAGCAGTGAAAATAGGAGACAACAGCAACAAAATTCAGGACTGGAAACTGGATAAGAATCTAAAAGGACATCTGGGTCTTTAGTGAGTCTTGTTACAAAGACAAGTGGAAGTTCAAGAAATACAAAGGAAGGTTTACAATGTCACGATATTGATTTGGGATGATAAATGCTACTTTTCCCCAAATCCCAAGCTTGGGAAATACTAGTGCTAATTGTTTGCTACAGAAGTTGTGAAAAGTGGTCCCAGGATCAAACATGTCACCTGGGAACTTATTCTAAATGGAAATTCTTGAGCTCATCCTTATTAACGAATCAACAACTCTGACAGTGAGGCCGAGCACTCTGTGTTTCCACCAGCTTACCACCAGGCAGTAAGCGTAAAGGATTGCCAATTGGGCCTATTCTTTTATCTATGATACCCCTATTACTACAAGCCCCATGTAAGAAAGGTTACTGAAGGACAACATCCTAAGTAAGTGCCGGAGCTTCTAAGTGATGAGCTCTCAACACCCATCATTTCTCTCTGCAGTCCTTTCCGGTAAGGAAGTTGGGCTTCCTTATCTTTGTCATACCTAAGCAATACTGTATTTGATCTGGTATAAATTTTGGTATTTCTTTAGTAGCTTCTTCCGTTAAATATTTCATTTTGGAATGATTTTATATTTACATAAAAGTTACAAATATATTATTTTTGTAACAAAGAGTTCCCATACACCGTTCACCTAGGACTTCCTCCAGTTTTTAGAAGCTGATGAGAGATTTTAATATTAAAGTTTAACTATAGTGCCAGCCAAAAAAAATCAGACATTTGGCAATAAATCCAAACGCCAAATGTGTAGTTACTGTTCAAATAAACTGTACAGTGCTTTTAAATTTAAAATTCTAAACAGCAAATCACCCTTCAGTTCTCAGTTTGTCACCTCAGAATAAGCACATACACTGCCACTTTCTAGCACTAGATTCTTTTCATTTCTTTCACAGCACTTATGTCATTCAGTGGTTACGTTATTTGTTCATTGGCTTACAGTCTATCCCTGGAGACTTCACTTATTATACTTCATGCTTTCCTTGTTCCAACTCGTGGGCCTAGAATAGTGCCTGGTATTTTCTGAGTAGGTACTTAATAGACTTTGCTGGCTGGCTGGATGAATGAATGAATAGTGAATGAATACTTACACGAACAAGGAATACTTTAGATACAGCAGGGGTGATATAAGACACATGACAAAAAGATGAATCTATTTACACTGTCATTGTTTCTGAAATTTCAAACCTTTAACATTCTACCGCCAGACACAGTAGACATTTTGGGGAGCCTTGTGCTAGTCCAACATCTTTGTAATCATTTCTTACTGCAACAAAGTTTAGAATTATTACTCCTGATATATCCTGTTCTCCAAAAGCCAAACCTTTCAGTGTAGATTTCTATTGTTGCTTCACTGCACATAGAAGAATAGTTCCCAGAACTATTCTTTTGATGTTAAAAGTCAATAAACATTTAAATCCCCCCAAAGTTAGACTAATTAAAGTATTGATCATCCTTGAGTATGTAAAATCATATTTTTGTAATTTCACAAATACTGGTTTCCAATTATGGTGGTTTGGAATGAGACATTTTAGAAACACATGCAGAAAATTTAAAAGATTAAAAGGGGGAGTGATGTGGCCCTTCTTCCCTCCCATTGCCTAGCACTCAGCTTCATGGTCAAAGAATTACCTGACTATAGGAAAAAGCAAGGTATGGGTAGATGGCTGGAAGGAGAAGGCAGGCAGGCAGGCAGGCAGGCAGGCAGGCAGGCAGGCAGGAAGGAAGGGAGTGACGGACTGCCTATTCCCATATTCTCTATGAACACTTACATTTCTTGCAAGGTCAAGTGATATAAAATGCGTTCCAAAGTCAAAGTACTTGATCATTTGACCAATCAAGGGAAAAGTCAGCCCCAAATAAGCTACCATAAAATATCCATTTGTCAAATAAACGGAACAAGAAGACAAAAACACCTGGGCATTTGCAAGCTCTCTGTTTGATTTAGAGTAAGATTGTCCAGCCTGTGGCATGTGGGCTATATGAGGCCCAGGACGGCTTTGAATGTGGCCCAACACAAATTTGTAAATTTTCTTAGAACAGTATAAAAATTATGCACTTTTTTTTTAGTTCATCATCTATCATTAGTGTATTGTATGTGTGACCCAAGGCAATTCTTCTTCCAATGTGGCCCACGGAAGACAAAAGGTTGAACTCCCCTGAGGAGCATTTATCTTTCTTCTGTTTCTGGACCTGTGCTGTGATGAAGGGCAGACACTAATAAATGCATTCAATGCAGCACAAATTGATCCACCATCTAGGGAGTACAATAATTCCACTGTCACTTCTAGAACATTCCCTACTTGTGATGTAATGAGTTGCAAATAACTCAAATTATCTGGTGAACTAAAGATTTAGACTGAATCTCACTGCCAAGAAACATATCCACATTAATAAAAAAAATGGACTCAAGGAAAAAATTTCATCTTCTGATCTCATATATAAATTTTGAGGGACTCAAAATAATGATAATAATAAAAGGTAAATAAAATTATATTTTTTCTCTACATAAAAATAAAAGAATAAGTAGTATTAATGCTAAGTTATTCATTTAAAACCATTGTATGCATTTAAAAGATAAAGCAAATAAGTTCCATAATGCTATTTGAAACCAAGATTTTCAATGTAAGAGAAAAGAGATACAAATATAAAATCAAATAATATTAAAACTCTACAAAGTTAATTTGGAAAAATCAGTATGAACTAATAATTTTTTTTATTTTTAAATATATATATATTTCCTACTTTGTCCCCTGAAAAAGTCTGGAAACACTGACACTGATGATAATGAGCATCCCTAATGCCCAGGCTGTAGTTTCTCAATTTCATTTTTCTACTAAAAGGAATCAGAGCTCCTTGGAATGGCTGATTCTTAGACAGGAATATGAAATGAACAAGAGAAGCTTGAGACATCCCATTGTACCAAAGAGGAAGGTCAAAGAAACTAATGAGACAAGGGTGCTTCCGGGATGTTCTGTATCTTGCTCTGGGTGCTGATTATATGGGAATGTTCAGTTTGTGAAACTTCACTGTGATTCACTTCTGATAGGTTATCTTTTCTCCAGGTAGATACAGGAGCCAATTTGAAAGGGCTGCCAAGTGAACAAAGATTTTATTTAGCCAAGAAAAAAAAATACTGCAACTAATTAAAACATAACCAATATCTTTGAAATTCATGAATTTACAAGGAAAAGAGAACTGCCCCTTTAAATAAAAAAAATTGAGCAACTTTTGAAGGAAGTGAAGCACCAAATCTGAAACTAACTATTCAAAAGGAGCATTAAGCACCTACTTTACCTTTCTCGAATGAACTGTATTTCAGAGTCACCAAATACTAGCTGGTGAGGGAATGTATCTTACAAGAAATTCCAGCTAATAAATGTAGAAGGAATGAAAGGATGGGTCAGGGAAGGAGTGAGGTGGGGGAAATCAACATTTTTACAATCCCTACTGAAATAATGTATTCAGGTAAAATCATTAGGTGAAAACAAGTTCACAATAGAAGGATTAGGATGTCACTCTGACACTACTGGCAATCTCAGCATCACTGAAAGTGGGGCGACCAGACCATACATGTCTCCTGAGGAGATGCTACACGAAGCACACAGCAACATAGAAGTAGAATTCTTGCCAAAAAATAGTAGAATCAGAATCCTGTCACACTTCTAGATCTAATTTCCAGTCAGTTTTTAAAAATTTGGGTGACAGAGAAAAAGATTAAATAACAACAATCAGTCAAACCCATCATGTAGAACAGGGATGTCCAATCTTTTGGCTTCCCCAGGCCACAATGGAAGAAGAATTGTCTTGGGCCACAATAAAAGACACTAACACTAACAACAGCTGATGAGCTAAAAAAAAAAAAAAAAAAAAAATATATATATATATATATATTTATATTTGTGCATAATTTTCATAATATTTTAAGAAAGTGTACAAATTTGTGTTGGGCCTCATTCAAAGCTATCCTGGGCCACATGCAGCCCACAGGGCACAGTTTGGACAAGCTTATTCTAGATAAAAGAAACTTAAGAGGCTCAATAAATAAACTTTGAATGTGATGCAAATAAACAAAGAATATAAAGACAACTTTGAGAAATTTAATAAAGAAATTTGAATATGGAACAAGTAGAAAATGATATCGAAGAATTGTCACTCATATTGTTAGTTGTGGCAACTGTTATGGTTTTGTAGGAAAATGTGCATATGAACAGATGCATACTGAAGCATGTACAGTGGATATGACATAATGACTACTTTTAATTTCAGAAAAAAGTGGAAAGGGGTAAATGAATCTGGGCATATGTGTATGGGAGTTCGCTATACTAGTCTCTGTACTTCTGTATAAATTTGAAGTTTTTCTTAACAAAGGTATGTTTTTAAAATAAAAAATGAAAAAAGTTTTAATAAACAAAAATTTCCCTTTTCCCTACTATTGATATATGAAACCCTTGACATAAGCAATATTCTCCTTTTGTTTTTCCCCTTCTTCATTTCTACTTTTACTGGATACGCATTTAATAATTTATTTTTCAAAGCTGGTCTAAACCTTTGCGATGTTTAGGTGATCCAGTTTTCTGAAACCTCACCTACTAGAATGAGAAAGACTATGTACAGGAGACAGCTGGTCCAGTGTACATCCATAATTGCTGGACGATTCTTTCCTGGTGCCTTGTTTCCATTCTTTTCAACTGGAAGAGAAGGAAACCTCTTTCCTGGAAGAAGAGCTGGCTGGTTATGGCCCTGCCTCCCTCTTGGCCCCTCCAGCTCCTCAGAATTAGGTGCTTCTTGAACAGAAGAGAAACCTTCAACCTGACAGAAAAGGAGGGAAAGCCAGAGAGGTTGGAAGGGGCAGGTAAAATGGCATCTGCACTGCCAATTCCTGTTGGATATTCTCTCTCCATCTCCGTTATCCAAGGGAGATGCCTCATGATCCTCAAAACAGATAAAAAGGAGCAAACATCAGCATCTTTGCCATCCTGGGGTGCAATACTGTTTCTCCTCTTCCAGTTTTTGCTGAACCATGTTATATTTGCGACTGACGGGCTGATTTACTGAGTTCACCCTTTCCACCACATTTCCACCTGTTTTATATGCCAATAATGGCTCCCAAGCACTCCCTACTTTGGTTGCCTTTTTCTCAATCCTATTTATCCTTTCCTCAGGGAGTTAAGTGAAATGGAACCCCCAAAAAAGGAGATGAAGGAGCTTTCTGAAAGAATTTCTGAGTACACAGGTATACTCACAAATTCCCATGACAAAAGGAGAATAAAATAAACACATTTCATTAAGGAAATGAGATTTTCCTTTAAATATGAGTTTAATTTCTTTCTCATATTGTGAAGGCGCAAGTCAGCAAATGTTTGGAAACCAATTTCCACTTACTTTTTTTCCATGAACTTAAACCTGATAGTCAAAGGGACTCATGTACATTTCCTCTTTGCGCGTGGTCAAGTATCAGGAGATCCTACGTAATACTGTCCTAAGAGATTCCACGAGATAGAGCAAAGTAATGCCACCAGAAGGACAGTACACAACTTGAAAGAAACATCCAATCTAGCCGGCCTTCTTTCTTGTTTGCTTCAACATTAAAAATGGATAGCCTGAGCCCTGAAATCTGCTTATGTAACAGGCACTACCCATTTAAATGGGTTGTTGGAATAAGAACCTCTGTTAGGGGATCGAGTCAGCTTCCCCCATTTATAAACTACGAGCAAATAATTAATGTTTGAGTTTAGCTAATACAGACAGAGAAGTGCTAGGACCATAAGAACCCTATCATTTGAGACCCATTCATGACTAAAGTTCTTTGTTACTATGAATTCAGTTCCCAATAATATACAGTGATCAAAGATGGGGAAAGAGAAGTTTTATGATGAACTACAATCCACTGTGTTTGAAGGCACACCTGATTCTGATGGTGAGATTTCTCAGTGCCACAAGTTCTGCATGTGTAGATGGCACAGTGTGTTGCTCTTCGGATCACTCTGGCTTCTAGAATGAGTCAAGTGCTAGAAAACGAACTATATCCCTACAGTTGTCATTCAAAAGGAAGCCAACTCAATGAATCAGTTTTATGTCCCTAAAACCAAAACAGTCTGGTCAGTCAACAGAACCCTTAGGTTATGACGTATCAGACTCTGAGATGACAGCCTCAATGTCTAAAAAGAATGATTCAGAACTTATCACTATGCAAATCAAATTTCCAAACTAAGAACAATGGACCATCTGATTTGGGAAAAGCCTTCTTCACAGGCAAGTCTGACAGGTGTCTTAACTTCAGAAAGCCAGCATTCTCAAAGCCTACACATTTAATACAGAATAATAAAACGTCAAAGGAGAATAAAGACTAAGAGAGTATCACATATAAAGTGCATGGGAGTAACTTCATGCAATGAAAGAAAAAACTGACGCTTAAAGCAGGAATCTTGACCACAAAAGCCTACAAGTGCCAAGCAGGTAACATAAACCTAGGAGGCTGGTTGGGGTGAATACTCAGGGAATGGGAAAGATCAGCAAACTTCAGTCCTTAGATTAGTAACAAGACCAGATTTTTAATCTTCCAAAAGAATCCAAGTTTCTGAATATCTATGTGAAGTTTCCAGACTGTCAAATGTTGGCAATTAAACTCAGTTTAAAAAAAAAAAGAAAATGTTTACAGGTTAAAAAAGTTATAATCTGAAATGTGCCCTGTCGGCCACCAGTTTGCAAGCTCTGCTCTAAAATGTAATTTTAAACAATGCAGTAATACACAGAAAGCTTCTCACATAACAACGATTGTATTAAATTACTGAGCTCTGGCTTCTGCAAGGAAAGGGTAGAATGGTATCAGAATATTGGGGAGTGTTTTCCAAATTACAGTTGTTGGAATTATCACCACCATCACCTCTATCACTACCATCCCACCACCACCATCACCTCCATGTCCCAGGGTAAGTAAGAGTTTGAGCAAAAGCTCCCCAAGATCTCTGAAGGCACACCCTCCCAGAAACTTTGTATAAATGGGAGGGATGTATCCAAATAGTGAAGATCAAAGTCAATGAGCATGAGATGTCAAACAGCATATATGAAATGGCTCTGAAAATTATTACAGATATCAAAGATCACAAGGATGCCATATAAGTATTGCTATTATCATATTAGTCATTTCAATCTCATGGGCAAAAAGAAAAGAAAAATCAATTTTCTACCTGTTTATTATGAAAGTATAAAAAATAGATGCATTTTGAGAATGTGTGTATGCATGCCCATGTGGGTTTGTGTGCACATGACTATATAATGAAAGCAAGAATAACATTTCAGCCAATTTTAGGCATAGCTCTGCAGGTTCATTACTCCAGAAGGGAAGGGGAGTGTCTTATTTGCACATGATGCCAGATTGCAGATAGAAAAAGGTGAACAAACACGGTGGCATGGTTTTCTACTTCCTATCCTTAAAAAAATTATAGCAGAACTTCTTAAGATGGCTAAACATAACCAGGATTACTAGCATTATTTTTAGACCTGTTACACACATAAAAGGTATTACAAAACACCTTCCTGTGATTTGGTAATGTCTCACTAATCTGGTGCTATTATTAAGCATGGCCTAATCTAACCCCACTTTTGATTTTAAGCTGGAGTTCTCCCAACTCACCTTGTAATGGAATCAGTCTTCCAGGTCGGCATTAGGGTAAAAGCTGTTCGAAGTGGTTTATCCTCAGATGCTTGCAGCTTTTTTCCTGGGAACTCGGTCTACCAAATGCTGCTGGACTTATCAGGGAAATTACAGGAGTGGCTCTTTGATTTCCTTCTCTTGCTGTTTTGCAGCAAGGGGCAGAAGCTGAAAAAGAGAGATTATAGTCATACAACACCTCGGAGAATGCCTATGGCCAATCAGAAAATTCCTTCCAACTTATCTTTTGAGGAGAAAGTTCAGAAGGGATGATGCCTCAGCATTTACCTCCTTTGCTCAATCTTATGCAATCTCAAAGACGCAACCACTGAGCTCCTCAATAATGAGGAACATTCATCATTTATATCTTACCCAGAGCTTAGAGTAAAAGAACTCACCATTTATATAGCAAATATGTTCTAAAGGGACAAAGTATATTTTCCGTAAACACAATTCCTATTAATGTAAATGTAAACCTCAATTCCTAAACACAGTAAGTTTGAAGTGGTTTCATCACATATGCACATAAATGTACAATACCAATGCTCCAGTAAAGACCCATTAATAGTCTCCAATTTGCCTTAACAGAGTAGAATTGTTGCCAAATTCCTAGAACAATCCTCTATCAGAAAGATCTGCCTCCACTATCAAAGAATAGTTTTCAACTTGACATCGTTTCTCAGAAGGCAAAGAAACAATATTTTATGAGAAAATAAAATGCGTTCACTCTAAGGAAAAGCAGCAAAAAGAAAGGCCTGTCCGGTAATGCGGAGCAGAAGCTGAATTACTCTTTGGCCCTGAGATGCGATAAGCAGTTTTTTCCTTTGAGGCTCTCTAGCAGGAGTGTTTCTTCACAAGGCAGCTTTGAAAATTACTCACCAGGTTTGAATAGCTCATTTTTTCACTGTTCTGTCTCTTCTCTTTTTACTTATGGAAAAGAAACACACACACACACACACACACACACACACATTCTGAAAGATTATAACTTAATGAAAGTGCAAAACATTTATGTCTACCCAAGATCCTATGCTGTGATTGCTCCTTCACGCATCATTTGTCTGAAAAATAATTTGTTCTAAACCCACCTCCACCTCTACAAGGAAAAAAAAATTTTTTTAATCTACCATGTTGTAAGACAAGTCCATGCATCTCATGGGTCCTAAATAAACTTTCATTGATGATTATGACGATGACATGCAAGAACTAAGGTTAGGGTCCATCACGATTATTTTTTTGTGTGCTCAGCATTATATATGTGTTTAGTTTCTGCAAACACGACTCAATCTATGCTCTTCAATCCCCTATAATTATAGGTAGATTGTATATGAGTGGTCAGTTACTGAAACTCCCCTACCAGCCTTTCTCCTCACTCTCTCCTATGATGTGCTCTGCCATGCTTTGGAAAAGAACAGAACACTGAAAAAAACAAAGAAGGAAGAAAAATGTGGTATAATTATTGAGCTCTCGGTGCTCACATGCAGTTCGTTTTGCCAACTCCCACCCCCATTCCTCTTCCCTAGTCTTACTCTCTATAACGTCTTATCGTCCTATCAATGGCAAGTGGGAAGGTAAAGTCGAAGAGAAGACCCCAGGACAAGATCGAGTCTTCCTCTCCGTCTCTGTTTTTCCCAGTCCAGCAGCAGAGGGGAGGGAGAGTCAGGGTGAACACTGCTAAGCATGCATAAGGAATTCCCTTCCCTCCTGTATCACACACTGCGTCACACCCCAGAGTCTTTTTGCCTATACATCCTTTAAAAACCAGCTCAAAGCCACAACTCCCAAATCTTTCCTTGATCTTCCCAGCTAGAAAGAAGGAGCTTCTCATCCCACCTGGTACTTTGGTCAATTGTATAGTGTGAGGTGGTCCTGCTTGGATATGCTGCTTATACCTACCAGACGCTGTCGAATCTGGGAAACAGGGACCAGATCTTAGCGCCCTGCACACAGGAAGTGTGAGAGTTCAAATGTCAAATGTGCAAGGTTCCTATTTAAATGTACATTTTAAGAAATCAATCTAGGATTGTTCATTTTGCACAAAGGTGTGTATTTTCATCCAGTGTAGATGCAGTGTCAAGGAATAAGGGATTTGGCCTGTTCTGAGACTGTAATTAATATTCATATGGACCTTCTCTGCAGTTTTCAAAACAGCAACCACGATAAAATGCAGTGCCTTCTGTAACCTTCAGGGCGGCTGACGACTCTGCATTAAAATCACCACTCTATCAATACATGGCTGAGACAATCAATCATCCCTGATAGTTACTTAAGCCAGAATTATTATGAATATTTGTTTTAATTCAGCTTCAGCAACTTGATTGGGGCAGAAAGATTTTTATTGTCACATTCAAATGTCTAGGTGACTAATATATTGTTATATTTAAAAGCCAAGAAGTTAATCACGTGGCAATTAAACTTTATTTCAATTAAGAACTGTACAGGGTTTTGTTTTACCTTACATGTAACTTGCGTGCCGGGCAGAAGTCCAAAGGTGCTGAGCTTATAAAGTTCAAGTCTGACTACACCTTGTGACAACACACATTGAAGATTAATTCTTAAAGTTCTCTTTAGGAAATAAACTTAGAGAACAAGAGAGGTCGTTGCCTTTTAAAACTATAACTGAAACTGATGCTTAAAAAAGTATTCCTGGTTTTTATCAATACATACAAAAGGAATCATGTTCTAATTTCATGATGCCCTTTGCAGACCAAAAAGGCCCTGGACACCCTCCTCCTAAGCTATTAATAAATTAAACATTGTAAAGGTTGATTCGAACAAAGTCCCCTACACCAACCTGTACGTGGGTAGGAGTATCTATAAAAATCTCATCAGGCGAGTTTAGTGATTTGGCAATGGCTCCTTCTGAATGGCTCATTCAGGAAGCAAATGATCCATTATCTTTGCAAAGATGTTTTCCTGTAAGTTGTGTGACTAATCCTCCCACAGCCTGAATTTTGCCCACTATATACCATATTCTTGTCCAGGACACTCCCCACACATTCTACTCATTTCTCACTCAAGCCTCTCAGAGCACATGATATATTCTATCAAATGCTAGATTGTCCAGTGTAGCTTTTAGTTAATGCACAGAATGTCAAATGAGACAAAATAAAAGAAGTTCCATCACTCTGCAAAATACTAAATGAAAAATTCTAAAAATGGCAAAGACAACCAGGATAACCAGAAGAGTAGTTTACAAAGTTAGCAGTTTAAATAGCAAAGTCTATTTAACAACAAAAATAAGAGAGACACACTTTTGACTATTTTATGTATGTTATGTGGCCCATGACCTTGATTCAATGCTGACTTCACTTCCATGAAGCAGGATTGGTCTTAATTTAGGGTTAAACATCCTAAATCGTTTTCCCAGAAAACTGTAGCCCAAGACACAGTACAAGACCTTTTTTCATTATCTTGTTCACTTTGTCTACTGTCTCTCCACTAAATATCTTACTTGGTGAAAATATAATTATTTTGCTTTTTTCACTGGCAGTAATGTTTAGACAAGAAATTGATTTTTCTTTTCCTACCTCTGATAATCCCAAGTATACTGAGAATTTCTACGCTGTGTCTAAATCCTTGGCAAATACAGTCTTAGTGCTACAACCCAATAGAGTTTACGGAAACAGGTTGTGCTGGGATAACCTTCTGAAGATACAAAACACAAACTCCAGTCACTTTCACTTAGCAACTACTGTAGTTTTCTTGTCACTAACTGAAGAGTAGACTTTTAACTTGGACATTTATCTAATCTCATTAGTGCTACCATAGAACACAGAATTAAAATTCATCAGCTAAAACAACATTTCAGAGTTTTCATATCTGCCATTAAGTATTGATTGATTCATCCACTCAAAGTAACTGTGCAGTTATTATATACAAACATTAAAACCAGACACTAAGAAGATAAAGAAATGTAATAAACAATTAATAAAAACAAAGCTCTTCCCTTAAGAAATTTGGAGTTTAGCCATATATAACAGGAAAAGGTACGTGAATCATCTTTATAAATTACAAAAGCAGAACAGGTGCTATGGATGTTCATGGCATGAAAATAGTAATTCTAGCCTGGAGTTTGAGAGTTGGGTGGGAAGCAAAGAAGATGCTCAAAAGTGGAGGCATTTAAAAGATGAGTAGATTCAGGCAAGAAACAGAAAAGCAGAGATGGATAAAGGAGATTTCAAACAGTAAGGAAACATGTGGGAAAATCAAGAGATGGGAAAGGGTAGACTGCAGCTCCAGTACCCAGAGTTTAGGGTACAAAAAAAGGAGAGTGGGAAAAAGAATAGCAGAGAGGAGGTTTGGAACAGTGTGGAAGGTCTTGAACGCCAGTGAAAGACCAGATTTCACTGGGCGGACTGTAGAAAACAGGAGTGGAGTTCCTTGCTACGGAGCCACCAGGTTATGCTTCAGGGTGGCAGATACTGGAGAACAAACAGGAGGAAAGAACCCAGAGGCGAGAAAGGGCCTTAGAAAACATTAGGAGGGACTTCTGCATCTGCTGAGAGAGTGGAGGGACAAGGGAACAACTTACATTGGACAGGGCAGAAAGTGCTCCTACTCAGTCTCACCTGTTTCTTGTCATACCGAAATGATGGGAAATAAAGCACATCCATTTTTTCAGAAACATGACTGAAGTAATATAAGATATGGTCAACATGCTAATAAACTAAAATTACTTAACACAAAACATAATTTTCTCTATCTGTTATATACTCGTATCTGTGATCTAGGCCAATTCTTCCAGATTTTTTTGTTTGTATCTAACTTGGTTCAAATGAACACTTATTCCTCTGAGGGCAGGAAAAGTGTTTCATTTCTCCAAATCCCAAAGACTGAGAGCAAAGAAAGATCTGACACTCATTAAGCATTCAAAGAAAAATTTTTTTTCCAAATTAAGCGGTATTGTTAATATCAATAAGAATTCAAACAACTGATTATACAGGTAAAAATTCTGATTATAATTACTTAAAGAAGTCTACCATATTATTATGCCCTTAGCAACTTTGTTTTATATCCAAAGAACAAATACCGCAGAAACCACTCGGTTTATGACTCAGTTGAATACAATTTTATTTAAAATTTTATTTAAAAAAAGAACCCCACTAACTCTAAAGCACTGGAAACAGCTTAGGACACACCCTAATCTTCTGAAAGTAGTATGCTATAGAGCAAGAGTCAGCAAACGTGTTCTCTGAAGTAAATACTTCTTTTTTGTGTGTGTGTGGGGGAGTGTTCGCTATCTTGTTTAATTATTTGTGTGCCGAACCTTTTTACTCACATAGCTAATATTCCATTTACAACTTACATTATAGAATCAGGGAATTATGAAGGGCTATTTAGGGCTTCGTGTGCCATGTGGTCTACCAGTAACTAACTGCCCAGCTCTGCTGTTATAACAGAAAAGTAGCCACAGACAGTAAGTAAATGAATGAGCTTGCCTGTGTTCCAATAAAACTTTATTTACAAAAAGTGGTGGCCACATTTGGCCCTTGGACTGTAGATTGCTGACCCCTCACAGTTAGCCCAGCTGTGGCAACTTGGTATCGTTGCATTGTTCTTCACTCTCCAATGTGCATAACTTTGATGAAGTGATTAAAAAATGACTCTGAGTGAATGGGCTCCAAAGAAAACCTCTACTGCTAGTAGTTCTAAGGAAGTGATAGATTTAAGGAGACAAGAAGTTTTGGGTAACTTAAAAAGAGAATGTAGAGTTTGTGATGTCTCAGATCACTGCTAAGAGAATCCAACATATATTCTAAGACAAAATATAAAAATGTGACACATGAAACCATTTCAGGAAGCACTCCAACTAACGCTAAAAATGCTCATTAATTGGGAGAAAACTTCAAGGAAAGCTGAACCTATTAAAAATATGTTTAAGAAATGCATAAATCTTGACAGAATATTCACATGAAAAAAGGCCAGGAAATTTGGAAATTTATGAAAGTCTCAGATCATACTTCCTTCATGAATTCTGATGGTCATACTGTATTTACTTGATAGAGTTGGGGGAAATGGGAATATTATCATCAAAACCTACCAATCTATATTTAAATCTAGAAAAGAGTATGACAAAACCTATCTTAGTAACGTCAGTTTAATGATGCTACCACTAATTAATCATCGAAAGCGACCTACTAGCTCTGTCAACCTTGTGCAAGTTACTTTGCCTCTCTCTGTCTCAGGTTCCTAGTAAAATATAGCTCTTTCATGGAGGTGTTTGAGAATTAAATGAATTAGTTAATGCATGTGAAGAGTGCACAACAGTCCCAGCATTCAGGTATGCTTTCGTGCTGCTGCTGCTCCCTGAATCTCTTCTCCTTGGTCCTTCTAAGCTTCACTCCTTCTAAGCTTTCCGTGGGTGGTGGCCCTGTCTCATTTTGAGGGCTTCACCTACCATTTGCTAGAGACTGCTAAATCTCTCTCTTCAATGATGATTTCTTTTCCAGATTGCATTTCTAACCATCTATACTGGACATTTCCATTGGAGTATGTCATGAGCACCTGAAACTCAGTGAGTCTAAAGATCAAGTCTCATTACCTTTCAACCCTTGCCCCTTTCTTCTCCTTGTCTTCTATTTTAGTTAATAACATCACTATCCCTAAATCAAGCTAGAAACTACAGTTACTATTAACCATTTCATTTTTAACCTTCCCATTCAATTCACTCCAAGTCCTCTCACTTCTATGTCCCAAATATCTTTTCTAGACATTGTTCTCTTTTTGTCTTCTTAGCTATCGCTGGCTTATTGATATCTGCCCCCTGCTTCCCATCATCCTCTTGTCCAAGCCATCTTTCACTATCATCAGAGACATCTTTCTTAAAACATATTTGATTGTGTTATTCTCTATTCTCAATTATTCTCTATTGCTTGGAGGAAAGAGAACTATGGACCTATAAGCGAGCTTCAGAGAGCCCCTGGGAACCTTCTGAAATCAGACACAAAAATTTGTGTCTGTCCTCCATCAAGAAAAGGTAAGGAATACTCAGAGGACAAGTTATTAAACTTCTCAGCAGGGTACAATCTGAAATCTTAAATTGCATCTCAATCACTCTTGTCTTCCATCCTCTTGTTTCAGATACTATGAACATCATATTTTTCTCCAAACAAGCACACTGAATGCCATTTCATTTCCCTGAGCTTTGGCATGTGCTGTTCCTTCCAGCTGGAATGCCCTTCTCTGCCTGTCAAACACTTGAGCATCCTTTAAATCCTGGCCCAGGATTCAAATGTCACCTCTGTGAAGACCTGCCCAGTCACATGTGTGGACAACAAAAGATGCTAAATAGGTTGTTCGTGTCTGTATATCATTAACACTGGCCTGACAATTCTTAAATCCAAAGCTTCATAATGTACAAAATAAATAGCTTCAAATATTTAGACATGTATTGTGTTTACTTAAGTCTAGGGACATCCTTACTGGTGTCCCTGGATTTTAATGAGGCTAAAAGTAAAGACCCTGGAGCCTGCCGGCCTAGGTTTGAATCTTGTCTCAGCCAATTAGTAATGGGACCCTGGGCTAGTTACATAGCTTCTCAATGCTTCAGTTTCATGATCCATGAAGATGGAGAGCGTAATGGTACTGACCCTTTAGGATCATTCTAGGGGATTAAATGAGTTTATATGTATAGCACTTAAAACTATGTAAGTGCTTACTACTAATAGAATTATTTATTGAAATCAACGGCCAGGAAGAACTAGAGCAAGCATGTCCAACCTGCAGCCCAAGGGCCACATGTGGCCCAGGATGGATTTGAATGCAGCCCAACACAAATTTGTAAACTTTTTTAAAATATTAAGAAAATTATGCACAAAACCTTTTTTATTTTTTAGTTCATCGGCCATTGTGTTAGTGTATTTTCTGTGTGCCCCAAGATAATTCTTCTTCCAGTGTGGCCCAGGGAAGCCAAAAGGTTGGACAGCCCTGGTAGAGGTTCCAAGAGATAATCACAAAGCAAAACTAACTGAGTTTGCCACAAAAGCGTCAAGCTTTAGTTACCTGAGTTAATTAGCCAGAGCATACTAACAAAGATGGCCCTTTTCACTAATGTTGTTATAAACTGAAGTGCTTCCAGTCTAAAAAATTCAGATTTTTTTCCTATTACCTTCCTATTGCTAAAAATATCAGCTCAGACTAATTTCCAAAGTACACCACAGGATACATTATCATCAGCCCTTTAAATTGAAAAACAAAACAAAACAAAACCAAAAAACAGGCTGCTCTTCCTGGGCAGCAAATCGACAAGCCACCGCACTGGTTACAAAGTGCCCAATATGGAGGGAAAATGCTAAGTAGAAAATTGAGAAGGAAGATGAAGGAGTTAAAGGACTCAGCTTTCAAACAAACCAGCTTGGTTGGCAGAGAAATGGGGTGTTGGGCATTTTAGCACACCCACTTGGCCAAAAAAAAGGGGGGCAGTGAAACGTAGATCCTAATATCATTATGAATCAAAATAAGCACATGTACAGTGATGTAGCTGACCTCCATCCGAGTGACAGGATTATGCCATATATTTGGCAATGCCTCTGTGGAAAATTTGCAGCCCCAAATCAGCCATTTCGACCCATACCACAAATACTGCAGTTATGTTAACAGTATTTTTTGTTCCTAGCAAACGGTCAAGATTTCTTTACTCTTTATTAATAACCACACTTAATAATGAGACCTTAAGTTAAAACACTTGATTTAATATTTGAAACAAAGAAAAGAAAGAATAAAGCCCAAATTCCTTATCCGAATATTAAAGGTCCTCCATGATCTAACCCCAGTTAACTTTGCAATTTATATTTCTTAATAGGCTTCTTGAAATCTTCAACCAAATGGAACTTCTTGCAGTTCCCCCAAACATACCCACTGTGCCTGCTGTCCATGTTTCTTCCAACTAGAACAGACTTCCAGTTACATCTCCAAAGTCTAAATCCAGCCTTTCTTTAAGATCCTGTGTGGACATAAAGTCATTTCCTGTGGTTCAACTAGAAGTAATTCTCCAAGTTATTAACTTCTGCAATCCTTACCCAGCACCTTTTGGACTTTCCTCAGTCCATTTTGACCAGAGGTTTTGACACACATATCTTTTTTTCCCAAGACTGAACGCTCTTTGAAGGCAACCTGCCCCGTCTTTGTAAGCCCGTGTACCACTGGCACACCTGCACATGGCAGGGACTCACTCAGACCTTTGGCTGAAGTATGCAAGACGTATGCTCAAGTGTGCTGTAGCTCATTGTGACTGACCACTGAAACCAAATGGACAGGAGCATGCACTGAGACAAGTCTTGCTGAAGGAAGGCTTCAGTCAAAAAGATATGTAAGACTTGTTTTCTTGTGAAGCAAGTTGAGAGCTGAGAATTTTCATGCTATTCCCAGGGCAAAGAAACCACCACTTACATTTACCCCCCAGTGATTTGCCAACAACTGCTAACAGCAGTGCTTTAAAAGCTTCCCTGCCCCTCAATGTAACTGATAATACACTTCCAAGTTAGAGAAATCATAAGGTAGCTTGTCCTGTATTTCCTCTACTACAGACTCAAACCATTGCTCATCTCTGGGCTTTGGATAAAGAGCTCTTAAGATATGTGTATACAGTGCTAATTTCAACCACCACATCTAATACGCCTTCAACTCCAAATATCCAGAGACCAAAATGCAAAAATCAGAGAATCTGATAGATATTAGAGCCTACAAGTGCCAAGAGAGGGAAAGATTAACAAAATAACCCCTAAACCCTAGCAGTCTGATACTATTTGGGGAGAGGTTCACTCCTAACGGGCCACTTGGATGGCAGTGATTACAATGCTTATTGGATCACAACGGAGAGGCTGATTTCACTCTGGGGGGATGATCCAGGGCTGTGCTGATCGGTATGTTCTCGCCAGACCACTGGACAGCTGCCCACTGTCTGTAGTCCTGTGCTCACAGATGGCATTGCTCTGTCTACTCAGTTCACAAACTGTTACATAAATGAGTTTTAGTATGCATTCCTAAGCATAAGTAATTTTCCTAAATCCTGAAAGAATAGATGATCTAAGTGCTAACCCAGATGAAAGAACACTCTTACAGGGATGTCTTAACTTAGTGTCGTGCTAATGGGAAATGTTCTGTAGTGCTCTACCCGATATGGCTTTTATATCAATGACTTTTGGAACATTCAGTCTCCAATATCACATTGCTGGCATCTCTTGGATTACTGGAATGGCAATTGAATCCTTGGGCCAAGCAGCAGGAGATTCTAAATGTTTGAACTTATGCACCTCTAAAATAACTACTAAAGTACAAATGTGCCTGCCATGTGCAAATTGAGGTCAAAATAATATTAAAAATTTCTCAACAAATTAGGTAAACATTGTTAGTGGCACTGCCATAAAGTACACAGTGCTTTAAAATGATAAAATAGACCCCAACCAAGTAAAAGCTTTGTATAACACGTGCATTTTTCATATATGGCTTAACTGAGTAACTGCAACCTAATTTCTCCTTAAGTCAGACTCTTTTACCTCCTATGTTACTTTGATGGAATTATTTCAAGCCGCCCCATTTCTTAGGCCTCTGCTGTATCAATTCATCTAGCTTTCTATTTGGTTTCCACAGTGACTTACTTGTTGGCTCATTAGACTACAAAAAAAATGAGACAATGAAATCAGCCCTATTAGCATTCTTATGACTAAAGCTTCCTGTATTTAGATAGAGGGTATTGGCAATAAAATTGGAATAAGTTTTAAAATGTTGAGACAGTGAACTATGCCATCCATTACAATTCAAAATTGTTCTTCTGGAAATTTAATTTGGTGTCAAAGACTGATTTTAAAAAACGGATGGAGAAAACAATTGGGGTAGACAATGCTGTCACACAGGGGCAATTTCCCTGAAATTGAGTGCTTTCTTCGCACAAGTAGAAGCCTGTGGTATCATGGAAAGAACATGGGCCTTGGAGTTAAAAAGGCCTGGTTCAAATCCCTGCGTTGATCTTTGCCAGCTATGAAACTCTGGGCAGTTCACTCAGCCTATCTGATCCTCAATTAGCTCCTCTGAGAAATGGGGATTTGGCCTAATAAAACCTATTAATAGTTCAAGTTGCTTGGGAGATTACAGATAATATATGTTTAGGACTTAGTACTGGATATACCACATGATAGGTGCTCAGATGGTAATTATGCATAAAGGTATTTTTAACTCACAAGTTTTCAGACTTCAGTATTATTCTTTAGTTCTGGCAGCACATACACATTGTGTATGTAAAATTACAAAGACATGACTAAGCAGTATGTTTGGCTGCCAATGTACAGACTTTCTGAAAGAGATCAATTAATATTAGGCTAATGTTTTTCTTTTTAAAAACTGAGATCGGTAGGTTATTCTAGCACCTCTACATATCATACTTTTCTCAGACTACACATTTGTCATCCCAGGGAGAAATTACATGCAACCATCACTGAAATGTCAAGTATCTAACTTTTAGGCAGCTCATAGAAATAAAGATCATGTATCTAAAAATTCAAAGCCTCTAAACTAATTAGCAGGCAGCTGCCATGCAGTGAGTGGCTAAGAGCTCAGTCTCTGCCACTCCCTAGCTATGTGACCTTGGGAGACTTATGTCTCCTCTATGTTCCTTGGTGTCCTTACCTGTGAAATGGGGCTACATAGAGTACCCATTTCATGGGCTATAATGAAGATTGAACAAGAATGCCTGCTGGACAGGAGGTACTCAATGTTAGCTTTTATTATTATTAAAGCAGCTTTGCCCGACGGTCACACTGCACATATTTCCAGACTCAAATTATTCATAGTCATGCTTTCCAATTCTCCCTGTCCATCCCCTTACCCACAAAAAGAAATTAAGAGATCTTCCTTGATAAGAGAGCCAAGAATTTCTTGGAAAGCATTCACTGCCTGCTTCCTGTCCTACTTGGTGTAGACCTGACCTAAGTCCACCCCCAACCCGGCTGGAGGGCCCTATCATAGATTCCTCTTATGGTGCCAGTCCACAAACCTGTCCCTCACAGGGAGAGGGAAGCTTTGGTCACTAACCCATTCCTGGAGCAGCCACTGCACTATTAGCCCCAAATTTGCAATAACCTAAATGTTGAGCCCTTGCCTGACATCTTTAATTTTATTCAGCAGCAACAGTAGGACAAGAGTTCTTGGCACAGAGCAGACTGTCAATTAGGATTGTGGAGTTTCATGAATGACATCATGAAGTTAGCAAAGGATAAATGCTGAGAGCTTTGATATCTGTAAGTGTCAGAATTCAATAATTGGTTGCCACTATCCTTGCTCTCATACTTGTTTTCCTTCCCCAACTGTGGATCTATCTCGGTATCCACTCAAACACCATCTGAACGCTTATGTTGTGCCTGGCCCTGAGGGTTCAGAGTCTGGAAATATGAGCAGTCTAACAGTGGGAAAAATTCATTCTCTCCCTCCCTTGGGTTGTAATAAAGGGTTTTTACACATTTTGAATGAACTTTACTGAAAACTATAAAACAATTTAAAATTTGTATTTAAATTCTCCTATACTGCTGGTGGGAAAGTATAATAAGTTGGTACAACCACTTTGAAAAAATATCTACTAAAGGTAATAATACTCTATGATCCAGCAATTCTACTCCTGGATATATGCCCAAGAGAAGTGAGTGCTATGTCCATCAAAAGACAAATTTGAAAATGTTCTTAGCAGCTTTATTCATAATAGCCCCAAACTTGAAATAACCCAAATGTCCATAAAGAACAATACACAGAAATAAAAAAGAATGAACTACTGATGCATGCAAGAGCAACAACATGGATGAATCTCAACACAGGGGACCCCTATAATAATTGCATTTATATGAAGTTCAAAGACAGGTTGAATTAGAGTACGGTGACAGTAGTCAGTACGGTGGTTACTGTTGGGTGGTATAAACTGGGAGAGGCATGAGAGAATCTCCCAGTGTGTTAGCAATGCCCCCTATCTTCATCTGAATGTGGTTTTGTGCTTAATTCAGCCTACATATAAGAGTTGTATATCTTACTGTACATGTTATACCTTTTTAACAAGCCAAAAAACCCATTCATTCATTCACTCCCTCCCTCATTCATTCATTCAGATGAATGCCTACCATTATGCTAACATTACAAGCATATCATATATGGTCCTCAGCGTTAAGGAGTTTGGGTCTCAGTGAAGAAAATCACTTCCTTGGTAGCACTATCCATTTGGCAATCGATCATACAGCACTATCTGACATCTCATAGGTACTTTCCTTCAATTACTTGACATTTTACGTTTTGCTTAAATTTACAGCTGGTCTAACTTGAAATGTAAATTTTAACATTTGGTTGTTCCAAATCTTCTTATGCCCTTAAATATCTAGCACAGTGTCTTATACATAGCAAATGTTTGATAATTTCTTGATTATTAGCCTAACACAACACGGTACTTCTCTTTGCCTCTGGTTTTCTGGCCAATGTCCTTTTCTCCAGGTTTTCACTTTCTTCTGCCACCTATGAAGCCTGGAAATCTGTAAAACACTTAGGATGGTATACTATACCTACTGGTGGAGTGCAGGATGTAGCTGATGCTATTCTAAGTTTTCTTTCACTAACCCTTTCATTCCATAATAGAACTTAAGAATATGAAGGAGGTTAGAGTGAGGGAAGTAAAGAGAAAATCAGTAGACTCATGCAGAGGAGAAAATGTAAACCTTGCTTTGATAGCTTGCGATGCACTGGCCAAAACAAAAATAGTCATGCCTCCCTGGCTTCTCCTCCCTATACTGTTCAAGGCCCTGCTGATGCCATACATATCAACGTACCCAGAAAATACCCTTGAGAATGACAAGCAAGATGCCATACTTATTCATCTCCCCAGTATCTTTTTTTTTAATGTGCCTTTTCTAAGGGTCACTGATTTAAAAGTGCCAGAGAAAGCATAAGCCCCGTAATCAAATGTAGTTAGCAATAGTTCTCATTGCTCCCACAAAGAGGACAAGAGCAGTGAATTGCTTTAGTTTCATGATTTTCTTCTCGGTGTTCGTGTTAAATATAGCAGGGCTCATGTGATTCTTGAAGCTCCCTGTGATCACCAGAAGTCACAAGACTGAAAGCTGCACCTTGAGGTCTGAGTCTCCCTCCATGTGATTAGACTTCATGTTGAGGACCTGCAGCACCCCAGCAATTGTGCCATCTGTCCCTTTACAAGAGCTGTGCCCATTTCAGAGACAGAGCACAACCACAAGCCCCGACACGAGTATGAGGATGTAACACAATCCTCTCACTGGTATTCATAGGGAGACACCCAAACACTGCAGGGCTTTGCTTTCTGTCCTCTCCCCAGATATCTACCCACATGAGATACTGTCTCAGGGACAGTCATCGAAGTCATGCTCCAGGTTGTGGTAGGTCAGTGTTACGTGCTGCCTTCTTATATTGAAGCCCTAACCCCCAATGTGACTATTTGGAAACAGAGCCTTTAGAAAGGTAATTAAGGTTAAATGAGGTCATAGGGTGGACCCTAATCTGATAGGACATGTGTCCTTACAAGAAGAAGAGACACTAGATATGTCTTGAGATACACCCCACCCCTCTTCCCCTGCACACAGAGAAGCGGTCATGCGAAGACACAGTGAGAAGATAGCTGTGTACCAATCCTAGGGTACCTCGATCTTGGGACTTGAAGCCTCCAGAACTGTGAGAAAAGGTTCTGTTGTTGAAGCCATCCAGTCTGTGGTATTCTGTTATGGCAGCCCCAGCTGACTAATACGTAGGTAAAGATCTGTAAGGTTGGCATGATCCCATGAAAATAAGGGATCACACATACAATAGTTCATTAGGCTCCTGTGGCCCTTAAAACACTTGGGCACGTAAAAAGCCTTTCACATACAACGGCCCACTCATAGGACTGGAATCCCAAACAGGCAAGCGCCCTACAAGTCTCAGTATGACTTGCCCTTGCCTCATCTCACAGCACAGCCACTCTTCCTTTGAATTCTTTAAGCACATTGTTTCCTCTGCCTGAAAAACACTTCTTTTCCTTTCTTTAACATCCAGTTAATCCTAATGTAGTCCAATCGTCAGTTCCCCAGGGTAGCATTCTCAGATCCCGCAGTGGGGCCACATCTCTGTCACACGATCTCCGAGCACCTGCATTTTTGCTTCAGTATTTAGCAGTCTGCAATTAAGAGATTTCTGTTAATTTCTTTTTAGGCACATGCTTTCACCACTAGTCTGTAAGCTTCCCAAGGCCACATGGTGCTCAAATACCTGTAGAACAAAGTGGGCAAGGCAGGAGGGATGGAGAGAAGGAGGAGAGGGGAGGGCAAGGGAAGGGAGGAGAGGGAAGGGGAGGGGAGCAGAAGGGAGGAGAGGGGACGGGAGGGGAGGGGAGGGGAGGAGAGGAGAGGGAAGGGATAGAGGAAGGAAGGGGAGCAAGAGACAAAGAAAATGAAAGAGAAAGGTTTAAGAACATATAGTACATTGTCTTAGTCCATTTGGGCTGTTACAACAAAATACCACACACTGGGATGGTGGAGCTTAAATAATAAACATTTTTCTCTCTCAGATCTGGAAGCTGGGAAGTCCAAGGTACAAGCAGATGCTGTATCTGTGAGAACCTGCTTCCTGGTTCACAGAGGGCTGTCTTCTCACTGTGTCCTCAGAAGGTGGAAGGGACAAGGGAGCTCTCTGAGGCACAAATTCCATTCACAAGGACTCCTAATCACTTCCCAAAGGCCCCAGCCCTTAATACCATCAAGTGGGGGGTTAGGATTTAGGAGGGACACAAACATCAGTTATAGAACACATGCTTCAGTCTTGTCAGATTTAGGCCAGTGGGAGGGGAAGCACGCTGACCCATCTCACAGTCGTCACCAAAAGACCACGCTTCTAAGAGCTGGCCTAAATTTTCCAAGTCAAATTCACCAGAAATGACTCAATAACCTGTCAGGCAGCCACTGGACAAATAGTCAACCCTGGAACTTGAAAATAACATGAATTAAACTAAAGTGTCCTGTGCAAACTTTTTGGGCTATATTTAGTAATTTTATACACATACATAATACTTTTTTAATGGAAACAAATAATCAGTATAAAACTTAAAAAAAAAGTAAAATATAAAATAAAACTCCACTGTGCCCCACTGATTATACTCTTCTTTGACTTTTTACACTCTCTTTTACGTATAGCAGCAATTCCCAACCTAAGGCCCAGGGACCCCTTGGAGATCATGCAGTTATTGTGAGGGGTTCACAAATGCACCCACAGAGCAAGTATTTCCTTCAGACTGAATGTATTAAAACCCAATTATTACCATGTTGAAAACCATAAAAATTTGTGTTGAAAGGGGTCCTCACACTCCCTAGTGGCTTAAACCACCATGGGGTTCTTTTTCTCATATAAAGACATTCAAAGGTCAGCAGAGAGGGACGGCAGACTCAGCGTGCGTATGCAAGGCCAAGCTCCTGGGCCCTCTCCAGCTTGTGGCTGTGACCTTCATGGCTACAGGGGGCTCCTCCAGGCAAGGCACAGGGTCAGGATCCCAGGAGAGCATAAAAGGTGAGGAAGGCAGGAGACAGCAAAAGGCAGAGGGTGAGAACAAGCAGGTCACCTCTGTCCCTGGTGATTTCTCTCAACCTCTCACCGTTGAGGCCCGTGGGTCAGGCAATCAGTGGATGCAAGTAAAAGCAGGAGGTGGTGTTTTTGTTCACTGCTGTGTGTTTCTGGTTTTCTTCCACCCAAAGTCACACAGTTTAGAAAGTAGTTAAAATCGGTGTCCCACAGCACTGATGTAAAAGATCCAGCTGTTATTCCCCTGTGTGAGCCAAATCCATTTCCAAGCTCCTCAGGGAACTCACAGGACATGCAAGGTGCCCCGTGCCTGATCTAGTGCTTGGAGGAACGTCAGTATTCATTAATCAGCATCTGTGAAGTGCTAAAAGGTCTTTAAAGGAGGTGATGCCTTACAAATCCACAGTGCTGGTGTGGGGATCAGTTTGAACAGCTTTATGAGAGAGTGATGCTTCAGATCAAGTAATTTCAAGGAACTTAATATACTTTTCTTCATGTTAGTGGATTTTCTTCTCCCCGCTTCAATTCTAGAACTCAGGAATAATTGAAAGATCTCACTGAACAAAGCAACTGGCATTCACCAGTTAGAGGAGTTAGAACAGGGTTAGAATAGTGTCCCACACACAGCCCATTTGTGGGTCATAATGAAAGGAGGCTCCACACCAGACACCTTCCTCAACATCATGTTAACATGACACAGACCCCTTCTCTCTTCTAAACATGGGCTTAGTGTGACTGGCGAGCGAAAGACGGAAAAGGACTTACCGAAAGGGTACAATGTGACAGATTTCAAGGACCCTGAAGCCAAGTGTGAATTCATCATCGTTTTAGAGGACACCATATGTATGTATAAATGTACATAGTTGAGTATCTATTTCTTCTAGCCTATGGGCTTCCTTACCAAGGTATGTGAGACATATGTTCAGAGAGAGAGGAGCAACCACCAAGGATCCTAATACAGCCAGCACCACACTGACCAGGAAGTTGTGTCTGGGTTTCTAGTCACAACTCTGTTGCTTCCAAGTGTGACACTTTGCACAAGTCACTGAGCAGCATCTCTGGAGCTTGGTCTCTATTTTTATAAACCAAGGATGTTAGGCTACCAGATAATCACAAAGCTCCTCCCAGCTCTGACACTCTATTCTCCACATACTGCTGTCTGGGATCATACCAACACTTTGTTTCTGAAGAGACCCATTATGGAAATAATTCTCATTTCAGATTAAATAAGGTCCAGTTAAAAAAGAAAAAGGTTAAAAATAAATCTAATTTTACCACCCATTTCCATTTTGAGTTTGGAACTATATATACAAAAGACTGAAGTTAGAATTCTGAGAAGACAAGTGTTGACAAGGTACCAGAGGCTGGGTATGTTGAGTGTTACATGAAATTTGGACATAACTTTCTCCAGCTCTGAATTGCAACTCTGATTCTTCACCTCTGTTCTCTATTCTATATTTTCCCAATTTATTAATCCCAAGAAATAGTTAGAGATGTAGAAACTCAAGATTTCCAATTTTTTTCTACCTTTTTATCTTCCCAGAACTTTTCTTTTATTAAGAAATTATTTTTTAGAGCATTTTTAGGTTCACAGCAAAACTGGGGGAAGATACAGAGATAGCCCACAATCCTCCACCCCCACAAATACACAGCCTCCCCCATTACCCCCACCAGAGCGGTACCTTCACTACATGTGAACCTGCACTGACACATCGTAATACCCAAAGTCTGTAGTTTACATTAGAGTTAGAGTTCACTCCACGTTGCATATATGTGTTTAGATAAATGCATAATGATATGTTTCCATCATTATGGTATACAGAGTGCTTTCACTGCCCCACGAGTGCTCTGTGCTCTGCCTATTCATCCCTCCCTCCACCCCCACCACCCCCTGTAACCATGGATCTTTTTACTGTCTCCATAGGTTTGCCTCTTCCAGAAAGGACCAGTTTATTTTTCCATTCACCTACTGAAAGAAATCTTAGCTGTTTCCAAGTTTGGGCAGTTATGAATAAAGCTACTATAAACACCCATGTACAAGTTTTTGTGTGGACATAAGTCTTCACTTCTGGGTAACTACTAAGGAGCATGATTTCTGGATAGTATGGTAAGAATATGTTTAGTTGTATAAGAAAATGCCAATCTGTTTTCCAAAGTAGCTGTGCCATCTTGCACTCCCACCCACAATGAGTAAAAGTTCCTGTTGCTCCACATCCTCACCAGCATTTGGTGTTATTAGTGTTCTGGATTTTGGCCATTCTAAAAGATGTGCAATGGTATCTCATTTTACTTTGCATTTTTCTGATGACATATGAGTATGATGCAGAATACCTTTTCATGTGCTTATTTGCCATACACATATCTTCTTTGGTGAGGTGTCTGCTGAGGTCTTTGGCCCAATTTGATCATCAAATAAGAATGACTACAAATGGATTGAAATGGATCAGATGTGTTTACATCCACAAGTTCATGACAATCTTTGAAAATAAAAATTATCGGTCAGCTTTAGAGGGAGCTAGCTAACCAATTTTTTGAAACTGGTAAATAGAGGGAAAGATTCAGTATTTATCCTACTTTTCTATGACAAGCCACAGCTTAAGATAATTAAGGCCTTGATACAGAAAAGTTTCTCTTTACAGAAGCATTCCAGCTAATCATTGAAGAGGAATGTTAGAATTCGAAGATGACCATTCTGTATCTCCTAATGAATGAACAGGATCTCAGCAATGATCCCCCGTGATTGCTATGACTACCGGAAGCCAGTCACGTTCTTCAAAAGTTTCATGTGGGAAAACAAATCATCCCTTGTATTGGTTCACATTTAACACAAACAGCAAAGCTGATTTTACCTTTTGGGCTCTCTTCTTTCCAATCAGTGAAAGGAACTACGAGTAACTCAGCAACATCAGTGAGTAAACTTCCTTTAGGAAAGAAATTGCTGCCTGTCAATGAAGCCAGAGGCCCCTATAAATTAGTTCATCCTTGGGTTCACTGCTCTACTTACCTATATACCGTAAATCCTTCCACATTTCTTCCCTAAAAGCTAAAAGTAAAAATAATTCTGCCCCTGCCCCACCCCTTTTTTTGGTCTGTGTTGTCCTTCTCTAACCTAAGAGATAATTGAGTTACAGAATTCAGAGAAAATTCCCTACAGAAGAAAAACACATTTGTATCTAATTTTACTGTTGAGTCCTCACTGATTTCTTTTAAATTAAATGAAATTAAATTAAGTGCAAGCCCTAGGTACAGTAATTTAACCACTATTTTGATCATTTCTCTTGTACTTAATTAGCAAAACTAAACCATTAAGTAATTCCATTAAAAATGACCAGGCAGGTAAATGGTTTCCTGAATCTTACAGTTATCAATACTTGACCCTAAAAAATCAGCACAACCTCAAATGGAATTTGACCAAGAAGCCTCCAAAATCACATAGGCAGACACATGAGGGGAAATGAGTTGAGGGCCTGAGGGGTGAGGATGCAGCCCTTATAAAGCAAATGGCTCAGCTACAGGCACTTTATTTCATGGTGTAGCTTCTCTGCCACCTTCCAAACAGGATCAGCTCTGTCACTGCAGAGAATGATGACTCCTTCATAGGTAAAGGCAACCTGCTCATGTCTCCATATGAGTTCAAGCTATGATAACAAGAGCCTAAGCCTGGGTTTGCTCAGGGTATCAATCAGAGAATCATCTTTCTGTAACTACGAGATGGAGATACAGCTCCAGTCTCAACAAACAGCACTGAACTCTGGGTCAAAGGACTAGAGCTTCACAGCCATGATGCTGAAGAAAAGAAGCCAGGGCGGGACATCCCACTCCTATGAAAAGTGCAAGAACAAGCAAACTAATCTCAGGTTTAAAAAAAAAAAAATCAGAACAACGCTTTCCTAGGGAGAATGAGGAGTTGACAGACAGGAGGTATGAGGGAATTTTCTGGAAGATGGAATATGATAGAGTATAGGTTATATAGGTATATCCATCTGTCAAAACTGTATAGGTAAGACTAGCGCTTTTCAGTACATATAAACTTTAAAAGATGATAAAAATCATCATCATGTGGGAGGGTAAGAGCTGGTGAAGGCATAGATGGTATCAGATGGCGGAAGACTGGTAACTGATGCGGTTGGGTGATGGGTACATAACGGTTCACCATACTATTCTGTTTCCTTTGTACATGTTTGAAATTTGCCACGCTAAATGTCTTTTTAAAAAAAAGACTAGAACTTCAACCCCCTCTCTACTACTTAATAGCTACTGGGTCTCTGGCCAAATATCAACCTTTCTGAAACTCATTTCATTCACTTACGAATGGGAGATAATGATCCCTGCATACCTCACTCAAAACAACCCTTGGTTGTTGCTAAGTATCAAGTGAAGCAATGGATATAAAAGCAAGTTCTAAACTGGGAAGTAATATATAAATATAGCAAGTTAATAATAATGAAGATGTGTATTTATTAACAGAGCACGTTTCATCCTGGAATGTTTGAAGACATCATTAATGTATTTCTTTCAACAAAAACATGATGTGTCCGTTCATTTTTAAAATGATTCCTGCCTGAAAAGACAGTAATAGAACTGATTAGTCAAAAGTATGGATAACACAAACATTATTTATATTTAGTTACAAAATATACCATATGATTTATTTTGCATAACTTCCTAATAATGCAAATTTGGGCCCTTAGAAAAAGTTTGAGTGCCTTGTGCATACATCAACTTGATGGCTAAGAAATGATGCCTAAAAGCACACTCCAGAAGGAAGGTGGTTTAGGATTTTAAATGATGCAGATAATTCACATGTTCGAAACTGAGAATCAACTATTATAAAAATCCAGTAAAGTCTGAATATCCAAAATAATGTTCATAAGCTCATATACAATCACAACATTAGGGATAAGAAATTCTTAATACAAATTGATTATTCTTAAAAATTAGAAAGCTACACTTCTAAACATTGGACTCTCTAATGTTATGACACATATATATTTAACTCAAGGTACCCAGTAACATAGAGACCATTCCTTTTTTATTTTATTTTATTTTATTTTTTTAAACTTGTTTGTTAGGCTAACCTAGTCCGTTATAACTATCACAAAGTACAACTAAAAGAGGGAGAGGGAAAGAGAGAGAGACAGAGAGACACATGTGGGTGTAATTCTATTCTACTGTCCCAGGCTAATCACCAAGAATCAGGGTGTACCCTGAAAAGACAAGCGGACTGCCCTGGTGTGCTGTCGTTGGCCGAGTTGTATAAAGGAAATGAGCATGCCAGAGTAATGTTTTAATAACCATTCCAGTTCAAAAATATACCTGTAAGAAAATCAGTTGGATACATTCTTTTGGGTTAATCTCACTTATCTTCAATTAACAAGTGGATGCACAAGTGCCTACCTGCTGAGTTCCAGCATCTCTTAAAATCTGTTTTAGAGGAGTACGTTCCTTTCATGTCAGCACGCTACCCCGGCCACTCAGCTCTGCATGAAATGACCGGTCCACTCGTGGCCCACATGCCTCCCAAGGAGGCTTCACATGCCCGTCTGTTGTTTTCTACAAGACTTCCCTACAAAGCACCAGCCAACCTGCCAAAAGCTGGGTTTCAGGACGGCCCAAGGAAGACCATCTGAACTGCTGCTTATGAAATTACTAACAAAAATATGGAAACTACTGCCACCTTATTCCTTTGTTATGGTGGATCACACTCCATAGCACCTCAGCCAAAGGGCTGGTCACCTCAAGAAAAGTCAAGGCTTCAAGCTAAAACCCCCATTCCAGTTATCACCCTGTCAGTAAAACCTTCACAATCTGATTATGTTCTAAGTTTCTATCTCTCCCTACAGTCTACCACTTCCTATCCATGGAAGGGGTCTTTCCCCCAAGAAGCTATGCTGCTTTCTCTAAACATCACTCTTTGCTTTTTTCCCTCTAATGCCTCCTAAAGCTGTACAACTTTTATGCTATCAAAGGAAAAAGCTTCCCTATGCCCACAGAACCACATATCTGCCATGCGGCCCACCAAGTCAGGGAGCTGAGCTTGTCAACTCTTTATCCTGATTGCTCCAGATTTGTAGCAGAAACAGACCTCAAAGTCAAACCACAGCATGATATGAACACCAAGGCTTGAATGGGTTGCAAGGATTCTGGACCAAATGACTTCTTCCAAGATCATTTTAAACTCTTAAGTTCCATGATTCAGAAGGAAACACTGAAAAGCAGGAGAATAGAGGAATTTAGTGAGAACAGGGAGTGTGAAAGGGAGCTAGCTCTACAGGATTTTAAACTGAACCATTCCTCTGTCATTCCCCTCCTCCAAATCAGTCTACTTTATCTAGTCTGTTCCCACTTGTCCTCTAAACTCAGGCCCCGATGTTACACAGTGATATGAAGGAAGTGAAGGTGAGGAGCTGGGTAATGGGTAAGCAAGCCTCCGGCCACCCTCAGTAGTGTTCAAACACCCAAGCAATGGAGCAAAAGCTTACAGAGTCCCGGCCAGCGGAGGGCAATGCTGCCAACACCGGACGGCACCTCCATGAATACTTCTGTTCCAGAGAGCACCAGTGAGTGAACTAATACAAGAGCAAGGCCCCAAAGCTTTTCACAGTCACCTGGGGGTACTGTTTAGAACTAGCAATACCTGAACCCCACCCCAGTCCTACTAGTTCAGACTCCATGACATGGGCCTGGAAACTGGAATTTTCAATAAACTCCCAGGTGAGTGCTAGGATTTGCAAAGTAGCCTATTTTAGTCACCAGCATGGCTAGTCTTCCTCAATTTTCATCTTGTGTGCCCCCTCACCCCCACAGGGCTGCCAAATAAAATACAGGACATCTACTTCAATATGAATGTCAAATAAACAAGGACTCTTTTAAGTACAAATATGTTTCAAATATTGTATTTAATATTACACTTTTATACTGAAAAAAAGATTCCTTGTGTATCTAAAATCCAAATTTAACTTGGTGTCCTATTTTTTTCCATATTTGCTAAATATGGAAACTTGCAACCCCACCACCACTACAATGGCAGATAAAATCAACATGCACATAAAGAAGGTACATTATATCCACTTTTGTTTTGCTGGCTCTGAATTTAACCCTTTAGAATATATAGCATGTAGAATATATATTCTAACCCTTTAGAATATATTACTGGGATAACCTCAATTTCCCCAACTATGAAATGGAAAGGGTTGGACCAAATCTAAAATTCCATTAAACCACTGAGTGATTAACAATCCTTTACCCACACCAAATTTAATCATGGGCATCGGAAATTTTTATGTCTCCTGGAAGAAGTTTCCTCACAAAAGAAAATAACCAACTAATTCAATCTGTGATCCATTTCTCCTTCTTCAAAAGCAATTCCTAAAACCTATGTTCATGCCACTCATCAATGGTGACAACTTATACTGTTAAAACAGTGATCTGAATGTGCCCCAATATTTGCTACCTTCTATACATTCCGTCCACAGGCCACTCTATCAGAGATGTTGAGGGGTTACAGATCCTCAAACGGATCACATCAGGGGCCATGATCCCACGTGGTGATTGACCCCTGATGTCCTGTTTACCAAAAGCTCATATTCTTTCCATGGTTAGGAAATGTTAGACTACAAGATCCAAAATTATTCTGAGAGAGTTGTGCCATGATCTCATCCAGTCAGGAAAGAAGGAATAGCAGATATCTAATTCATGCTGACCAAAGACTCTACAAGTATCAGCGTTAATGATAACACATAGGGTAGGATTTATGTCTCTTTGCATATCTAAATTTGGTTTTATTCAAATAGCCTCACGTAACCAATGTTGTTATCTGTGACATAGATGACATCTAACTTAGTAACATTTGTTGAATAAAGACCACTGATTTCCTCTCTGAAATCTGAGTTTAGGTACTAATGATATGATCTCCCATTTTGTGTTTCATCCAAACCATCTTCCCTGCCTTAAATGTTTTGCTTTGGGCAATTATGCTAATTATAGCAGCACAGCAAGGCCCATGGACCAAATCTTGTCCTCTGCTTATTTTGTAATAAAACTTTTATTGACGACCATCATACCCATTTTTTTATGTACTGTCTGTGGCTGCCTTCACACCACAACAGCAGAGTTGAATAGCTGGTGACATACTATATGGCTTGTGAACTCCCAAATATTTACTATCTGGCACTTTACAGAGAAAGTTTGCCAATCTCTGCTGGAATTTACTAACATCAACACTATTTTTTTAAAAATGAAAATGAAGTGAAAACATTCAAGCCTCTATACCTTTTTGGCAACAATTTTTAAAAATGGATGGTGGCTTTCCAAACCAGAAACACGTAATCAACAACTCAGCCCATGAAATCTCCAAGTGCCCAGGCTACATCCGTGGCATAGTAGCTCTAGGGCCAAGTGTAGTTTCAACAGACCCTTGCTCTTTAGCCTCAGATGTTCTTGAGAATCCAAAGGATAAATGTCACATCCAGCACGACACAGGCAGTGGGTGATGCAAAATGATGAAAGACAGTAACTGAAAATATATTATAAGTTGGGCCAATGGGCTCCAGCCTCAAGGACTGAGCCCTGAGTTAGGCCAACGCATAGCTTTTATAGGATAGAAAGCAGAAGTGAGGCTTGCATTATGGGGAAGTAAAAACCTTCCTTTTTCCAAGGTCTGTGATTATCACACCTTAAGGCTGTTCCCCATTGTGTTCTAGCAAGTATTGTGCCTTTACACATATACATAACCCCAAGGCATGGAGTCATTGTTATTATATAAACATCCATTAAGGGTGGGAATGGTTGAGCTCATCCCATCAGATCAAGGAGGGAATGGCGGAGCTCATCCCATCAGATCTCAGGCTAAACTATAGTGGGAAGCAAGGCAGCCAGGGGGCAAGGGATTAACCTCAGAGAGGGTGAGGGGCTGTGTCTCACCTCTGTAGAGCCCAAGCTCTCTCCTGATGGCCCCTATGAGACTGTGCTTATCTTAGGTTGTTCCTCCCTTGAGGAATCTTACCCATCATTGACTAACCAGCCATCCTCTGGGGCCACACAGGGTGATGTGAGGTGTGCGAGTGAGGGAGGAATGGTACCCCTGAGAGAGGGTCAATTCTCTCTCCAAGATATTCTATGTCCCCATGGCCTCCATGCTCAACTCCTGCCTTAGGATGTCATGGGGAATACGTGAGGGGACAGACAGGTCTGCAGCTGTAAGGCAACAGATAAACAGAGAAGCATCGAAATGAGCAAGTGATATGGGCCAAACAGAGCAACCATCCCCCCACTTCACTAAAGGACTCCCTTTTCCTTGTTCTTTAGCTCTCAGTTTTACCTTTTTCCTAGTCCAAAGTCTTAATCATTTTCCTCATCAATTTTCTCTGGCTCCTCACCCCAAGCAACAGACTGTCCCCAGTGGATAATTACTCCGAAACTTGTAACTCATGTCTCCAGCTTGCTGATTACAATCACCCGCAGGCAAGCACCCCTTCCAGGCCTTTCTGGACCTAGACAGGGGATAACACCTGAATGACCAGTTGGGCCGGAAGTCAAAAAGCCGCAGGCCCAACGTACTCTCCATCCTAAAATCATCTAGTGACAGGGGATTTAAAACCTATTTCTTAGATCAATGCCTTTAAAACTACTAACTAAATTAATTTCTCTTCGTCAGGATACTAGTGGTACCCCAATAAGACTTCCAGCCCACCTCGACCAAAGAAGTCAACATGGCAGATCTCGAGACCCCTTTCCCCTTTAGAACAGATAGGGTGAGAGCTCCGGGGATCCCCAATAGGTAGGGACAACAACCATCCTCAGCAGGAAGCAGAAGATGAGACCTCCAGCCCCTCAACTTCCCATGGAGATTCGTGGGGATCATGTCTCTCAAGGAAATGTGAGGAAAGCAGGTAGAATAGGGGGGATCTAGGGACACCTCCCATGAGACTCACCCGGCTGGAATAGTCACCACCTTAGTACCACCCTATCATTAGTAGTCCCCACCCCAAGTTGAGTAACCGCAGGAAAATTCCAGGTGAAAAGTGAGCTAATACAAGGAAGTTAGAGGACACAAACTAGCCCACCAGTTTGAGCTAGTTCCTAATGCCTGTGCAGTGAGAGCTACAACCACCTTCATTTCACCTGAGCCTTATTATACCATCATTATAATATCATACATATGCCCGGAAGTTCATTAATATCATTAGAACAGACTGAACTCTGGGAAAGGGCATGCGCAGTCAGAAGGCATTATGTAATAGACCCCTTGTCAATCAAACTTGCCAATCAAGAGACCCCACGCCCAGAGGTGTCTCCCCTGAAGACTTAGAAGGGGATAAAAGTACCAAAGCCTCGTTAATCGGGGCTCCTGAGCCACTCTCCTTGCTCGAGCCCACTCCTACGTCTTTGGAGTGTACTTTCTCTTCAATAAACTGTCTCTTTGTTTCACCTTTATACTTCTGTGTGTGTCTCGTTCAGTTCTTTGCTTGAGATACCAAGAACCTGGACATCAACTTCGCGCCAACGAGGGCACCCCATTTTACGGTAACAGAGTATATTACTGAGTCCAGCATTTCAAAAGGCAAAATGACACAATGACAAGCACACGCATAGGACAGTGACTGCCACCATTATCTGTAGTCTGACAAGGAAAATGCAGTAGAGCAAGAATACAGAAATTGTCTCCATTTGGCACCAGTGCCTGTGACGGCACTGTCACTGGTTATGGGAACTGAGAACTTAAAACACAGTCTGTGGCTGCATTGCAGTAGGCAGGGAGAGGGCATGAGCCGAAGGAACCAGTCTTCAAAACAAACCAACGTGAGCCTGAAGAGATCCCAACACAGGTGCCCTGGAGGACAGACGAGATGGCCAGAAGGACCCCGTACAGCTGCTGAGAGGCCCTTGCTGAATATGGCCTCCTCCGCAGTAATCAAGCATGAAGGGCTCCTTGTAATCTCCTTTCTGCTCCATGGAAAGCCCTTGTGAGCAGAAATGGCACACTTACAGTTAATGAAATTTTATGCTATAGGAAATTAAACACAGTCGAGAGGAGCAGGAAGCAAAAAGGAAAACCATGGTAACTGCTGTACGTTTGACTTGACAATTCTGGCTTACCAAATACAAACTTTAAGAACTGGGCCTAATGCAATCCTCCCACCCCGATTAGGGCTGCAGCGGGTTCTCCCCAGGGACAGCTGCAGAGCGGTGCTCTTTCCCCCCTCTGCTGATTCCCACTCCTCCATCATGTATTACCTACTCCCTGAGCCCACCACTCCCTTGTTTGCTTAAAGGTGGGTCCCACGCCTGAAGTCCTTCAGTTCCTGCTGGACAAACACCAGAGAATCAAACAGACACCCACAGCAGAGAAAACATCCCAGTGCATCTCAGACCCAGGTGCATACAGATTGTAATATGTTTGTTTTCTTCTTTTATTTAAATATTTGATGAATGTTTACTATGTGCCAAAGATTATGTTTAGGATTGAGGTTCAAGAGTGAACAAAACTGCCACCACCACAGCTTTCTCAGGGCACTGCTGGCGAGGGAGGGGGGTGGCGGGATAAATAATCCCGGAGAGTCTATGATTGTATCGTAACTGAGTCTACGGTTATGCGACTACAAATGGTGCTCAGTGCTGTGAAGGTGAAAATCAGCGACCTGGGAAGGTAAGGGGTAATTCTCCCTTTTATCACAGGACCTAAGAAAGCTTCTGTTCTAAGTGACATTTAAAATGAAACCAGGAGGAGGAGCAGGAGGTATTCAGGTGAAGAACAGAGCTGAGGATGTATTTCAAGCAGAAGAAAAAGCAGTCGCAGAAACTCCGAAGAAGGGAAGGTGTGACCTAGTCAAGGGAGGTGCAAGTGAGGCTGGGAAGGGAAGCAATGCCTTCTGGGTTGGGGCAGTGGTTTTCATTCATTCCAAGTACAATGGGAGGCTGAACTGGGAAGTGAAGGATTAGATCTACATTTCTAATAGACCATTCTGAGAACTAGTCCTGAAGGGCAAGAACAAAGAAGCAGGGGTTGGGAGTTGCTGAGAAAGGAGACAATGGTGGCCTGTTTGGGGTGGGTAGAAATGCAGACTAGCAGCGTTAATTAAGACATCTTTGGAAGACAGGATCACCAGGAGATATCGACAAATGAGGGAGAAAGAGGTACCGAAGATGTCTCTCAATTTTTTGGTGTGAGCTGCTGGGTAGATAGCACGCAGTGTACCAAGATAAGTACTCCGGGAAGACACTGTGGAATGAAGCATCAAGAATCCTGTTTTGTAAACCACACACTGTACCTGTAAAGAGCAGACTAAGACTGACTAGTTTTCTATGTAAGCTTCTATGCCTGTTTTCATCATTTGTAAATTGGGAATTATGGTAGAACTTAGATGGCTGTTGTTGATAAGATAAGCTAATGCATGGTAAACACTTGGCATAATTCCTGGCATACAATAATCTCAATAAAACATTAGCAGCTCTGGTTATCATTTCACACTTGAAGTTTGAAATATCGATTGGTGATCTTAGGAAAGATGTCCAGGAAGCAGCTAGATGACATGGCTGCGCAGCTTAGAACTCTGTCCTGCTACACAGACTGAGAAGGGTGAAGTGTTCAGGGTTTGAGAAGTCTGTTATGAGATTATGAATCTAACATCTAGTTTAGAGGTTTCATAATAGCACTGAAGATTTACTTAGAAGTTGGCTAAAAGTGCAGTGTCTGGATGCCAACAGCACATAGATGGCACCCGAAGTTGTAGAAAATAGAAAAATCTGACGCAGAAGTGAGCCCTGAAGGAGAAAACCTGAGAGGTCAAGCAATGAGCCTGTGAGAACTCCCTACAGGGAGTTCATTAAACACAAACACAAAAGATGAAAAGTGAGAAAGGAAATGAAATAGACATGAGAAGGTTCTGCACATTTTATCCTATTTTCCCAAACAGAAAATTTTGGCAGTTGATCTTGAAAGGAGAGTCAGTAACTCCTTATATATCAGAAGTGTATATACAAAGATGTATTTGCAAGAATATTCACTGTGATGCTATAATAGCTAAAATGACCTAAAGGAAACTAAATCAACAATAATAGGCCGATCAGATAAGTATGGCACACCTGTGTAAAGGAATAAACTAAAGGCTATTAAACATCATGCCATGGATGATTTATGGAAAACACGTCCACATTTTATAGGTGCATTCAAAAAGTAGGCTACAATCTAGCACACACAATATAGTATTTGCTTAAAACTATGTAGAGTAGGGAAAAAAAAACCCAGTAGGGCAAACAATACCAGAAAATTAACAGTAGTTAATCTAGATAATAACATTTCTGGTGATTTCTTTTCTTTCTTTGTACTTTTTTATTTTCCAAATTTTGGAGACTCAAATCCCCCGATGGAAAGCTCAGGAGAAAGGCTGAGACTGAAGACTGGACACAAACGTCTCCATCTCCACTTCACAGTAAAAGCAACCTGACACTATTGTCTGCACAGACAGCAATATTTCCTTGTCATTCCTTAACAAATGCGAACCATGTTGTCTACCAATGGTTGTCCTTCTCTACCCTTGAAACACATCATATCAGGGCTACAAATCAGATTACATAAATATTTATACACTATCACACCCACTACCAAACCCAACACTTCTTTCAAAGCGACATTAAACATTTTCAGAGAACCTTCGTTTCCCCATAGTACTTTTAAAATTTATCAAGAAAAGGCACATTGCCCCTCTACTAAACCATAAATAAACTTCATAATAGGGGATTAAACTTTTCTGAGATAAGCCAAAGAACAAGGTCTCCTTAGATCCTGGTACTTAGTAAAACTGCAATCTTGGCCAAGTGCCTTGGCCTTTGTGAGTCTTGGTTTCTCTCATCCAAAAGTGGGGAGAATATAACTTTCCTTGCAGGAGTTTTCAGGTTTGGAGGACAATGGTGGCTACACGGATCCAAATCTCTCTATGCATCCTTTCCAAGACTGCAAAATCAATAAGAAGGCAAATATCGTCACAAACCACAAGCCATTCAGGATTCTTAGGGACAGCGAATACCACAAAGTGCAAGTTATCTGTCAGCGGGAGAAATAAACACCAATTTCCAATAGAGTCCCTATTGCTGCTATAAACCAGTGGCTGTGAAGAGTGGGGAAACTCCACTGACAAGGAGAACAGGCCCATGGAGGCGACTCTGATGAAGCACAGACAAGATCACCCCCAAAGAGGGTGCCCCCACAGGACACACAGTTCTGAGACCAATCTAGTCATTCTCCGCACCAGCTCCATGTAAGAGAGACCGGAGGCTTCGGAAAAGTGCTACTTCTGAGAGAAAAGAATGGAAAGGAAAGGAATGGTGCCATGGCAATGAAGGAAGAGGAGAAACGAGGCTACCACCCACAAAAACGAAAGAAGAACAGGACACACCGGGCGCTCACCATCTATCACCACCACCACCATCCATCAGAGAAACTGCACCTCACTATTCTGACAGGAAGGAGAGCTCTTGAACTAGGAAAAAATACCCATGAAATGCCCAGGAACAGAAAAATCTAACAAAACCAAAATAAATCAAAACAAAACCGAACAGCTGCTGAAAATTCTCCCCAGCACAGTTCCATGAAGCAGAAGAAAACAAAACCCTCCCAACTGAATTAAATATCCCCACTCAAGCATTTGGAGAATTAAAAACCATCTAGAATCAAGATTACTATAAAAGTTAACAAAAGAAATGGACAAGAACCAAAAGGAAGAAATGCAATGAGAGTTGACTGAATTGAACAAAGAAAATGAAGCAAAAGACAAAAGTATTTCTTTTTCCAAACTGAAGAGTAAATTATGAGGCGCCCAAGACAAAACAGAATTACATTGAAATTTAATAACACGCATAGAAGAAAAATAGAAAAACAACAAAAAGCAGGAAATAGTAAACAGCTGGTGGAGTTTGGAAAATGGTGAGAAGTTGGCCCGCAACAGCACGAGGGCAGGTCACAGGGAGGTAAAGGTGACAAGCAAGATCAGGACCAGATTTATTCATTCAGCAAACATTGTGGAGTGTGCTGCGTGCAGTGCACCGTCGCTAGCGCATGCAAGTGGAACTGGCTCTCGCTCTGTAGGGAAGACAAATGGGGGTCAGGGACCTTTAACCAGGAGAGTGATACAATCAGACTAAATTGAGAGGAAGGTAACTCTAGAAGCGGAACGAGAGGCTTTCTGGAGTGAGCCTGGACTGAAAGGGAGGCTGCTTAGGAGGCCATGATAAATAATTCTGAGATAAAAGCATCAAGGTTTCCTGATGACCCCATATGAACACAACACCAAGGCTTCTATTTTGGGAAACTGGAGAATGATTCCATGATAGAAAGAATTTCTGTTCCATTTTGGGCATGGTGTGATATAAGATACGCGGACAGGAGCCTCCGAGAGGGTGGGAACTGGAGATCTTGGGGGTGGTGATCTTTTTCGGGGTAGGAATAGCTACTGGACATGAAGAGATGGCCTATGGGTAATTCAGGTCCGTTCTCCTGCCTCGGAGCACCATGAACACCTCTGGGGGCTTCATATTTAAGGGGCAGAGTGGAGGAAGAGCCCTGGAAGACACAGAGCAGCGCAGGAATGCAGCCAAGACAGAAGGCACCCAGAAGCCACTAGAGGCGACATTCTGGAAAGGGTGGCTGGTCCACAGAGGCAGACGGCAGGAGACCAAGGAGAGTAAGGGCTAAAAACCAGGAACTCAGACGCGCTGTCCATCCTACTGATAAGCAGTTTCAGGCTGAGGAATGAATGGCATTCATCAAGGAGATGCAGGAAATGGTCTCCGAGAGAAGGGAAGAATGGGGACAAAGGAGACAGGTGACACGTAACATGAAAAGGAAGCTGGATCAAGGGAAAAACTGGAAGTGCAGAGACATGTGAGAACCAGTCAGTGGTAAGATCAAACTGCAGAAATGCAGAAGAGAGAATATAACTGATGGAGGGACAGAACAAGGGGTCAGGGTCTGGATGCAGGCGACAAGGGCAGCTTTCAGGGTCTCTTCCAAAACTGTGAGAACAGGCAGTGTAGGGGCTGTGTGTAGGGTGCCACAGGCCAGCAGCCCGTGGCACATGAACATCGTTCCTTCCTTGGAATTCCAATGGGACGTACTACAGAATTTAAGGCCAGGGGCTTATGGTCTGAGACAAGGCTTTGTGTGCCAGTTCTGCCACTTAATACCTACACCCCTTTGAACACATCAGAACTCATGTGAAGCTCAGTTTTCCCATCAGTAAATTGGGTGTAACAAAACCAGCCACATACATCCCCATGTACTTCATAGGGCTGTTGTGAGGCTCAACAACATAGTATGTATGTGATGCAATTTGAAGACCACACGGCCCTATGCATAAACTATTGGTCTAATTGTTCCATATGTATGTGTTTCTCACTAGAGGTAGTACTGTTCAATCTGTGTGCATCCCATCCAGGGTCTAACACAGTACTTCGTATAGGTGTTCACCACACACTGACTTGGACACAGCCTTATTCATAAAAGGCATGTGGCTGAACTGCTTTCTGTGTCCCATACCACCACACAGTAAAACGATCATGCTTAAGCCTCAGGTTCCCAGCCTGAGTTTTTAGTAGGATTCCTAGCAAACAACAGAGTTCAATACTTTGTAACAGCATTTTCAAATTAGCACAAGTGCAATTAAGAAAAGGCTGCCATATGTTAGAGCCAGTATTTTTTTTTTCAATTAAGAAAAAAGTAGTAAGAAATCATGTTACAAGCACACTCAGCCATTGCATGAAGAAAAGGCATCTAGAGAAAACCAACCAGCACTTCCTGGCTGGGCGAAGAGGCAGGCACTCCCCATTTAACTCCCACACAGTAGAAACCCACCAGCAGCGCAAGACATGCTCAAGTTCTGTCGAATCATCAACTATGAACTTGCAGCAGTCAAATCCGTCGTGTCACTTCACATGCACATCCCTCTTACTCCTGAAACGGAGCATACTGTGGAAAATTACACATTCATATGGCTGTCACGGCCTTACCTACCACTCAGTCAAAACCTTTTTATTACAGAGATAATATGGTACTGAAACTTATCACTTTGGGGAGAGAGAAAGAATAACACGTGGAGAAAATACATTTTTTTCACTTCCAAAGCAGCAAATTTTTTTGCTCTTCTACACAGAGCAGTAAAGCTCACATATTTTAAAGAACCTAGATATGCTCTTTTTTCCATCTGAGGCAAGTCTTGGTAGTGATTTAAAATTAAATTGTTAACCAAGTGTCAGGAGCCATGAAATAAGCATCAGCGGCAGTCTGTCTCCGAATACAAACACCAGGATATTCAGAATCATATGAAATTCTAAAAGCAGTGTAGTAGTAGCACCATCTATTGAATGCCTTCAATTCAAGAAAGCTATATACTACCTTTTACACTCAAAGGGAACGTGTTAGAAATGTAGTAAGATACTTTTTATACGAAAACATTCATTTACACCAGCAGTTCTCAACCTGTGGGTCGCGGCCCCTTTGGGGGTCGAACGACCCTCTCACAGGGGTCCTCAAGACCATCGGAAAACACATATCAGATATTTCCATGACGATTCATAACAGTAGCAACATTACAGTTATGAAGTAGCAACAAAAATAATGTTATGGGTGTCATCACAGCATGAGGAACTGTATTACAGGGTCGCAGCATTAGGAAGGTTGAGAACCACTGACGCATTCATATAATACACTGAGTCCCTATTATGTGTCAAACCTGATGCTATGAATTGGGGAAATGATGTTAAACCACACACACGTGTCTTGCTCTCATGGACTTACGGACTAACGAGAAAGACAAATTAGTTAAATACACAGCTAAGCATAGGATTACAAATATTAAATGCTAGAAGGAAAATGACACGATACTGTGAGGAAAAAAAAAACAAGACAGGGTCCAATTTAACTTGAGAGGAGGAAAAGGCTTCTCAGAGGAACTAGGTTAAGCTAAGACTGAGGCCAAAGTGGGAGGGGACACTCCAGAGAGCAGGAGCAGCAAGGGCAGGGGGTCTCAGACAAGAGAGAGCTGGGCATACCAAGGACCTGAAGAAAGACCAGTGACATCTGAGCAGTGCGCAGGGAGAGGGAGGCATGAAATGAGGGGGCAGCTATAGGAAGCAGCCAGATAACGGATGTGGGGTTTGCTGTGTTTTCGTTTTCTAACTGCAAGGGGAGGTAGTGAGACTTTAAACAGAGCAGCGACAGGATGAGGCTTGTATGTTGAAAAGAATGGAGGGACAAGAAATGGGAACACTATGGTAATGGAAATGGGGAAGAGGATGAGTCTGGGATATATTTTGGAGGTGCACGGACAAGACTGTCCAATTTGAGTGGGGGAGTGCAGCGAGGAAGAGGGGCATCCCAGGTGACCCGGGACACAACAAACTGAATGGAAGTGTCTCATACAAAGACAAGAATCAGACAGAGACACAGCCGGAGGCACAGGCTTAGCTGGTAAGCAGGGGATCAAAACCTTGGTTTGGGCCAAAATGGTAAAAACATCAAAGATGCCTTTGAGACTTCCAGATGGAAATGTTAAGTAAGTGGTAAAACTAAACATAGACACGTGTCATTTCAGTCTAGTAAGGAGCTCAGCCTGGTAAGGGTTGTTGCACCTTCTTTGAAGGAGTCATTCCCACCCTGTCTCACTCACCTCCGAATACAGTCCATTCCCATACCAAGGAGCAAGCCACGGAGATGGAAACTCAGGTCCTAAGAATTCTGAACAGGGCTCGTTCTCACGTACAGCGATTTACAATAAACCAAATACATGGGGTTATAGATTTTGTAAATTTTTATGTTATCAATTTTCTATATGTAATCTTATAAATTATATGCTTGTGTAAATACATTAATAAAATATATCTGAATATGATTTTAATGTTTTTATAAATGAGGTTTTATATATACATATATTTTTGTATATTATTTCACAGCTGTCCTATAAAATTTTTTTTAATTTTAATTTTTTAATGTCTATGACAGGGCTTAGATGATTAAGCAAGCTCATCTACCTTTTCTGTAATAAAACTTAAGGCATCAGTATCCTATTCACCTTAAGGTCCACTGATGGTATTTTGAAAAGCATCACAAGATCACAAGAAATCACTGTGTGTATCAAACCCTGATTCACAGTTTCAGGTTTTGAGGGACTCCTAACCTGTATCTGATTCCTGGGGCAATTTCTGCTTTTCTAACCCAAATGCCATGATTCACAATTCTTTGTTCATTCAGGACCTCCAATGGCTTAAATAAAAGCAAAAACTGCAGAAGCGGGCTCACCACGCTTGACTTTTGGCAGGGAGACATTTAACACCAGTGAGACTGCCAAATAAAGAGATGACGTCAGCCACATCTGCTGATTCAGGAGGAAAGGGGGCCAACAGGAGGAGGAGACAGTGAAGCCAGGAGAGATGTGGGAATTGTGATTACATTTTACAGGAAAGTGGCTGCTGAGCCAGAAGGCTGCTCAGAAAGGTTACTGGTGGCCAGTGAAGAAAGAAAAGGCAGCTACTCTGTGAATGGGATCAGAAGTCACATAATACTGGTTGAGCGGGCAAGTGAAAGGCAGTGTTTTAGCTGTGAAAGACTGAGATCAAGTGTTCTCTTTTCTTGTTCTGGGTGTACATCTTCCACATCGAACCCACTTAAAAACAGCTTCTCAATCACACTTTTTCACAAGATATACTTTAAAATCATCCTTAAGCCACTCTCATCCAACTCAGTCACATAACTTGGCACTTTATAAGACATCTTTATAAGTCACAAAACTTTTTACTTGGTTAACATACAATATGTAGTAACATAATTTCCAGAGTAAAAAGTGTAACTGTGCTGCATGTGCTTAACTGTCTGGAAGTACAAACGTCCACCATGAATTATGTATCCATGCAGAGGGCCATTAGTACAATTAAAGTATCTGATCAAAATGAATTAAATATTTAATCATGTTGCTTCAAAGAACTCAATCTCTAAAGGGAAGGAAAGCAAAAAAAAAAAAAAAAAAGATTGTAATCCATTGTTATCACATCATTTATTCAACAATTATTTCTTGACTACCTACTACATATAAGGAACCGTGAGAGACGCAATGAATACGGTGATTCATGACTAAACCAAAATTCGGGCACTGTCTGAGAAGTATGAATGGGTTCATGGGGACATTCAGTAATGACGCTGGCATAGAAATAATCATAGCAATGATAAACACTAACTTTTATTAAGTGATTATTATGTTACTGGTTCTCAGCTAATGAAGCACTTTTTAAATTTTTAATTTTAAGTGCAGTAAAATACACATCTCATAAAACTCTGAACCACTTTTAAATAAATTCACAGATCAGTGGCATGAAGTACGTTCACACTGTTGTGCCACCACCCCCTTCAGGTATCTTTCTATGCTGCAAAACTGCAATGCTGTACCCACTAAACAGCACCTCCCATTCTGTCTTCCCCTGTGCCCCTGACAACCACGATTCCACTTGAAATTGTGATTTCATAAGGATAGCCAACAATATAGTGCTATTTGAATCCGCATGTTTAAAAGGTGATCTTTTGCAAATAAAACATTAAAATCAAGAATCAAACTGTACTTAGATTGCTGTATAACCAAGTATTTTTAAAAGTGAAGCATATTAAATTATTAGTAATATTTCTGAGGACAAAAATTTTGACTATTGAATGTTTAAATATTAATCTAATCTTTGTAAAATTTGTTTCATGTGTATTATAACATAATACTACTGTACAAGTATAAAATGTATTAATACATATTGTATTTGGGGTATAACATGCCCAAAAGCTTTTTACTGATATTGTGTACAACCAAAAACATTTGGGGAACCACTGATATAAAGGACTGTGGTCCCATTAATGGGAATTAATAAAGGAGGTAAGGTGAGAGGTTTGTTTTTGAATACGTTAAAACCGGTAGAATTTAATGGGTCACGCAGAAGATCAAAAGGAGATATCCAAAATGCAAAAGGACTCTTAAGCCTGGAGTGCAGCTGAGAGACAAAATCTATATTTAGGAGCAATCTGCATAGGGGTGACCAGAAGAGACATGAGATGTGACAAGAACTGTGAAAAAGCAGACAGCAGAGGCCTACACACAGTGGCATCTCTATATTTAGAAAGTAAAGGAGAAAGGAGATCTAAAAGAGACAGGGAGATAGGAAGAGACCCAAAATAATACACAAGATGGATACCATAAAACGAAGCCATAGTGTCAAAAGTTGCAGAAAACTGAACAACTGAGAAAAGGCCACTTGCTGGATTTGGCTGCCAGGAGGTCCCTTTGGTCCCCCGAATGTACTCTATGTTCGGTAATGGGTAGGGTAGCATCAGAAGCCTGATTCAGGGCTGACTGAAGGGTGAGGAAGTGGAGATGAGTAGTGTGAGTGGTCCACCGGGAAACTTGGTGGTGATGGGAACGAAAAGAAAAGTAGGGTGGTGATGGATTTGGAATGGTTTGGTTGGCAAAAGAGTTTCTAAGGTAGTTTGTTCTCAACTGGGGGCAATTTGCCCTTTGAGAGACATTTGGCAATGTCTGGAAACCACAAATAGTTGTCCCAACTCCAGAGTGCTACTGGCATCTTGTGAGCGAAGGCCACGGTTGCTGCAAAACATCTTGCAATACACAGGACAGCTACAGAAATGCATTATCCAGCACACAATGTTGACCATGCCCCTGTATCAATGGTTGAGAAGAGTCCTATTCTAAAGGATCAGAAAGATCTGAGCACCTTCATACAGTTAAGCAGTTACAAAAAGGAAGGTTGTAATGACAAACCAGGGCTCCCAAGAGTGGGAAGATACATGATTAAGGGCAGAAGCAGGTGGGTGTTGGAAAAGAAAAAAAAACAAACATTTTCACATTGTTCAAAACAGAACATGTGGAGACAATGAAAAGTGCAGAGAATGGAGATAAAAAATAAAAAGCTGAAGTGACTCATATCTGATGGCCTTGGTCGCCTTAGAAATGCAAGTAGCAAAAATTCTACAGACATGTGAGGTGGAAGTAGGGTCTGGAATTAGAGGAACATGAAAAGTTTATCAAGTACCCAAGAAGGCCAAGCAGAAAAAGTAAAAATCAATTCAGTTTTCTGAATATCTACAGCAAAACAGGTATTTATCCTTGGAGGACAAGGTAAGAGAAAGACATTGGGTTTTTCTTTTTTCGGGGAGGGTGGTGGGTAGTTCCCTGGCTGGGAATCGAACCCAGGCCGCGGCGTTGAGAGCGCCGAAGCCTTAGCCACTACACCACTAGGGAACCCCCCATCATTAGGGTTTTCTTAAGGTCAGGACTGGCCAGATGGATCAAGCGGACACGAGGAAAAAAAACTAGACAGTCCTGCAAAATTGGCTTACTTGAGGTCCCAGCTAAGGCAACGAAAGTGATCCTAGCTAGCCGGCTTCCACTGCGCAGACGCGGACAATACCCTAAGTGATGGCAGAGCAACATCGTCGATTAGATACAGCCTCGGTTTCTAAATGGCCATTGTCCCTGGGGTTCTCAAACTTCAGTGTGCCTCAGGATCACCTGGATGAAACCCAGAACGCTGGACCCACCCCTGAAGTTTCCAATTCACAATTTCCAACAACTTCCCAGGTGATGTCATGGCTCTCCATCCAGTGGGGGAGACTGGGGAGCATCGCTTGATAACTAATGAACTATACCTGCTCTTTCACTGAGGCGGCCACTAGCCAGATGTGGTTACTGAACACTTGAAAGGTGGTTAATGAGGAACTAAATTTTCAATGTATTTAATTTTAATTAAATTAAACATCAATACTTGATTCAGTTAATGAAAAACTTTTGAGTTGGGTACATGAAACTACTTTTTCAACTGTAAATTTTATGAAATCTAAATGCAGAGAAAGTGTTTCTGATAAAAATTAAGTATCCAAGGTGGGATGTGCAGCAAGTGTAGAATACGTATCAGATTTCAAAGAATTAGTAAAAGAAAAAGAACATGTGTCATTTGTGATTTTTATATTGATTATATATGTTGGAGTAACATTTTGACTATATCAAGTTATATGAAAACTAAATTCACTGGTTTCTTTTTCCTTTTTTAATGTGGAAATTTAATATTTGGCTCATATATTTTTATTGAGTGGCAGTGATCAAAACTATTATGTGAAAGTGAAAGAGAGATCTCTCTTGTTTGGGCAATTAGTTTCATTTAAAGTTTGCAATAGTGGCGTAGCCTGCACCCTGATTATCCTCCTGTGTAAAATGTACAATTACCAAATTCCTGGTGGTAAATGTATATTATTCCACGACTGTTCCCTCATCCTAAACCTCCTTTCTTATTTTATGCAATCTCAATTGCACAGAAGTGGATTCATCACAATCTTTGATATGAGATACATTCCCATCTCTGGCCCATGGATGTCACTCACTCATTCTTCATTTCAAATGCTATATTAAGCAACCCATCATTCAACACAAAACTTAGACTTTGACGATAACTTATCTACCCAATGGCCTCCCAGTTCCCAATACCCGAGGTAACAACCATCCTGTTTCCTACAGTCACCATTCTACTGCTTTCCTTTCTATATTATTAATATATATTATCATCTCATCTATACATGGTCCTAAAAACTATGGTTATGATTTTAGTTGTTAAACTTATACAAAAGGGCACGCTATATAATATTTTTAGAATTTTAAAATTTCATATTGATACAACTCGTCTGTAGTGTAGTTCTTTCATTACACTTTATTTTGACTGTGGCATGTGCCCCACTGGGTGACTATATTTAATATTACAGTGTATTCATCCGCTCTCTTGCCCAAAGACACTGGGGGTTTTCTCAGGTTTTCGATATGCTATACAGTGCTATCATAACATTTCTGTATGTATTTCCTGGTACATATGTGAAAGAATTTCTTTTACATATATATTTAGGAGCAAAATGTTGGAAATGTGGCAGGTTAACTCTGAGATAATGCCAGAACTATTTTCCAAGGTAGTTGTGCCAATTACTAGCAGGGTATGAGATATTCTGTGGTCTCCATCTGCCCCAGCACTTGATATTAACACTTTCGAGGTTTTCCGACTGAATGGGTGTGAAATAGCATCTCATGGGGGCCCTGAAGTTGCACTTCCCTCCACATCAAAAGTGATGTTGAATATTTTTCATGCCTGTGTATTTCTTGGCCATATGTGCTTCCATGTCTGTATCTATAAAATACCCATTCATATCCTTTGCCCATTTTTCTAGAGGGTTGTTCATGCTTTTTCTCTTGATTGGTAGGACTTCCTTGTGTAGTCCACTAATCCTTTTATATTTTGTGTGCCTAGTATAATGAACCTCATTTACCCATCACCTAGTTTCAAAAATGATCAGTTCACGGCCAATCTTGTTTCATCTATACTCCTATTTCCCCTTCATTCCCACGAATTATATTGAAGCAAATCTCGGGCATCATATAATTTTAATATAGTCCAGTTAGTCAACCTTTCCTTAAGTGTATTTTGTGTCTTAAGAAATCTTCTCCTTCTCTGAAGACTAAAACTCTTAAAAAAAACAAAACAAAACAAAAAAATCTTACAAAATTCTTTCCTATTCCCTATCCTAGGAGTCTTAAGGTTTTCTTTCTGACATTACATTTAAAAATTTCATCTTTCCGACATGAAATAAGGATCTGTTTTCATCTTTTTCCTAAGGATAATCATTTATTCTTGGCTCCATTCACTGAATAGCCCTTCCTTTTCCTATTAATCTGATACATACCAAAGTTCTAAATATGTGTGTAGGAAACGTTTTATGGACTAAATCGTCTTCTCCCCAAATTCACGTGTTAAAGCCGTAACTCCCAATGTATAATAACTGTGATCAGATAAAGGGCGTTTAAGGAGGTAACTAAAGTTAAGTGAGGTCATAAAGGTGTGATCTTAGTCCCATAGGATTGGTGTCCTCCTAAGAGGAGAAAGAGATACCAAGGGAGCACGTGCATAGAGAAAAGGCCATGTGAAGACACACCGAGTAGGTGAGTTCATAGTCATCTGCAAGCCAACGACAGAGGCCTCACCAGAAACCAACAACCCTGCCATCACCTTGATCTTGGACTTCCAGACTCCAGAGAAAATAAAGTTCTGTTGTTTAAGCCACCCAGTCTGTGGTACTTCATTATGACAGCCCCAGCAAACTAATACAGCATGTTTCTGGGCTTTTTCTTATATTCCACTGGTCAATTTATCTGTCCCAAAACCAGCACCACATAATGTCTATAAATTCATAACAGGTCTTGATATATGATAGGGCAAGTTCCTCCTCCTTACTCTAACCTCATAAATATTTTTGAGGTAAAACTCAGGTTTAACTTCCTCTATAATAGACTATCTCTCACCCCTTGGCCAGTCTCTGGCTACAGGAAACTGACCTCTACAGACTGTATCACCCAGGATCTCTTACCCTAGCTCCCAGATGGATTTGGCTCACCAAAGACCAGCGAGAAACTGGAGAGTAGAGGAGAGAGGAGCGTGGAGGTCTTTCTACTCACCCCACCCCCGCCTGCCTCTGTCCAGGCTGCAGCTGTATCTACACTTACAGCTCCATGCCAAATACATTCACTGGGTCCGAGGAGCACTGCTTCCTCCTCGTTCCTTCTGGCCTAGAGACGATCATGGTTCCCACTGATGCTAGCCCCCGGATGCCTTGCCAACACTTGGGGGTTCCCTGAACTATGCTCTCACCTCTTTAAATCATTCCCTCATTAAATGCTCCTCAGCTACACATTTAGAATGTGCCATCCCTTCCCCTCCAGGACTAACTGAAACCATGGTTTTACGGAACTACAAAATCCAAACTCTAGAAAGCATCCGAGCAAAGCTTACATTATCAGTGGGCCTGAAATCTGGACAGTATCATCATTGCCCAACACTTACTACATGACTTCCTTGGACAGCACATTTTATCAGTACTGGACGTTGGGTTTCCACTACAGTAAAATATGCATCTTCCCTATACTTGGTTTATGATCTGCAAAATGGGGATCTTAAGAGGAGTTCTGGGTATTTCAGGGGTAAGTCAGACTTTTTTTTTTAATCTAGTAGGAGTTAGGCACCTGACTGAGAGCTCTGGGCGCAGAAGATGGTCAGCTCACTGAAACCCCCAGACACCTTCATCCCAAGGCTACACACAATGCCACTCAAGTCTGCATTCTGCTTATTCGAGCAGCTGAAACACTGCCACCTGTCATAATAACCGCTCTGCTATACTGTAGATGTGTTTTGTTTAAAAAACAAAATGAAACCAAAACCAAAACAACACAAAACACTGACTTTGCACTAGTTTCAAATCTGTAACAGTCGTGATTCATGAAAGTAACAAGGAAACATGTGTCCTATGAATCTGAATGGCTCTAATCTGATTCCGGAAATATCACTCAGGATTTACTCAGGCTGAAATAGTGCAGGAAGAAAGCAATGATAGTTCTGCAAAGCCAAGTTAATCAAACACATAACATGGGCAAGTCTGTTTCATGAAAACATATTTTTATTGCAGTCTTCTCAAAAATCTCCACCATTCTTTTTGCCTCCCCAGATATTCATTTATTGACCATGAATTTTTTTTTTGAAACATAACTTTTCAGTCTTTATTCTCGGTGTCTTTCTGCTGACTCTGTGCTACAGGGTTTTCTGATGCATAAACCATTTGCTTGTATTTATTACTTTGATTTCTTTCATCGACTTCAGTTCAATCTTCTTCCTTCCTGCCTCTCTTCTATCCCTGTTCTCTTGATTCCCTTTTTTTTCATTCTCTCCCTTCCGTGAGTTCATGGTCAGATCATGGCTTAACCTCTCCTCTCTTCAACATTAGCAAAGTGTCCTAACCTGACAGATGTACTTCTGATGCTACTCTAACAACAGAGTTCCTCCCTTCAGTTGTGGCATTCCCACTGGGACTTGGGTTATCCTTGGGGTATTTTATTAGAAGCAAGTGAGGTTTCCCAGGCAACCGCTCCAAATTGTCCTACAATGCCTGGCAAGGTCATGTGCTTGCTTTGGCAGCACATATACAAAAACTGATGTGAAGGTCACACTAGCCAACCCTGCGACAGTTAAAGGCACAGTGTCTGTGCAGTCAGCCAAGGGCTCAGAGAACATCCATCATGATGAGCTCAATACCATTTGCATAATCATAAAATTGTCAGACTCCCAAAGCCATAAGGACCCATGTGAACAGACTATTTCAAAAAGCCAAAGATACTAGCTTTGAAAAGACAAAACAATAGGTGAGTGTGCTGAAATCATTAAAAAGAACACTAAAAACCAACCAGATGGAATGCAATCACTTAGCTGGTGAAAACACTTGAGCTACTGGGCTTTCTCAAATGATTTAGGAACAGTTCCACCCCGAGGCAAGGCAATAAACCAAAGGGCCTGGAAAAAGTCACTCCATGCCCTTTTACTTTCTATAGTTCCTTTGATCAGAAGGGTTTAAAACATTATTCTCAAATAGCAAGACCCAATATTGAAAAACATGCCTATCCATAGCCACTAAATTAATGTTATAGTTGACTAAATCTCAATCAAAATTCCAACCTAGGCAGGTGGGTAGGGAGAAATATCTACAATGCAGAGAAGAAAATCATGTCTTTAAGACATGAAATGCTCTCACAAAACAATAAGCCCAAACAGCAATAAACCTATAGAGAAATAGGAAAAGACCACAAACTAGCCAATTTGCCACAAAATTCAAGTGACCAACACGATATAGCCTGAAAAACAAAGATGCAATTTAAAATAATAAGAAACCACTTTCACATAAAAGACTGATAAAGAATAAAAATAAAAATTTAGGAAAGTAACAAGTATCCCAAGCCTTCGATGTATGTTCTGGTCTAATAAATTCTCCATTTAAGAGTTTATCTTAGGTACTTAGTCAAGCAAGTGTCTATCATGTGTGCAAAGATGCTCATCACAATATTGCTCATTATAGCAAAAAATCAGGACACAATCTATGTGTCCAGACAATCTTCGCAGCCATTCTAAAGAATATATGGTCACCAATATGGCAAAGTGGTTCAAATACTTCCTTTGGTTTGGGCTAGTGCACAAGGGGAAGGAAAGGTTTATATGAGGTAGCATATGTCCATGTTTGTAAAAAATAAATGAATTCTAGAAATATAAATCCTAGGGAAGAAAATACGAGTATTGAATACCAAATCTTATTTATTTCTAGATAGTTGCGATTGTGAGTGATTTTTATATCTTGAGGAAAGTTCTATCTTAGTTTTATTTGCGTGTGCCATGAACAAATATTATTTCCCACAACAGCATTTAGTTTTGAAATGTTGAAAGGAATTGTAATTCATTTTCATGCATTTCAAGATTGTTTTATTTATTTTGAGGGGAAACTTTTGCTTTAAGCCAAGACTGTTAAATCTCTTAGCAAAATTTGAGTCTCTACAAATTAAAATATAGGAGGTCCTTAAACATCTATGGATTTTAGGTACATGGATGGATGAAAGATTAAAACAACATCACCAGCATCAGCCTCTGGAAGCCAGGCCAGTTACCCGGGAAACAAGCCTAGGGTTGATCCCTGACATAACTACATAATCAGAACTTCTTGAAGCTGAATGAGAACCTGTTACAAACCATCACTAGTTACAGTCTCCATAAGGGTGATTTCTTTAGCTGATGCCTTTCCTGGTTCCCCTCCAATCCCCAATGCATACCATAGAAAAAGAGGCCAGCTACGCAACGGAGAACATGGGATCTGAGGGTGTGTGTTCTCTCAAATACAGAGCCCTCCAGTGGTTAACTGCAGTAGGGACCATTTCAATGCTGTGCCTGAGAGGTCACTTGGCAGTTCTGAACTGGGCTCAGGAAAGCAAAACCATGCATTTATAGCTGTTCTACCAAGTAAAAGTATCTAAAGTTTACTACTTTGTGTATCATCAATTGTGAATCCAGCCCTTCTTCCCACTCCAAAAAACATGGCTGGGTGACTGAATCAATTATTCTGTGAGTATCACTCATTAATCAGAGCCACACCTTCTCAAACTCAATCCATATCTCTAAGAATAGAAGGTATTGACTAATGGACAGTGCTAAATTTAATCTTTTAATTAATATCAGCTAATATCATTGTGGAGGTATTTACTTGGGAAAGCTGAGAAATTATTTATAAAACACACACGCACGCACGCACGCGCACACATGCACGCACGCACGCGCACACACACACACACACACACAGAGCAAAGAAACTGAGGACTAAAAAAACCTTAGAACAGTGGTTCTCAACCTTCCTAGTGCCGCGGCCCTTTAATACAGTCCCTCATGTTGTGGTGACCCCCATAAAATTATTGTCGTTGCTACTTCATAACTGTAATGTTGCTACTGTTATGAATCGTAATGTAAATATCTGATATGTGTTTTCCGATGGTCTTAGGTGACCCCTGTGAAAGGGTCGTTCGTTCGGCCCCCAAAGGGGTCGCGACCCACAGGTTGAGAACTGCTGCCTTAGAATTTAACCTATCTTTCCCAAAAATCACACTTACAGCTTCATCTACATGTCTTTCAGGGTGCTTTGCTTCGGTTTCAAGAACGACACTCATTCATTAAAGTCTGTATATTTACTTTACAATGCATTCCTTCAAGCAGTATTGCATGTTTATCAGGAGTTTCCTAGTGATGTTTCCACCCCTGACCAAAATAACTGACAACCCTGTGCCCACCCAAATTGACCACCAATACCCCCCAAATTATTTTTATTCGGGTTTGTATTTCCTTTCTTTTTCCTCTCTCTTTTTAAGGCATATGCTAAGTGGTCATCTCTAAGCTGTGTATAACTGGGGCTTCCAGAGACTGATTTTCGGTGGTGAGAGTTTAGTCAGCAGGAATAGTCTAGCTGAAATAGCCAAGCCCCAGGATGGAGGAGGAAGCAAAGTGGTTCTTCACCACTGAGTCCTTGAGCAGTCTTGGATGGCTGATTTGCCAGTAATCTCCGAGCTCTGCCCGTAACAGAGCACTGTGGGGCAGACCCTGGCTTAATGGACACAGTCCACTGATCCCATGAGGGCAATTCTCTTCAGAGGCTTTCACAGCTCAGCTACACCCCAGCAGCGCCCTGTGACTGCATTTCCATATGCAGTGTCTCAGCAGCATGGTAAAAATCCAAAATTGACAGGAAAAATGCCACTTCAGGAGATCATTCTAAGGTCAACGACATCAGCAGAGCCACAAGTGACACAGTAGGCTGCATCTACAACTCAACTGATGACACTTCTGCAACATGTTCTACTTCCAAAACAAAGATACATCTTAATTTCTGTGCTTTTCTCTATAAAATAGAATAAGGGTGTGTACCTATGAGATATATTTTATACACAAAGATTTCAAATTCCTATTAGAAGTTTGCTCGATTTTCAACTTATTAAAAAAAACAGGTGGAGCACACACTTCCCACTAATCCAAGGTAGCCTATTACGCACAGCACACAAGAACTTCGTTGTTTCTCAAGCTTCGGCCAAACCTGTTCTCACATCCAGCTTTTGATTACATGTACACCCAGGGGCCATCGACACACAGCAGTTATTCCATCAGAACTATGTGGGTGCAGAGTCCCCATGCTCAGCTTACAGATTGCAGTGCATGGCCTCATCCTTTCCCCAATATCTCTAACCACTTTCCTAGGCACTCAAAATCTGAAATCTTTCAAAATTAACTGTATTCTCACATTTCCGAAATCTCCAGAATACTGGTTAGGAGAATGTCCTAAATGTGTTGCCTTGACGTGGCATTGCTCAAATGGTACTCAGATGGTTATTTAAAACTATCCATCCTGTTAGGATTTGTTGTTCACCGTTCAGCATATTGAAGATAACATGTCACGACGTCTCTAATTGCTCCAGACGAGTGAGGTTTACCACTGGAACCTCTAAATACGAAATGGGTCTCGGATTTAAGAGCACGTGATCAGTTCCTGTTACATTCCAAAGGAAAGTCTTGCCAGAAAGGGGTCTAATGGGATGGCTTTCAGTAGCAATATGCGCTGATTACAAGTACCTGCCAAGAACCAACCATTCAGATGCTGACACATAATGGGCTTCCCCTTTCCCCACTGCTGGTGTAGTAAGCAATGAAAGACTACCTAGCTCTGCCTCCTTATTGATACTCATCTAAATGTCACCCTTGACCCACTAAGGCATATTGGTTAGAACTCAATTGCTATGGAACTAATACCCTAGGGCTACACAGGAGGTTGGAAGCAACACAAGTTTTGGTCAATAAAGGCTTGCACTTAATTAGCATTCTCTCTTTTTAAAAATTAATGTTTACATATGTGTTTCATTGTGGCCTAAGAAGGACCCACCCCATAAGACAGGCCAGGCAGATACTGTTTCCCTGAATTAATATCTGAGGTCAGAGAATCAAGAGGCTGACTTGTCTACAGATGAATATACTTAGGTAGTACCTACTCTTAAAATCTTTAACATTGTTAAATCCTCTTTAAAAGCAGAGTCTAGTAGAATTGAACACCTGGAGCCTATGTAATTCTTGCTAACCAATGTCACTCCAATAAGTCTAATAATAAAAAATACTTTAAGAATTAAAAAAATAAATAAAAGCGCAGTCTGGTTGGCCTCTTACCACACAAATTCTTTCCTACTCTGGTCAAAGAAAAGGGGAATTAAAGTTAGTTTGAATTTCAGAAAAGTATCTGCACTTCAGAGAAAAAAAAAACTTTATTTCAAAATAAGTTTGAACTCACAAATTGCCAGCACAGTATGAAGAACACCCATATCTCCTTCACCTTCCTGAAGGTTTGCCAATAATCCCAATGACTTCCTTTGTAGCAGAAGGATCCAATCCACATCACTCGTATCTGTGATCTCTCTCAGTCTCCTTCAGACCAAAATAGTGCCTAGGACCTATTTTGAGTTTCATAACTTTTAAAAATAATCTATTTGAAAATAATTTCAACCTCACAAAAACTGGCACGAATAGCAGAAAGAACTCCTGTTTTCCCTTGTCCTAGATATCCAATTGCTTAGTCTTTAGTATTTTTCTGAACCATTTGAGGGTAAACTGTGGGCCCAAGACCCCTCCTATCCTATATATTCCAGTATGTATTTCCCCAAAACAAGGCCGTTCTCTTACACAGCAACCATGCATCTCCATCAGTCTGGAATGGATTTTCCGTCTTTTTATGTCTCTCTCAGCCTTGACGGTTTTAAAGAGTCAAAACTTTTTATTCTCCAGGATGACTTGGGTCACCCTCAAGTTTGGTCCATCTGATGTTTCTTCAGGACAAGATGCAGGCCATGCATTCCTCACAAGAAGACCCCCAAAATGGTGCTGCGCTCTTCTCAGCGCATCACAGCAGGAGGCACAAGATGCCGGACCATCCCATCACTGACGGTCTTCACCTTAATCATCTGGGCAAGGGTGTCTGCCAGCCTTCACCATAAAGTCACCATTTTCTTCTTTGTAACTGATGAGGATTTTGTGGAAAAATACTATGAGACTATGCCAATATCCTGTTTTTCATCAAACCTCCACCCACCCATTAACAACTCCTGTCTTCATCAATCATCACTGTGATGTTTGCCAAATGGTGATTTTTCTATTTTCTACTCTCCTTCTACATTTATTGGTTGGCATTCTCCTGTAAGAAAGAGCTGTGTCTCCCCCGCTCCCATTTATTTATTTACCAATGTAAGTTCACTGAACGTCACTTCATGTAATGCCTTACTATCATTATTTATGTGGATCCTGCCTTTTCCCCAGATTTGATTGGTGAGAGTCCCTTGCACTTGCTTTTTTAGAAAGCAGATTTAGTGAATACGATTTCATGTGCCAACAGGAATGTTCAAGGCCAAAAAACAGCTTTTGCAATTTGCTTTGGGAGTTGTAAGAGAACACACAAATCATTCATAAATGTTTGCTTTCTTCTTTCTTTCTAAATATCTATTAGCTGATATTTACCTTTACTTATAAGCAGACCTCCTCTTAGAATCAACTGCCAGGTAATTTTCAAAATGGAGTACCTTCTACATTATCCTTTATGAAAAGATAGAAGATCTAAAACAAAATCTTCAACACCAAGCCTCTTCCTCAAATTGCTCCTTTGGTTCAAGACACTCCTTAAGTAATCTCCTACAGGCTGGAAGTCACACCAGCATCTCAACCAACATGAGATAATGTATGTAACCCTGCAGGCCTAGAACAGATGCTCAGTGAGTGTCAACTGTCACCTTTTGTCCTTTCACCTGCTCTAGCACTAAACCTCTGCTCCTCCTCTGGTCCCACCCACTTCCATGACTAGTCTTGACCTAGTCCCTGTCTTTCAAGCAACAAACCTCAAAAGTCATCCTCAAATCTTCCCTCTCCTTCATCCAGTTGAGACACTCTGCTAGTGCTGGATCTCAGTCTCTAGCTCAGACGCCTGCCATTAACACTCCTTCCTCTCTTCCCCCGCCTTCCAGATGCCTCTTCCTAAATAATAGGAACATGTCACTTCCCAACTGAGAGGACCTCTTTTCTCCCTGCAGAATAAAGCTGGATCCCCAAGCTTGGCACTTGGGGACTTTACACTCTGGCACCAAACCACACCTCTCTCACATTCTACACTGCAAGCCCACTGAACCGCAGGCCTGAAATTGCCTGTTACTTATTTGTTTACTTACATCTACTGCAGGGCCTTGAAATACAGGGTGGTATTCTGCTTCATCTTGTATCTCCTTGCCCAGCTCTGTGCACAGTAAATGTTTGCTGTTCTAATAAATAAAAAGGTACTTGTGGAAGACATCATTGTCCAGTTATTACATGCACTGTACATAAAAGAGCCAATATTCCTGGAATTTTATTACCGACTCATATTTGAAATAGTGACACATTTGTTTTGGATTGAAGAGTAATGAGGTTATCTGGCATACTTCAGCAGAATAGATAAAAATCACTTTTAAACAGATATTATTTCCATAGTTAACAAGAAGCCCGCCCATTGAATAAAATATTTAATTATCATTCTCAATCCCAAAAGTGCCAAGTTTTTTTTTTCTTTCTTTTATGGCTAAGGTTGCTTTTAAACTGTTTCTTTGCACTAAACATTTATTTGGTGGTCAACTTTATGTGCGGACTTGGCCACAGGCTACACTCTTCAGCTATTCGAACACTAATTGAGGTGTTGCTATGAAGGTATTTTGTAGACCTGACTACAGTCCACACTCAGTTGACTTTAAGTAAGGGAGATTACCCTGGATAATCTGGGCAAGAGTGAGGCTCAGGGGTCCCTGAAGAAGAAATCCCACCTGTAAACAGCAGCTTGACCTCTGCCCAGGAGGTTGCAACCTGTTTGCTTTTCCTGACCTCCTGTCCTGACGATTTCATCTTGTCTAGCCAGCCCCCTCAATCATATAAGCTGGTTCCTGCAGTAAATCCTGCCTCTCCCCCTCGCTCTGTTTCTCTGGTAAAACCTCGAATTGCTACAGTCTATCTCCAGAATGAAAGAGCAGGGCAGGGGGAGGATGTAAAAGCTGAACAGTTAATAAGATCTAAATAAAGCTTTCACAGTATTGCTTCATTATGGAGTGGGAAGCGTTCAAGTCCTCGAACATCAGATACCCCATATTCAAACATAAGTACAAACACACATAACATATGCCACGGCTTCTGTCCAAGCACATTCATTTTACATTCATTTGGAAAATATTTGTTATGAAAGGCAGTGGGGAAAGAATGGTGAGCCAGGCAGGCATGGGCCCTGCTCTCAGGGAGTTTATAGGCTAGTAGGAGACTCAGGCATCAAAACAGTAATTATACAGATACTCATTTAATTATAATTATGATGAGTGCTTGGAAGTACAGGATGCTGCTGGCATATTTAGTAGGGAATCTAACCAACGGAGGAGGGCTTTTGGAAATATCACTGTGGAACGGTCCTGAGGCTAAGACTAGAAAGATAAGTAGGCTGTAGCCAGGCAGAGCATAAGAGAAAGAGCATTTCAGCGCTTACACAGGGAAGGTGGAGATGAATGCGAGCACCTGAAAGACAGCCAGTGAGTGTGAGCTGTTGTGGATAGAGATGAAGAGCATACGAGATCAAGTGGCCACACTGACGTTGCTCTTCAGCCGTCGGTAATCATTGCACACGTTAAAGCAGACAGTAATATGATCAGATTTGTGCTTTAAGACTTTCCTAGCAGCTGTGTATAATTTGCAAGGATGCAAGCTGGATTGAGGGACAGCATTACCAGGCTTTTGCTACCGTCCAGGAGGGAGACAACCAGGACGTGGGTAAGGGCAGGGTGATGGGGATGGAGAGAAATGGTTGGAAAGGCATCAACAGGACAGAAGTGACATTGTACTATTTCCTAAACCGAGGAGCCAGGGCAGGTGGGAGAGAGGAGGTATGAGAGCTTCAGAAGATCATGGTTCTGTTTTGAGGAAGCACAAGTTGGCAATTCCTGTGGCACTGCATTTTTCACATATTCCACAAATCCACATGGAAATGTGCATCTGGAATTCAGAAGACACCTGGTCCAGAAGAATAAATGTACGTGGGACTTGCTAGCAGACTCAGAACTTGATGAGGTCAAACTGGGAAGGAGTGCACAGTGAGAAGAAGGCCTGGGCTACAGCCCTGGGAGCACTGACATTGTAAGTGGGGGGAAGGAAGCCTGAAAGGGGGCAATCAGGAGGACCCGTGTTGAGAGCATGCACATTCATCTATCCAAAACATTTTCCCACGAGCTAGCTCAGCCTTCATGCTCAAAAGGATGCACATTTTCAATGAAAAGGAAACAACTAAGTATAAGAGTAACAACTTAGAAAAAACCCAATTTGAACAGGCATGAATAATTTCCAGCTAGTGTGTTTTATAGAGTACATACCACCTCACTGATTACTGTTTGCAATAGTTATTCAGTTTGGGTCAAATTGTACTTTCCGAAGTCACTTCTTATTAACACTAATGGCTTGGCCCTTTATGTATAATTAGTTCAGGCAATTAGTTGTAAGGCTCACATTAGAACACATTGCTTTAATCTTTTGAAAATCACTCTGTGTCACATTATTCTAAGAGTGCCTCACTTGAAAGAAAACACTGAACAGATAGGAAGTACTAATTTAAAAAGCTCTAAGAAGAGTGCCCCAGCCCCCAAAGAATCACACAAATTAGTGCAGGCTCAGTGACCAAAAGAATTTAGGCTCCAGGAAAGAACACATTTAAATTAAAACTGCAGTTTCTCAGACTAGAAATGCTTCTTGCCTTAATCCTACCCATTAGTACAACAGAAGACATGTCAGATAAAACTCTACAGTGTGTGGAGGTTCAGAGGACAACTTGTAAGGTGGCTGTATTATAGCTTGTAAGACAGGCCCTGTGGAGGCCCACAGATTCAGCAGTTACAACGGCATGATGCACAAGTAGGAGCTTAATGGATGGTATTTGATGATGACATTTTTCCTCCTTTGCATGTTGTTATAAGGTGGTCCCCAACTTATCAAGGGAACCTGTGCCCAAAGGTTGGTTTTTTAAGTCCATTACTTGGCATTTGAAACATATTTTTCCTTTAAACTTGTGTTATAAATGGTGGAGCCCAGGCCAGGTGATAAACCAATGAAATTAACTAGGGTTTCTAACCATCATTTATAATGCTTTTGTGAAGAAAACACACTGAGCACAATTTAGTATTCTAAGGATGTAGCTTTTTTCAGCAACAGTCCCAGAATGGACAAAAATGCCACTCCTCCTAGCAGGAGAAAAGAACTCATCTGGCCCCAAGCCGGGAATCTGGGCAGAGGGATAATGGTGAGGCAGCACTTGGGAGTTAGGGCTAGTGGCTGCCACATGACAGACCCAAATCCAAAGATTAGGATGTAGGGGTACTTCCAAGTAGGATAAGGCAAAGTCTCACGCCTGGCAGGGCTAGGCTGAGGGACAGAGGAGGGTTAGAGATTCCATACCAAAATGACATCAGGCAATGGTTAGGAAGTAGGCAGCAAGTGCTGGAAGCAATCATGTTCTGATAAGAGCCCTGAGGAGAAAGGCAGTTCTGTGACCAGGGATAACCTGAAAGATGAGTCCTAGGGCAACATGGGATATTATTGAAGACCAAAGGCCCTGGAGCCTTCAGGGACTACTGTTATCCACAGTGTTTAAAACTCTTATCAAAAGCTATGCAGCTACTCCCCTATTTGTACACAGGCATTTAGTTCCTCTGCTCAACCTTTCTAGGATTGACTAGGTGGTTCAGGACCTCTGGGACTTCTTATTTTGGTCTATACATGTAGTCACACTGCATTTGGACTTGGTAGCTTGGCTCCAGATGACTGTCTTCACCCCAGTCCTTGTCCTAGTCTCTGCCCCATCCCAGGAGAGAGAATGGTTATTTCTATGTCCAGTGTACATAAGGCATATTGTGTCTATATTAGTCTTCCAAAACTGATATCCAAATTTGAAATGCCATCAAGCTATAATATTTAAAAGATAGTCATCAAATAACATCCTTTGGTTGAAACACCTAACAGTAAAATACAGTAGACACTCAGTTAACCAGCACCTATGGGAACTGGTAGATGCCAGATAAATGTAAGTAGACTCTTAACCAAACTCAAGCAACTGGCAAAAATTTGAGAGAGCCAGTTGCCTGAGTTCTGCTTAACAGAGTCTACTGTACTAGTCTCCTAATTGCAGAGGAAGGTAGGTTTGAAAGTCTTTGTTAACTATTTTTATTTTTAAATTTATTTACAGCTTTTATTTTTTATATAGTTTTATTTTTCAGAATACATACAGCAATAATATGAAAAGGGACAAAAGAGGAAAAATGCTAAAATATATCTTTAAAAGCCTTTTAAGTTATTCACTAGGTAAGAAAAATGGCAGGCAGGCCTATGGCCTTCAGGCAGAAGCTTGGGGGATCACTCTCTGTGCAATCTGCCCTGACCAAGAGGAAAAGCCTCAAGATATCACTGTGGTAGTGAGGGCAGGCTTCCTCACAGAACTGGCTGTCTGGGAAGCCCTTAGTTTAGGAGTCCCACTTGAGTTCTGGGAGCTTCTAAATCAGCTCCTTAGGGACTCACTCTTAAATAGAAGCAAAGAATGAAGGATCACCAGATATCTAAGGAAAAGCTCTAACAAGTAAGACAGACTAAAACAAGTAAACATAAGGGAAGCAACATGGAGGAAACAGGTTTTGCAGGGAACAGAAAATATCAATATCCTTACAAGAGAAAATATTGTATCCATAAAACAAGAAAGGAATGCTTAAAAAAAAAAAATCCAGACAAAAAATTCAAGAGAAGGGTTGGAAAAGAAGGCTGAGGAAATCTCCCAGAAAGTAGGGCAAGAAGATTAAAAGAGAAGAAATATGAGACTAAATTAAGAAAATCAGAGAGCCAGTCAATGGTCAAATAAAATGAATTCCAGAAAAAGAGAGCAGAGAAGAGTAAATAGAGAAAGTCATCAACAAAATGAGAGAAGATGTTTCCAGAGCTTAAGGACCTGAATTTTCCAGACTGAACTGGCTCAGCAAATATCCAGAAAAAATGGATTTTAAAAGAGAAAAAACTACTAACTACCAGACAGAAAGCAAACGTGAATTAAATTCAAGGAATGAGGTTTTAGAATAGCTTTGGTACTCTTAACAGAAAAACTGGAAGCTATGGGACAACAGACTAATATTGTAAAGAAATAATCTAACCTAGAATTTTATGTTCAATCAAACCACTAATCAAGAATGAGAATTGTGTAAGAATATTTACACATATTTGAGGTCTCAAAACTGCCTCAAGAAGCTAATAAAGGGTATGCTACATTAAAAAGAAATAGAAGAGGGGGGAAATATAATAATAATATTAATAGTTGGATTAATGAAAAGGAGGAGAGAGGAGAAAAAACGAAATTTATTTAATCCCAAATGTACCAGTAATCACCTGAAATGTAAATGGATTATTTAATTGACAAGATGTTTAGACTAAAAGAGAAACCTAACTTTGTGCTGCTTAACAAGAGACACAATTTAAATACAGAAAAGTTAAAAGTAAAAACCTAAGGAAAGATGGCTTAGCTAGAATATCATACAAAATAAACTTCAAGGCAAAATCATTAATAGAGATTTTTAAAAAGTATTTCATACTGATAAAGGGCTCAATCTTCCAGAATGATAGCTCAATTATAAATTGTATGCACCCAATAATATCACTTTAAAATTTATAAAGCAAAAATTGATAGAACCAGAAGAAATTGACTAATCCAGAATTATTGTGGGAGATTTAAACATAAACCTGTCAGAGATAAAAAGCAAGCAGAAAAATTTACTAAGACTATATAGATGCACAATACAGTTTAAAAATGTGTATCCTTTTCGTGCCAGATTTGACTGCCTTCATATTGTTGGAAATTGTTCCTCATATTGTAACTATTAAATCTTTTGGAAGAGAAAAAATGAAAGGAGGATAGAGGTAGGAAGGGAAGGAGGGAGGGGAAGGAGAGAGATATGGAGGGGAGCCCCTGGATGACATTACAGGGCAAACCAAGATGACAGATGTGCCCTGAACACAGAGGGCAACCCACTGAGAGAGAGAGAGAGGTAAAAGCCAGAAGGATCTGGTGATGTGAATGACTATCTTTAGAGGAAATTCACACCAGGTTTCGTATGCTTTAATGTGCTTATGAATCACTTGTGATCTTGTGAAAATGAAGATTCTGATGCAGATGGTTGGTGAGGCCCCGAGTTTCTGCATTTCTAATCTGCTTCAGGTAATCCCAAATCTGCTAAGCAAAGAATCACAATATGAGCAGCAAAGAATTAGATCTGGAGTTAAACTCATGATAAAGACATAGAAAACTAAGCAAACCACAAACAAAAAGACAATTATCAAGTAAAGAAGAGCGGAAATTTTGTAGAGGAGAAAAGTAATCATAGTCCAATTCGTGGCTCAGCAATGAAGAGTATTTCCATAGTCCAGTAGTATAAATACCGAATACTGATCTAACCAAAATGCAACTAGACTGAAATGACGGAGGATGGAAAGGGTAAGCTTAAGTTGGTGGGAAAAAAGTGTTAGGAAAAAAGTTAATTCTAATGTGTCATCCTCAGGAATTAACGTGTATTTCCTACAACTAAAAAAATAATAAATTAGTGATATGAATATTTAACTTAGCAATATGGAGCTAAATATCAAAATAAGTAACTAAAGGGGTTGACAGTGGTTGTTTCTGGGGAGAAGGTAATAGGTTGGGTAACTATTAGGTTACTGTTACTGGTTAAACTATAGAAAGTGCTCAAAATAAGAAAAAGCTCCCATTGGCCAAAGTTTCAACAATTTGAGCAACAAAATAAATAATGTTAGAATTGAATTAAACCTACAAAATCAAGTAAATATCCATGAGTCTATATTGACATAAAAACACTTAAATGAGGGAGAAGGGACAGCTCTTTCTGACAGAAGAATTTAATTAACAAATACAGAAGAGAGAAATCAAATATCCCCATTAGGAAAACATCCTCCCCAGTCATAATTGTTATAGTCAAGGTCCACTGACAGATACTAAAATTAATGTGTGAAAGATCGGGGAGAAACAGGGTATGTGCATACTCTCAAACTGTGTCCCCAAAGCTACTTATTAATTATAAAGGGAAAAATAGTAACTCCACAGTGGAAAAAACCAGCAGACATCTCTTTTAATCCAGGGAGTGATCGAGGTTGGCATCACCTACATATAATAAGACATCATGCATCTCCTGGTATCATGCTTGGCGAAAGGCACATCATCACCTCTAAGGTATTCTTGCCAAATATTCGTAACCTGATTGTAATCATCAGAAAACATCAGACCATCCTTAACTGGAGGGCACCCTACAAAATGTCTCAGCAGTACTTTTCAAAAGTGTTAAGGTCATGAGAGAGAAGGAAAGACCAAGGAGCTGTCACAGAGGAGACTAAGGAGACATAATAACTAAATGCAATGTGAGATGATCTTAGATTGGACCGTTGAAGAGAAAAAGGACCACATCAAAAAAGGGCAAAGTTCAAATTCAAATAAGGTCTATAGTTCAGTCAGTAGTAGTATACCAGTGCTGTTTCCGTAAATAGGCTATGGCCGTGTAAGATGCTGACATTAGGAAAAGCAGATGAAGGTTGACAGGGAACTCCGTTGTACACTTGCAACTTTTACATAAGTTTAAAGCTATTTGAAACTACAAAATTACAACAAAAAACAAACAAAATCTTTGTACAGCGCCAAACCTGGCCCACTGCCTAGTTTCGTGAATAAAATTTTACTGAACACAGCTACACCCATTCCTTTGTGCGTATTATCGATGGCTGCTCTGGCACAATGGCAGGATAGTTACCAGGTGGCCCTTGAGAGAAAAGGCGTACCAACTCACTGCCATAGAGTAAAGATTAAGGGTTGGCGTGTACATCCTGGTAACCAATTACTAGTTGTGTGACCATGAGCAAGTTACTTAACTTCTTGGTGCCTTAGTTTCTGTAAGATGAGTCTGTAATGCAGGGATAATAGTCATAAATCTCTTAGCATTATTGATATTTTAAGATTTTAAATAAAAATAATTAAAATGTGATAAATGTAAAATTAATTAATAAAGATAGAAAGTGCTCAGAACAAAGCCTGCACATTTTTAAGTGTGCGTTAATAATAGAAAAAGATTTAAGACCAAAGCCTGAGCAGTAACAGTGAAAGTATTCTATTAGAGAACACGTCATTTCTAATAAAACCCTGTGAATCATCACACTGGCACACAAGCTCTCTAAACTCCATCAACATACTTTGGTTAATATTTTTTAGTTATCAAATAGTTGAAAAGGAAAAAAATACTCTCAATGTTCGCTGGAAGTCAGTACCTCTTAAGTCAGACTGTCTCAAACCAGAACATTTGATACCTTCTCTCAAGATTCTTTCAAAATACTCTCTTCATCTCTATCTCTCTGCCTCCTCAGACATGCCCAGGAGCAAGAACTCCAGCCCAGCACACCTGGGGTTCTTACAGGTGGCTGCTCCTGCATACTTACGGCATCTAGATGTTGACTAATGTACCTCTGCAGGCATTTCCTGACGGCAGGTGTACTCACAGCCAGAAAAACCGACTGTGGCAGGCTGAAAGATGGTCCCTTAAAGGTGTGTGCACTACCTAATCTCTAGAACATGTGTTACCTTATATAGCCAAAGAAAGAATATTACCTGATATACCAAAAATATACGTGTTGTGTGTGTGTGTGTCTGTGTGTGTATATGGGGGCTGTCTGGAAAATATCCAGCCATTGTTAATATAATGAGAACAGTTACATGACTAGATACTTTCCGGACAGCCCATACACAAACACACACACACGCACACACACACACGCACGCACGATTAAGATAAGGATATTGAGAAAAGGTATTTATCCTGGATTGCCATGGCGGGCCCTAAATGCAATTTACATGTATCCTTATAAGAGAGGCACAGGCATTTTTGTCACAGGTAGAAAAGGAGACAGACACAGAGGAAAGGGCAATGTAAAGATGGGCAATGTGGCCACAAGCCAGGGAACACCAAAAAACGCTGATAGTCTGGAAGCTGGAAGAGGCAAGAAGTACATTCTCCGGTCGGACCCATGCAGGTGGAGTGGTCCTGCTGACACCATCATTTCAGCCCCGTGAAACTGATTTTGGACTTTTGGCCTATGGAACTATGACAGAATAAATCTGTGCTATTTTAAGCCACCAAGTTTGTGGTAATTTATTATAGCAGCCATAGGAAACTAATATACCACCTTACTATGTCTGCATACACATAAGGACCACCTATATGTGAAAAACACCAGTTATACCACTTTCTCATTAAAAAAATAATAACTGCTATAAGGGAGAGATGATAAAGAGGTTACTAAAGCCTTTGGTCACTGAATTAGATCCTTTGGTAAGTGGTTCCACATGAATTAAATTTTCTAATACTCCCCTCACCCTGAAAACCAAATGAAGTATAACAATATCAGTAAGTACGAATATATAGGTCACATGACTATGGCCTCATGATTTTGTGCTCTTTCTGTCCCATTGGTACACTGTATATAGAGGAAAACTATCAAGCAGTGATACTGATTGTCACATGCAGCGTGTGGACTCGGTCTCATTGATGTGTCTTACTTTGTAATCCCTGCCCTCACAATATTATGAAATCTGAGTTCTCGCTTTCTTTTGTGCTGACATAATATACAAGGGTTTTTTGTTGTTGTTGTTGTTGTTTTTTGCTGTTTGGTATGTGGGTAGCTCCCTGACTGGGAATTGAACCCAGGCCGTAGCGCTGACAGCGCCAGCGCCGAAGCCTTAAGCCACTACACCACCAGGGAACTGCCCTATACAAAATTTTTTACCCACACAAGAACCCAAGAAGGATCCTTTTTTGTTTCATTCTACCTATTGGGAAACATTTTAATCCTTTATACAAGAAAAAAATTAGATGCTCACTTTCTCAAAATAGCCAATAAGATAAATCTTAATTACATGGCCTTCTATATTATATTAATAAAAAAACTGTTGAAAATGAGGTGCATAATCTGATTAACCAGCATACTGAAAAGGCTTGAATAGTGGAAGGTTACATACTGACTCAACTGTGACTAGTTTTAACAGCTTGAAATGGAACTTTAAAAGATGGCAGAATTAATACTTCTTGGCCCAGCCTTTGATACTTCTATAGCCAAAAGCCAAATGCTTCTAAACTGTGACAAATGATAGTTCTAATTAAAAATGATCCAACACTTAGCTGTGCTGCTTAGTGGTATTATGCCCTTAAGAGGATTAGAAAAACAATTCCAGAAATACACAAAACCACCGTGTTTGTTAATGAACTTCTGACAGAAAGAATAAAACATTTTGGTATTTAAATAAGTGACTACAGGTAACTTCTCATTTGTCCAGCAACTTACCCGAAAATGACTTGGATCTATATATTGGACATAACTTTGACTCTGCTGCTTGCTTTTTTGCTCTGTGCCAGTGTTTTTGATGAAAAGCACTTTAATACCATTCTTTTAAATATGCTTTCCTTTCTGATGAGCATTCTTTATGTCTTGTTTAAAAAATCTTTGCTTTTTTTTTCTGTTTTATGCATATTGGTTTTACCTTTCTCAGATCTACAATCAATCTGGAATTGTTAATTGGAGATCTGGGATTCATTAGATCAGGTAAAATTCTGGGGACTTCTTTCTCCCCCATCACTTTCATTATCATCTTGCAGGACTAACTCCACACTCCCTTCTTGTCTTCTAAGTCCGTTATTGCCATTGTCAACACCACAGAGAACGTAAGGCCCCTGAAACGTTTTTTTCCCCCTATTTATTAGCCTTCAACTTTTACTCCCTCCTTTCCTGGTCTAGTTAATCATGAGCTGTCATTTCAACCTCTTCCTTTTTAGCACGCTAATTCCCCAGTCACTTACTCAACACAAATCTCAGTCCCAGCAAGAAGTACGAGGGCTGTCCAGAAAAAATCCATCCATAAATGCTTCTATTTTTCATGTTACACAGCTGGATACTTTCCAGATAGCCCTCGTAGTATGAACCCATTGGTTTTAAAGCTACAAGAAACTGGATTTGAAATTTGATTGTACAATTTACAAGCTGTAGGACTTCGGCAGTCACTTGACATTTCTATTTCCTCATCTGTGTTATTGAGACGGGCTGGAGCTGAGGCGGGGAGGGGTGGTGTTAGAGAAGGGTTATCAATAACAGCATCTCTTAGGCCTATTGCAGGAATGAGCAATAATGTATGACAAGACCCAGGCACAGAGCAGGCACTAAACAAAAAAACATACAAACAAGTAATAGCTAAAAAAGGACAACTGATCAATAAAACCACTAATCAAATCACGCGGTTGCTCTGAACATTACTGGAGAAATTCTCACATGTCAGCGTGGCTTTCCCATTCACCACTCTGACTGTGTAAACTTTCACTGCCACCCCTGGAGGCCTCTGCTTCACTCCTGTATCTTCCTCCTCACTTCCAACAGGCCCCTGGAGGACTTCTACTTCTGGCCAAGAGGAAATGATGACGAAATTTACCTTCCTAGCTAAAGCAACCCAAAAGTGGACAAAACATATGAACTATCAGGCAACCAAAACAGTGATTTCTGAAAGACGGGAAAGTGAGGTGAGTCCTAAGATGATATCAGCTCACCTCCTTGAGTTTCCAGCCACCAGGCAGGGACCAGCAGACCTTTCGAGTTGAGAATCCAAGACGACCAAGGCAGCTATAGTTCAAAGGAAACAAGAGAGCTTCACAGAAAGAGAATTCTAGAGATGTGCAGAGAGCTCTCCTCAAGAATTTAGCCGAGTCGTGCTCAGGGGTGTAAGGACACTGAGGAGGCTAGAGAGAGAACGGCCAGGCAGTACCAGCGATTGCAGCGCAATGCCCTCAACTACACAGAATCAGAAACAGTGCCTGCTTCCTCCCCCTAACAGACTGAATACACAAAAGGGTCTTGCTCAGCAGTGGGGACTAATTAGCCCTAAATGAAACATGTTCTAATCCCTCCTAACATCATTTTTTTGTTGTTGTTTTTTTACAAAAACATTTCTTAAAGCAAGACCTAAACAAATCTATTTCCAAGTAAATTAACTGCATCACAGAGCAAAGCTCAAGAATATTTATAGAAATTTTAAAATATCTAAGCACCTGAAAGGTAAAATTCACAGTATTTGGAATCCAATAAAAAATTATCAGGTACACAAAGCAGCAAAAAAATGTGATTCACAATGAGGAGATCAATCAAGCAATCCTAACCCAGAGCTGATACAAATATCAGACGGGACATTAAAAGTTATAACTGCATTCTGTATTTTCAAAAGTTAAATACAGAGATGGAAGATATTCTAAGATACCAAAATATCACTTCTAGAGATGAAAAAGACAAGGTCTGAAATGAAAAATATAATGCATGGGATTAGTGTTTTAGACATTGCCAGAAAGATTAGTAAATGTGAAGATAATAGCAATGATAATTATCCAAAGTGAAAAACAGAAAAGGGAATTTTTTTTAAATGAAAAGAGTATCAGTAAGCTATAAGGCAATTTCAAGGAATCTAATATAATGCGAAATAGAGAAGCTCAAATGAAAAGTGAAGAAGATATAAAAAATTTTTTTTGAAAAAAATAATGGCAGAAAAATTTCAAACTTTTATCAAAACTAAAATCCCACAGATCCAAGAAGCTCAATGAACTTCAAATACAAGAGACATAAAAAAAAAAAACCCACATCCTAATCAAATTGCTCAATACTAGTGATAAAGAGAAAATCTTTCAAGTAGCCAGAGGGGGGAAAGATACAAATATGTACAATAATAAGGATAATAGCAGATTTCTCATTGGAAACAATTTGAGGGGAGAGGATCTTTAAAAAATATTACTGTCTACTCAGATTATTATATCCACTGAAAACAGCTTTCACAACTGAAGGCAAAATAAAGACATTTTCAGACACACAAAGGCTGAGAGAATTAATTACCATTAGGCACAAGAAATGTTAAAGGAAGTCCTTTAAGCAGAAGGAAAATCACTCTAGAGAGAAACATGAATTTACAAAATAGCCTGAAGAGCACCATAAATGGTAAATAGATGGCTAGATATGTAAGATTTTTTAAATTATTATTTAAATCTTTTTAAAAGACAATGGACTGCTTAAAAATTGACTACAATGTAATGTGGGGTTTTGTAACATCTGTGAAGTTAAATATGTGATACCAACAGCACAAAGGTTGGAGGCGAGAAATGAAAGCACAGTCGACTCTTGAAGAACATGGGGGGTAAAGGATGTTCACGTCTCACGGAGTCGAAAATCTGCATATAGCTTTTAACTCCCCCCCAAAACTTAACTAGAAGCCTAGTGCGGACTAGAAGCCTTATTGATTATATAACCAATTAACAGATATGCTATCTGTTTATATACTGCATTCTTGTAATAAAGTAAGTTAGAGAAAAGAAAATGTTATTAAGAAAATCCTAAGGAAGAGAAAACACATTTATAGTATTTACTGAAAAAATCTACGTGAACCCACTCATTTCAAATCCATGTTGTTCAAGGGTGAACTGTATCCTGTTACAAGGTTCCTACAGAGTAAGTTTTGGCTGCAGTGTCACACTGGAATGGCTGACTAACAAGTATGACCCCAGCTCTGCCTGGATTCCGCCATTCCCCCAAATCACTTTTTCTAAACAGTTCATTTATTTATTCAACAAATTTTTACTAAGGAGCAATGCCATGGACTGAATGCTTGTGTCCCCCAAAATTGTTATGTTGAAATCCTAACTCTCATGGTTATGATATTAGGAGGTGAAGCCTTTGGGGGATAATGAGGTCATGAGGGTGGAGACCTCCTGAATGAGATCAGTGCCCTTATAAAAAGGACCCCAGAGAGCTCTGTCTCCCTCCTACTGCCATGTGAGGATAAGAAAAGTCTGCAACCCAGAAAGAGCCCTCACCAGAACCAGGCCATGCTGGAACCCTGATCTTGGACTTCAGCCTCCAAAGTTGTGAGAAAGAAGTTTCTGTTGTTTATAAGCCACCGAGTCTGTGGCACTTTTTACAGTAGCCCAAACTGACTATGACAGGATCTGCATGTGCCTCCAATGTGACTTGATTTTAAAGTTGACACCCTATCTGAAAAGGCATTATAATGGCAGTAACAAACGTGTGAAAGCCACGTATCCTCATCTATAGACAGAATTCTCAGGATGAAAAAGAATACCATTCTGGAGAAACGTATATGGTAGGCATGCAGGCGAGATGCCAGGCATTCTTCATTCAGAAAATTCTAAATTCATCTGTAGATAGGTAAGTAGGCACTGGGAAGTAAATGGGGGATGAACTGGCTCTCCTGCAAAAGCCCCCAGCATCCAAGAGTGCATCCCTCGCCTCACCTCACACACTCTCTGCCTGGGCTGATAGCCTCAGTCAGTACCAATCGAGCATCTCCACGGCAGCAGGATGGGCTCCTGAGGGAAAAATCCACTCTGAGTTTAAACTAATGAAAGAGCTCTGGGGTCTCACTCCTTTTTCTGAATGGCAGATCTTTCCACTGAAATACCTTGAGAGCCAGTCACTGTTACCGAGCCCAGGGATATAACCTTGGTAGCCTTTCACTCCACACCCCTCCTGAGGCCCCCCAGGACACAGAGTCCTTAGCGCAATGGCATTGAGCTGGGCACAGACACTGGCTGCCTCGCACACACCTGGGCTTGCTCGCCCATGTGAATGGGGAGCCACATGGCAGGCCTAACAAGCTCAGTAACCAAAAGTAACCACACAGGATGGTCTGATCACAAATTCCTAATTGGGCAGGTCATGGCAGGTCATAGCAGGTAGTCACATCCCAGGCCTATCAGCTTTCTTAGCAAAGGTCAATCTTTACCTTAAATGAGCTCTGTCCATTGTACTTAAGTATCTAGGATAACAAACCTTGGCAATGTCAAAGTAATTCCTTTTTCCTACCCCCTGAAAGCACAACCTCAGCACCAGAACAGCAGACCACAGAACTCATTGTTCTCTCATTCCCCTATACCATCTCTGATATATGCTGTAAGCATTAATCATTAACTATCCTGTACCCTCCAATGTAAAAGAAGTATTAACATATGTTTCTCCACTTGCCTTTTATCCAGTCCTAGAGATTTCCCCACTTTGCTTCCCCTGCCTCCTTAATCTACTGCCAATGGATTTCATGTAACCCTCCTTACATCTCCTCCTTTGATTCTAAAGTATAAAGTAAGCTGCGAAATTGCCATTCCCTGGGGCATTTTCTCAGTCCATTCAGATTTTGTTTCCTGGCAATTGTCATCAGCTTGTTTCCAATAAACTCATAAAAATTGTCAAAAAAAGAAACACCATTGGTCCCATCCCCATTTTCTCTACATTTACACAAATATTTGCAAATTAACCCTAATCTGTACCGTGTACAGGTCAGGATAGCTTAGCCAGGCATGTGATGGCTGGCACAAAACTGGCACTGGCTTGGACACCTCACTCAACCTCTCACAACTCCTAATCTACAAAATGAAGGAAGTAGACTGGATGATTTCTAAGATCCTTTCTGTGATTCTAGTAATGCAGGAAAGGCTAATATGCTAGTTAAGTCTTAGGTATTGAGAACCTAGAAAATATAATAAGATACTTCTGGCATCTACTTGTCACAAAACACTCTCAAAGCAATCCAAACCATTATTTTGAAGGATGGCCTTTCTTTTCCTCTCAAATTATCATTGTGATTTTATGAAAATCAGCTGATGACCAACCGCCAACACCCAACACCGCCTAACAATGTATTTTTTTTAATTGTGATAACACTGGTTTATAACATGTAAGTTTTAGGTGTACAACACCATAATCCAACATGTGTACACATTACAGTGTGCTCACCACCAAAGGCCTAGTTCTCATCTCTCACCATACAAGTGACCCTCCTTTACCCATTTCACATTTCTCCTACCCCCAATACTTTCTTTAAACAGAGTAGTAACCATGATTCTTAACTATCTTAAAATCAGAAAGGTGATTTTAATTTCAATTCTCAATAAATAGCATACATTTGTAAAGCACACAATTTTAGGAAAATTTATTTAAATGCTTTCTGGAATTTCTAAAGAAAATTTATCTATTTTAGAAAGAAAATTCTAAGGATTTACAGAAAATAGCATAAAATTATCAAGGTGTTACCTACCCCCAGAACACACAGTAATACATTCTGGCACAAAGCATTTTCAGATGCAATATTATCATCTGAGTCACATATTTAAACTAAAACTTGGGGGCAGATGTATGAGCTAATTTGTCAAGGACAACGTTCTACCACCACCCTCAAAAGAGATCAGTAATTTCCACTTTCAAGTACAGTCGTCATACCTATGCCAGCAGAGGAGAAACCAAGAAAAGTTATTATGACTTGTGGGTAGTTTTTAAAGTATCTGAACAAGAGAACCTTGCTGGCATTTAACTCATAAATGTCAAATATTCCTGTTTTATACCAAAAAGAAGTAACTAAAAAAGCTCCAGCATCTTCAACTGAAAGAAATGTATTTAATCTTTGTTTATTTTATTCCTGGCTTTGAAAAATCTAATCCCTAAACCTTATCATTTCACATTATGTAGCCTGCTCACAAAGAATAATAGCCATTCTTTTCAAAGTTGTTTTTTTAAATATTTCTTACATAGAGAAGTAAATAATTGTCAGTTAGCTACACTATAATGGACATTTGAGAATAGAAGTATAGTACTGAGTTATCCAAATTTGTTTCCCTTTAAAGGTTAAGGGGAAAACTCCGCAAGTGTTTTTTTAGTGCTCCCAAAGATTAGAGTATAAAAACAAACTAAACAAACCTGTAATTTGCATTTCTAATAGCAAACAATGTACAGTGTAATTTTATATGAATCAATTAACAAAAAATTACATATTCAACATTTGCTGAATGATCACTATGCATAAGGCTATCTGATGTGGGAGTTAAAAAGATGAATAGATTGAACATTCTATTTGTATGAAAAGCCTTTTAATAGCATTAGTTTGGGGGATTTAAGAAGTGAAAATGAAAAACAACCCTTAATGGTTATCAGTCCCTCTGAGGCTCCCCATGATGTCTGAGCATCCACTCAAAGGCAGCTGAAGGTTGAAGATTCAATATCTCAGCGAGTCAGGGAACCATAGGATATACGAGGGTGAGCCCACCCCCCAAAAAACAGAATTTATTTATAAAATATTATGTATTTATTCTTACATGTTTAAACTTCAGTCACCTTCAAAATACTCTCCACATGATGCAATACACCTATCAATATGCTTTATCCACTTCTCAAAGCTCTGTTGGTTTTTGTTTCACCTCTTCCACATCAGCAAACACATTTCCCTTTGAGGACTTTTTCATCTGGGAAACAAAAAAAGGTCACTCGGGGCAAGATCTAGTAAATAGGGAGGGTGGGGCATGGGGGTGGTGCTCTTTGGGGTCAAAAACTGCCGAACACTCAGCATGATGTGGACAGGTGTGCTGTCATGCCCTACATTGTTCATGAATCACCCATCATAAAATGGGCAAACACGTTGAAAGAGTCTCCAAAAAAATTCACTGAAGCAGAACTCAGCCTCTCACAACAATGCCAACTGATTGCAGATAGGTTCCTAGAACACTCACCTTGCGGGAGAAGCCTGCACTACCAGGGGCCTGCCCTCCAGAAGATATTAATAACTCTGGGATTTTTTTAGGTCCCACTTCGTAGCCCCAAATCTAGGCAGTAAAAGCAGTCTCCATCTAAAAAGACCTAGAAAAACACTGAGCAGCAAATACACAAGTATTCTCAGGGGCAAATCAACAAAAATATTAACTGTGTGGAAGGGGTAATTATTGGGGTTTGAGAGAGGATAGCAGAGAGGAGGGAAAAGAATGTTTATTTTCATTTGTTTAAAGCAGAATTTCCACATTAAAGCCAGAAGTTTAAAAGGCTGCCTTTACATACTGAGACATGGAAGCTCTCATTTGATTTTAGAAAATTGGCCTTTATGTTTGTTTCTTTTAATCACCAATTAGGATTCATAATTTTGGTCATATTTTACTATTTATATGTATTTATATCTATAGTGTTTATACACTGACGACAGCCAAACCAGAACGTCCAACCCAAAATCAAAAGCATCCGATGGACACATGATTCAGCCAATTTTCTCTCAGAAAAATAAAACAATTCATAAACCATCAGTAACAGTCACTAAACATCACTGATGAACTAAATGCCAAGTAAGTTAGACAAAGTTAAATTTGACGGAAACTTTCTATTTGAATATTTATCCATTAACTGAACTAAGAGCAAATTAAATTCTCTATGGCTATTTTAGTTGTCATGGGTTTGATGCTACTGCTTCTATAACTGCAATGATTTCCTAACACTACTGGTAATATTTGGTTAGTTTTTACAATAGGCCAGAAGAGCAGACAACACTCGACACAACAACCAGAGAGTCTGGTCCTCACAGCACCCTGTGTTACAGCTAAGGACATCACTTTGGCAAGTTACTTACGGTGTTTTTCCATGTATAAGAAGATACTTTCATCTAAAATTGTTAGACCAAAAATCGGGGGTTGTCTTAGACACAGGAGTAACAGGTTGATGATGATTTCTTAATGTTGGGTTAGAAAAGTAGGGATTGTCTTCTACATGGGGGCATGTCTTATGCACGGAAAAATACGGTAATCTGTGTGCCTTGGTTTTCTCATTTCTAAAATGGAGATAATAATCGTACTAACCAGTAGTATTATTGTGAGAACTAAATAAGTTAATTCAAATAAAGCACTTACAACAATGCCTGACACATAATAAACTGCACATGCATCAGCTATCATTGTGTCTGTATTTTCACAATTAATAGGACATTTCTTTTTACTAAGCCCTTTTATACATCCTTAGTGGGAGTAAAAATTGATTTTTTAAAAATGTCTGAAGGGCTAGGCTGCTAGAGGACCCATGACAAAGGCCTTAAAGTGTTCATATCCCTTAATCTGTAATCCAGCCAGTCTATGAAATAATCAGAGTAGTACACAAAGATCTCTACACAAGGCCATTCATCAGGTTATCGATAATGCCAAAAAAATCGCTATTCAATTAATATTAAGTAAAACATGGCATGCATATAAAATGGAATATTCTGCATCTATTAAAAATTAAATTTAGTTAGGGAGACAGTAAAAAGATCAGTGGTTGCTAGGGATTTGGGGAGGGAGAAAGGACTAGATGGAGCACAGAGGATTTTTAGGGCAGTAAAACTACCCTGTATGGCACAATAACGGTGGCTACACATCATTAAAGAATCTGTCAAAACCCATGGACTGTACAACACCATGAGTGAACCACAACATAAACTATGGACTTTGGGTGATGATGATGTGTCAGTGTAGATTTATCGATTTTAACAAACGTCCCATTCTGGTGTGGGGTGTTGATAGTGGAGGATGGGCTTGCTTGGAGCAAGAGCGTATATGCGAAATCTCTGTACTTCCTGCTAAATTTTGTTGTGACCCTAAAACTGCTCTAAAAAATAAAGTGTATTTAACAAATGAAGTTCAGGAGAATAATCAACGACACAAGAAATATTCATGATACAGCTGAGTAAAAGAAAGCAATCTGCAAAGAACTGAAGAAATATGCATACATCCAAATGTTAAATTTTAGCTTCAAGAAGCAGTATTGTATGTCATTTTAAAATATACTTGTCTATGCTTGTAAATTTTGCTATAATGAACTTGTATCATTTTCAATGCAGGTGGAATTTTTAGGCCTTTCCTTTAAAATGTCACCCAGTTTTCAATTCAAAGTTATTGGAAAAAGGCATATACATTAAATAGGAAAGAAACAATCATTGACATGAACTGACACCTCTAATATCTCCATAAACCTAAAAAGAATCTAACCAATTACTTAAAATCCTGTATCCTTGAGATATTATTTATTTATTCCACAAATTTCTATTGAACACCCATCCTAGGTCCTGGGAATATAGCAGTACCTAAACTAGACACTAAAAACTGGGAGCCAACAACAAATAAAGACATAGGAAAGGAGATGTTCTCAGGTCAGGATGCACTGGGGGATGGGGTAGGGGATCGATGTATTTCAGTGGGGTGCTGGGGAAGGCCTCTGACATTGGAGTTGACACAAGAAAGGTAAGGAGGAGCCCATCAAGCAGAGCAGGGGAGAAAAGCATTCTAAAGAAAGAAAAAGAACAAGTGTCACAGTCCTGAAGTAGAAATAAACCAAGTTTATTTAAAGAATGGCAATGAGGCGACTTGTCTGGTCATCAGTGAAAGTTGTGTCTTAACTCCGCATCTAAAAATGGCTTGAGATTACTAAATAATCATTATCTAAAATAATTCGTTAAGTCCAGGCTTTGGGGCCAGACAGGCTGGGTTCGAATCCAGCTTGTCACTTACTATAAATGGATTGTGAGCTGGTCACCTCGTCCCTGGACCACAGCCTCCTTATCTGTAAAATGGAAGTAACAGTACCTCCTGCAAGAGCAGCTGCAAGGCTTTAAATAAGAGGATAATCACCTCACTCATGTAGGAAAATGCTTGGCAGCCAAAAAAATTCTTGGTAGCTAGTCTTAAAAGTGCTCTTTAAGGAATTTAAAAAAAAACAAAAACAAAAAAACCTCCTAGAAATTTCACTGTGTTTAATTCACATCAATATAAATAGAATATACAAGTTGACCTGATGCTTTTTCATTTATATGAGGTCTGACAATTAAGTTGTGGAGAATTGTGCATTTTGACACTTTGTTTCAGGGTCGTATTGGTACACCCATGTTTCATCACGAGTGATAACACGGCCCTAAACACCATCTTCTTCTCCAAAAGGTCTTGGCAAACTTCAACTCTCCTTTGCTTTTGTTCATCAGTGAGCTCTATTGGGACCATTTTTGAACAAACACACCTCTCTCATGCCAAGATTTTCAGTTAAGATTTTCCTGTTTTGGCTCTTGAGCTACTCTCCTTGCTAGAGCCCACTCCTACATCTTTGGAGTGTACTTTCTCTCCAATAAACTATCTCTTTGTTTCACCTCTTAAAAAAAAAAAAGATTTTCCTGTTTTTCTATCAATGTTTACTTGGTCTGCTATGCTTTTCACAGTCAGCAGATGATTCTGACATACAATTTGATGAATTTTTGTAATGTTTTTGTCAGTTCTGCTTGTTACTGGCCACCCTGATGTCTCATCAGTGATTCTTTCTCTCCCCTCAAAAAAACGTTTAATCCATTTGTACACTGCCGTTTTCTTCATGGCATTATCCCTATAAACTTGGACTAACATGTCCCTGATTTCACTTCTACTCTTGCCAAGTTTAACAAGAAATTTAAATGTTTGTTCGTTGCTCTAATTCAAGCTCTGCCATTCTTGCGACGGCACACAAAAACATGTGACAACAATAATGAACACCATTCAGCAAGACAGCGCCACACATCAACACGAACACAGCTGTGAGACACAGATATACCAAGGCTATGACATCTTACCAAGTTGTTTGTATGGTGCTGCCAATGTAAGTGCATGGTGGTAAGTTCGCAAACTTAATTGTCAGACTTGGGGCATGACGCCAGCTTTGATGGCCATTCCAGAAAATGACTTCCAAAATTGCTTTGAAGGGTGGACTAGGCATTGGCATTGATGCATAGCTTCCCAAGGGGAGAACTTCGAAGGTGACCATAGAGATATTCAGCAATGAAGTATTCATATGTAGCACTTTTTCTAGGATGAGTTTGTGAAATTAATTGTCCAACTTCATATGTCCCAGCCTCTAGAGGTACTTGTAGCACTAAAGCACATTCTTATTGTGACACTAAACCTCATTACACTTCATACTGTACCAAATTATGTCTTATCTTCCCCATTGGATAGGCAGGTTATTGAGAGCAGCACTGAAACAATCTTTTCTTTCTCCCTTAAGACCTGACAAAAATCTCTTGAATATAGTCATTGCTGTAAGTAATTAAGTGGGTACATATACAAAATACTCTTAACAGATTAGTAACATTAAAACAGAGCCTTGCATATACTGTTGGCAATTTTCTTATCTTTCCAAATTAGCTTTTGATTTGTAACAAGGCATAAGAGATATTGATTGTATATATCTAAGTCTTTCAATTAATGAACATTAATATATTTAATTTTCAATTAACATGCTAAAAATAACAACAGCTAGCACTTACGTAGCATTTACTATGTGCCTGTTTTAAGAAATGTATATGTACTAACTCACTCTATCTTCCCAACAACGCTTTCTGTTAGGTACTATTTTTTTATATTTTTCATTTCACAACTGAAATAACTAAGGCAGAGAAGGATTAAATAACTTATTCAAGGCCACACAGCTGAACAAAGTGAAGACAGAATGTGAACCCTGGAAGCACTGGCCCTAGTCTGTGCTTATAATCCTAAACATAACCTAAATGGCTATTCACCATAAAAATCTAATTCTACATAGGCATTTTTGAATTAAGTTATAACTTTTTATGGAAACTTGTTATTCATATATATCTTTTTCTGTAAATATAAACAAATATATCTGCATTAACTACATCAAAGTTCTGAGTAAATTACACATATACAATGTACTCATGCATATTTCATTATGTTCATTTTGCATTAAATATTACAATAGTCTAAGTTACTTTTTATCTTACTTCTGAATGCTTAAAGGTATTACCAGTCTAAGATGGAATCTTCTTGACTAATTATCTTGGGAAATTTATATTTCCATGTAGGTTTTTCTGTATTCTGTATCAATTTTTAAATTCAAAAAACTAAAAATTTTCATAAATATGTAACATAAATCACGCTAATGCAACTTAGCCTTAGGTGTCACAGAGGACAACCAGGATAATGTTATAATCTTGTTGGAAATGACAATTTAATATGTTAGGCTTTTAAAGGCTACATTTAGTCTTAATTTCTTACCACTAGAAAATATTCTTTACCATTACAATGTCTGCTTATTTCTCAGGTATTGGTAAACTTAGAGCTTTTAAGTTAATAAATACAAATACAGCACTGGAGAATTCTACTATTAAAATGCAAAGCAAACTTTTAATCAACAAATTTCTTAAAATGTGATTAGCCACTGCTAGTAGACCTGATTTCTCAGTTCATTTTTAAAGAAAAATTGTTCCAGTCTTTGCCTGACCAAAAGTAAAAACATTTAAGAGTGTTCAAAAGTACAATCCTATCACTTCTAACTATAAAAGCAATATTCCCAAGACAGACATGTTTTTTGCCCTTTTTAGGAGTGTAAACCTAATGTGCGTATCTTAGACTCCAAGAGTCTCAGTCAAGTCCTTGCACTGCTGTTCCCTCTGCCGGGAAATGATCTGCAATGGGATTTTTTCACAACCTGCCCTTCCCCATCACTCAGGCTCAGCTCCAGTATCTCCACCTAGCAAGGCGCTGTCTGGTCAGTCCACCCAAAGTAGCTCACTCCATGGTTTGAATTGTGTCCCCCAAAAAGTTATTGTCCTAATCCCCAGTCCCTCAGAATGTGACCTCATTTGGAAATAGGGCTGCTGCAAGGGAATTAGCGAAGATGAGGTTATAATGGAGTAGGGTAGACCCTTAGTCCATTAGGATTGGTGTCCTTATATGAAGAGGAGGGACCCAGACATGGACTCGAGGGAGAAAGCCACGTGAAGGAGGCAGAGGTTAGACTTGGGCTACCGTAAGCCAAGGACTTTCCGGGGCTGCTGGAAGGTGTAGGAGGCGGGGAAGATCCATCCTGATTTCGGACTTCTAGCCTCCGGCGCTGGGAGAGAACACATTTCTATGGTTTTACACCACCCAGTTCATGGTACTTGGTCATGGCAGCCCTAGGAAACACGACACCCACCACCACCACCACCACCTGCTCCTGCCCCGTCCATCACTTTTACTGCTGTCATAGTTATTAATAGTGTCTAAAACAGCAATGGACCTTTACCGGTTGTGTCCCTTCATTAGAATGTCAGTTCTGGGGGATCAGGGGCCTTTTTGGACTTCAAAGCCCAGAGCCTCGCACACTGTGGATGCTCAAGAAACAGTCTGTCAAATCAACTAATGGTCCTGAGAAAGGTAATAGGATTAAAGAATGTCAGAATAATAGTTACTTCCAATATTCGGAACTACTAAAAACCCTCTCGTAAGCTAATACAAAGGCTAATATAATACCAAAGTCACCTGGCGCTAAGCGAGACGCCGTACCATCCTAACTATCCGGCACTGCCTAGAAAATGAACCTCTGAGCGAAAGAAAAACAGCTTCGCAAGTGAGACCAGAAGCATTCCTTAGCCCTTCAAAGATGTGGCTGAAATGAAAGTACTTTTTGCACCAATGTTCCCATGTGTCAGGAGAGAAGGCGCATTGTGTGGAAGGGCAGCACGCAGAGGTGTCACAAGCCCGATGGCAAATGGAAGGAGAAAGCAAAAGATCTTGAAGAAAAACCAATCAGTTAGTTAAGTGCCAAAGGAGAAGAATTCTGAGTTTATTCGGTGCAGGAGCAATCAATTAGAGTTGCCCCACAGCCAAAGCCATCGTCCTTGTGGGCACAAACCACACGCAGCCTCCGCCTGGACTCGCTGGCATCGCCTTAGGAGGGCTCTCTGGTGCTGGGGTCGCTGGACACGATTTTTTAAAGGGAAGCACATGGAACATTTCAGAGAGATTTCTATTTAAAAAAAAAAAAGCGTTGAAATTTAAGGGGGAAAGGTTCATGTCTAATAGGGTAAGTGTGCCTTGTGGGGGACACTTTGTTCCTTGATGCCAGAGAAATGAGGAGTCGAGAGCAGGAAGTATGCTCTGAGGCAAGCAACAAGATGTCCCAAGGGGCGGATGCCTACGGAGCTTTAAGGACAGAAAGGGAGACTGAAGAGGCCTGCGCCCCTCCCCCCCAAAACAAGCAGGAGCTGCTCCTGTGCCTGAGACAAAACATACAAGGAGGGAACCCAAGGAAGACACACACTGAAACGGGGAACAGGAAGCCGCAGAGTGGGAGCAGATAGTGACTGGGACGGAGGTTCACAAAGAATGAGGTGTGATGGTGCCAAAAGGAAGGAATGTTCCAGGAGAGGGGGGCTGGTGTGGAAAGGGCCATGGCAAGGCAAGGGGGGCTGCGAGGGAACAAAAAGCCAGTGGTGGGGAGCGGGCAGGGCACCAGCCTGGGAAGCAGCCAGGGATGGGCTTGGGCTGAGCTTTACCCCCAGTTGCTCAGAAATGGCCTCCGACTTGGGCTTCCCACATATAAGAAACTAATTTTTTAAAAAAACCATAAGGTTGACCATTTTTAAATAAAAAGACTACTAAATGTAATAAAATTGTCATTTGTGTTTGATTGCCAAAGCACTTCTGAATTTTATAGTACCACAGGGCGGAGCACGAAGTCCGGAATCACTGGACAAGCCTACAGAAAAAATTCAGTTATTTTGGTTATGTGTATTCTCGGTAAAAGGACATTTAATGTAATGATTAATAATTGTACTTTCTGACCAAATAGGACTTAACAGTTCTCTAAATGTTTTCCCATACTAATGTCAAGTGTGATCATTCTCATGAGTGAGGTTACCGGCCTAGGCTCCGCTGCTCAGTTAGTGGAGAACTTGCATAGCCACGATCCCTACTCCTGTCAAATACATACTGTTTTTCTGAAAACAAGTGTGCTGTGATACAAAGTGCCCCAAGATAGCAGGCTATTTTCACAGAAGGTTGTACTGGAAAAATGAAGTTAAATATGAGGCAAGAAAAAGCAGTTTAGCACAATACTGTTATCACATGTATGTAATATATGCTACTAATCTCTTGAAGAAATGTTGTTAAATGTTCATTCATGTCAGACTAAACTTGCTCCTAAAATTCCAATAGGTAGGTACGCTAGGTAAGGATCAAATGCATCCTGAAATCTCAACAGCCCTGGAAAGTTATGGAGAGGGTTTGCTAGATACCTCCACGTGCCCTCCGCAGTGCCAAGCTCCCAAAGGTCATTGCTCTGTTGTGATATCGAGCTTCTCGGACCTACGTCCATCTACTCCCATCAACCTTTGCTCTTCAAATCTCGCCCCCCAGCTCTGACACCTAAAGTATCCTGTAGCACACACAGCTACAGGTTGCTGCCTGTTTCTCCTAGTTTTTGAATAACTTTGAAAAGGAACATAAAAAAAAAAAAAAGAAAAGGAACATAGCCACTAAATTATCTGAACTTCCACAGAGAAAAGAAACACACATTATTTACTTGACTCATTTACTTGGATACATATTTAATCCTAATGTCATGCCTACAGGTTAAAAACAGACTGACCTAACATCTTCCCCTGTATACTTTGTCAGTGTTATTTCTGATTTAAAACTACCAATTCCAAATGAAGGGCTACGCCTGTTAACTTTGGATAAATAAGTATTCATGATGATAATTAAACTACTTCTATTTCTTTTTAGGAAAATTATTTTGCAGCACGTTACCTCTGATCGTCACCATGTTTTTCCTTCTCTTCAGCATAACTCATAATTGTTTATATCACTGCCTAATTAAATTCATATCAGCATATAATTATACTTGCCAAAGCTATGACCTATAAGTACCAACCATTAAGTTGCTACCTCGCCTTTCTCCATCTTACTATTCTATACCTTAAATATTTGGTACCCCTTTGTGGGCTCTAGGACAAAGATACAATGAAACGATCACTCATATGAAAGCACGTGTTTAAGAGTAGACTACCATAAAACGTTTTGAAAGTTATTATTAAAATATTCCAAGGAATGGATACAGGGATAAAGGTATCTGTAAGAGGAGGAGGGCAGGAGAGATCAGTGATTCCCAGCACAGGCTCCCAAATCCATGGCCACTTTTTAAATATGCAGATTGCCAGACACCGTACCCAACCTCAAAGGTATCAGAGGACCACAAGGCTGTGCTCCATAAAATAACATTTTTCTCTATTTGATCACTGTAAGCGGCATCTGATGGAGCTGGAATAGCCATTTAATATCATCTCCATTTCTGTGCTCCCCCAACCTCAGGCTTCTGCCACCACTTTCTTCAATGTCTGTTCTCCCTGAACTCTCATCCCCATCTGGGTCCTAATCAATGTCCCTTGGGTGTTCCTCCCAGTAAGAGCAGTTAGCTGAGGGCACAGTGGCAACTACAGAGATCCAAGATGTGCCAACTCTGTCCCAAACGCTCCTGGTTTCCGTCCGCCTTGAACTCTAGCCTGCCAGGGCAGTGGTGAGGGTGAGTCTTTATGGCAACTACCATGGTCTTCTATCAACACAGAACAGGGCTCAGAGTTGCAAAGGCATGCTGCTGGTTACAATTACTTGACATTCCTGATCAGTACAAGTGAGCCTTAAGAACTTTAAAAATTATCTCGGTTTGAATAGATAATACATTCACATATTTAAAACTTTAAACAGTAGTAAAGGGTGTGTACTACATAAGTGTCCTTCCCATCCCCAGCCCAAACACCCAGTTCTCTTCCCAAGAGGAAATTACTATTATATTACCAGTTCCTTGAGGCACCTTCTATGAGATAGTCTTAACAGTTACAAGCACAAACAGGTATCTACAAACTCATATTTAACACCAATATACTACTCTGCACCTTGGCTTGTTCCCTTATATCTTAGAGATCATTCCACATCAGCAAATAGAGAACGATCTCATGCTTTTTAACAGTTACCTAGTTTTGTTTCTGCTCCAATTTATTTAACCCATCTCATACTGATGGATATTTAGCTCTCTAAATCTTTTGACATTAGAGGCACATGATACAAATTCATTTTGTGATGTACAAATATATCTGTAGAAAAATTCCTTAGATTTCTTGGGGTAAGAGGTATGTAAATTTTTAATCTTGGCAATATTTCCAAATTGCTACATAGATCCTGGACCATTTTGTCACCGACCAACAATGTAGGAGCCTGTCAGTTTCCACAAAGCCTTGCTACCATAAGGTATTAACAAATGTCAAGATCTTTGCCAACTTAATAGGCTAAATAGTTTAAAATTACATTTCTCTTACCCTGAGTTGAGCATCATTACATATTTGTGCCATCTGTAGTTCTTGTTTTACATGAACTGTTTGTCAGTCACCACTGCACCTGTTTTTATTAGACTAACAGTCATTTTTCTTATTGATACATAGGCGCTCTTTGGGTATTAAAGGGTTACTCCCTCTGTGACACATGTCATAGTTTTTTTCCTGGTGTGGTGATGTTTATCTTCTGTCTGTTACACATAATATCTTTTCTTAAATGGAGTTTAATTTATCCATCTTCTATCTTCAGCCTTCTGTATTCAAAATTTTTAAAGGCTTTTTACTTTTTAAGTACAGAGACAGACATCTTCCCTAATATCTGATCTCCATAAAACTTCAGATTTATACTTTTATTTTCTTTGTTGGCACTTCTTGAAATGAGACTGGAAGACAAGGGAGGATATAGTATCCATCTACTTCCCACCTTGATCTTCTCATACCATTACCCTGAGTTCTTGTGGGTTTTGCGCTCCCTTGCTTTCTTCACAGAGCTTCACATGAACCTACAGTTGCTTGGCTTACCTTGGAGATCATATTCTTTTCATAGTTCTTGCTTCAATCTGAAGTTTACTGAGATCTAAAAGAATTTCATTAATGTCTTTTCATAATCAACATGCCATTCAAACTGTGCTACTTTTTCTATTCTAGGGAAATTATACAACAAACACTGCTCAGATTGTTGCCTGATGGAGTGAGAATATGCAAAAACTTGCCTAGCTGCTACAAATCAACAGAGAGCAAAAATGTTATCTTAATTTAAAATAAAATCAGTCTTTAGACTTCATCTCCAGAAATGACAAGTAACGAAAATTTTTTATTTTAATGTTCTTTTAGATACTTTATTCTTCAAACTTTAGTAGCTGATAACAGTTTGCTACTTGCGGCAACCCTGTGTTATGCATTAAAAATATCAAGATAACTTCTTCGAATTTATGAAACTTAAGCACTGGTTTGGAAGATGTGAAATAAAGCTATTGCTGGAAATTGAGGCCAGGTTTATTTTAGGTTTGATTTTTGAAAAAAAAGATTCTAAAAATATAGTGCTGTTGTTCTCCCTTCTACTTCCACACTCTTTTTAAAAGGTGGGTAGGTCTGTCTCAAGAGCTATAGTGAGAACTGCCTGGATAAGATAGATGCAAGACAAAAAAGTAAAAGTTAATGTCCTATTTCTGACTCAATTCCCTCCACACTTTGATTTTCTCTAACATTAGTATATGGAAAGAGAATGGCAAAGGAAAAGAGACAGAAAAGTATATTGCACAAGATAACTTAATTTTTCTCTATCCTTTCCTGTTTATTGAGTTAAAGATCAAAGGTATGGGTATCAAAATAGCAAACATCAAAAATTTTAAATACTGACATTTGGGGTGTTTATTCTTCTCATCATACCCTCAAAAACAAAGCCATTTCTCTAAAAACCGAAGAAAATTTAAAAATAGAGGTATGATTTCACTTTCTATACCAGTAGCTCAAAGAGAATGATAGAAATTATGCTTAAAATTCCACTGCAGAAGTTGCTATTGGGTCATTACCCATAATTTAGGGAAGAGCTTTATTTCTTGTTACCATCAACAAAAGTACCTACTGTATTTGCCGAGTATAATATGCTCCTGTGTATAACGCACATCCAGGTTTTTGGCCCCAACGTGAAGGCAAAAATTCTCTCATTTTAATTTTTTAGTTCAAAATTTAATTTCATTTTATATTTAGGTACCTGATTTTTGTATTATAAAGGAATTTTAGCCTTTATTTTTTAACATTATTTTGCATATGGACGTCGTTATTGATTTCTAGAGTTACTCTTTTAACTCATAAGCTTAAATAAAAGAAAGAAAAACATTTATATAGACACAGAACTAATACTACCCATATGTAATGCACATCCTTATTTCTCCCTCACAAATTTGGGCAAAAATGTGCGCATTCTACACAGCAAAATACGGTAACTTGTTGGGCATGAGATCTCCTACCTAAATTTGCACACGGGGCTAGCACCTCACTAGCGAGTCCCTGGCCCTCAAATTCCCACCTAGAAAGTGGGAGAGGTTAAAATAGATTTTTAAAACTCTTTTCAGCTCTAACAGCTTAGGAATCTAATATGAAGGTAATTCAACCATCAGTACATTAAGCAAATATGAGGATTTCTAGTGTTTGGGTATTTTCTTCATATAGTTCATAAACTGACATATAGCTTTTCTTAAACAGAAGAAGAAAATCCATCATATCTAAAGAAGATCATGTTTTATGTCTTGATCATGAATTCTTTATACTCAGTCTCCTAACACAGGTGAAACATTTTCAAATGACAATCTGCCAATATTTTACATAAATGTTTGTTACATATTTAAACTTATTTTTACTTACTTAAACTTATTTACTTACATTAATTTAAGTTTAAGAGTTACGTTACATACTTAATGCTCTCCCTAACTCAGTTATCCCTTAGATAGCCCTGGGTATTGAGCTACATGGGTTGGCCTTCTTTCTAGCTCTGCCTTTTGTCAGCTTACTATATACATTTTCTGAGACACTGGCTCTATCAGAGGGAATTTAGTATACTCCAAACAAGGAACTCTCATCTCACTCGGCAGCCTCCTAACAAGAGGCCCTGAAGTGGGTCTCCACCCTTCTCCACACCTACAAATCCATCAGTTCCCTAGACTTCCATGAACCTTTGAGTGGTTCACTGTTGGAAAATTGCACATGGCTTCTTCCACTTCTGTTTTTATCATTTTCTCTGTCTGAGATGGCCTTCCTCTTCTAGCAAGGCCACTTCCTGCTCATCTTTCCTGTGAGCTTCCACCATGAACTCTTGGTGACTCAGGCCGATGCACAGGGACTGTTTCCTCATCCCTCAAGGGTCACCTTGTAGGTCTCTTGGTACCATAGCCTGTTCTGCTTTCTGATGACTCTGTATTGTCCTTATTTTGTTTTTCCTTAGAACTTTAAAATTATAACTGATCCAGGCATCACTCTTTTCTTTTAATATAATGGCTACCTGTAAATTTATCACCAAACCCAAGCACTACATCATTACCAATCAAAACTTACATCCACTTATGTGTTCCTCCCCATGCCATCCTCCTGGTCCTCCCAAAAGACAACAGCTACTCCAAGTTTTCAGTACATTATTCTCTCGCTTAAAAAATAAATAAATAAATGTGTATTTCAACATACACACAAATGCTTGTTTGTATTTGATGATTTGTGTTTGCTTGTGTCCCTGGCTTGCATAAATTAGTACAGTTTTGGAGAATAATTTGGTATTTATCTAGTAAGTTGAATATTCACACACCCAACAAATCCAAAATTCAATACCGTGGTATTTGCCCAAGAGAAACATTTGCACATGTGCCCCAGGAAACAGGAATAATCAAAGCAGCACTCTTTGAAATTTTTTTAAGTGAAATTTAAAAAATGGCCATTGACAGAAAAATGGGAAACATTCTGTGCTAAATACATAAAGGATGAATCTCAATGACATAACATTGAATGAAGGGGAAAAAGTCGCAGAAGTAAACTGATAGTATGAGATCTTTTTTTCAAGATTTAAAACAAACTACAAAAATGAATTATAATTATTACTTAACTTTGGCAGTAAAAAAAAATCCTTATTTTGAGAATGCATGTCTTATCCTCCCAAATGACACTACAAATTCTCAAGGGCAGGGTCTTCTGTTACTCTTATTTGTATCTCCCATATGCCTAGACCAGTGTCTCGAACAGATGGGCTCAATAAGCAGTTATCCACTGAATGCTGCCCAAGACAGGCTTTTTAATAAAATTTAAATCTTCTCCCTCATCCAACAGGTTCATGAATAAAGTCACATAAAGCTTTTATCTACTTATCCATCAACTAATTCTATTTCTGCAGTGGTACTACAGATCTCCAACCAGGAAAGACTTTACCTTTTTTTTGGAATAAAGTTAACTTCACGTTAAAGCAATCTAAGGGCAAGAAAACTTACATTATGAGATCCTGTAAAAGTCCAAGAGAATCACATTATACTATAACCAAGAAACATCTGATACATCATCATACTTGGCAACTGAGATATCCTAAACGGAATCCATCCACTGAATGCATAACTGAGTTATCAACATCAAAACTGAAAATAGAAGCAAAACCAGGATTTCTAAAAGCAAATATTTTAATTTCAAAATATTTTGTTTCTACTTTAAGAAAAAATACTTTTATGGGGAAACACATGAAATCCAGGGATAAAAAAAAATAGGAATAATATTCCGCCAATCAGGGCTTTCCTTATAAACCCAATGAGAGCTATGCATATTCTCTGTAGGTGATTGTAGCCGAGTTAAGCTGCAGCTTCCCTTCGACCTTGGGAACTCTGCTCACTCGGAGTTACTGTGAGGTCTTCTGTTTCATTTATTATTAGTCTTTGTATCTGCAATGCTGTAGCATTCGATAGGAATATCAACATTGTGAACTTGCAGGACCCAAAACTGTAGAAATGGTTCCAAAACACAAAGGAGGGAGGGGATACAGTCAAGAGGAAAACAAAGTTAAGGATATTAAGATGGGATATTTTAAAATTTTACCTTTGAAGAAAGACCACACTTATTAATCAGCTCTGTGATATACAACAATTCGTTAGCGTGCAATGTTTAAATTTAAGAAAAGACGTTCGAGAAAATTATTTTATTTGGAAAACATCACAACTAATATGACATATTAATACAATTTGCTAAAAACTAGTCCAGCGATTTAAAATGGAAATTCTAATACAGAAAAAGCCTATAGGACTTTGCGTCCGGAAGAAAAATAATCTGGCAACCCACTGGGTTCACTTAGTTTCGTGTCATTTGCTTCATGTCTATTATGTAATGCTTTCCCCATCTTTAGGTCTCTATGTTTAAGCTACCGTTCAGGTATATCATAGAATTGCCACAAAATCAGAATAGGTCCTAACTTTCAAAAAAGCCTAAAAGGTGGCATGCAGATGTGTCCATATACATTACGGCTTTTAAAAAAATTCTGCTGGTGTCATTACTTCTTCCCGGCTTCCTCCCCAGGTCTCCCATCCCTTCCTCCCGCAGCAACCCCGGCGACAGGAGCGGCGGGCAGTTCCCGGCTGCACGCAGGGGAAGCACGTCTTGACTGCAATGCAAACTCCGTCCAGGTCTGAACCAGAGAATGCAGACTCGGCCCTGGCCGGCCCTAGACGAAGGCTGCAGAGGCGCCAGCAGCGGGCGGGCAGGGGTGCCCAGCGAGGGCAGTCCGCAGTACACGCGCACAATAAAACCCAATGCACAACTTCCCCAGCCGCTCCTCCCCACTCCGCGGATTCCCTGAAAGGTGCGGCGTAGGCGTTAGCTGGAGCCGGCGCGGGCGCTCTCACCAGCGCGGTTCGGTTCTCCGCTGACAATTACATCAGTTCCTCTCCCTGCCCTAGCTTCATCCTCAGCAGCCTGGGGGAGCCCGGGCGCCCCGGGGGGGTGGGGGGATGCGGGCGCGAGAGCCAGCCAGCCGGAATTCCCCGACAACGAGGGGGAGGGGAGGGAGGCGAGCAAGGACCACGACCCAGACGCCCCCTCCCACCTCCGCTGCGTGGCTGGACTAGCACCGCCACCCCGACTCCCGGCCGCCGAGGTTATCCCGCCAGGGGAGCCCCCCGAGGGCTATGAGCCAAAAAGCCGGGCTGTCCACCCGCGCGTCCCCGAGGGTCCTCGGCCCTTCGGACGCGCACAATGCCCCCGGGCCGCGGTGCGGGCACAGTCGTGTCGGTTCCAGGGGTCCCCTCTGCAGCTAGCGCACCTACCTGGAAGGTGAGAAGCGGCGCCGCCGATTCCGCGGCGGCAGCGGCGGGAGGCGGGAGACTGCCGGGGCCGACGGACTGGCGCGCAGGCTGGCTGGGGAGCGGAGGCGCGGGCGCCGCCTGCGCGGAGCCACGGTCTCCAGTACCGACAGCAGCGGTGGCGGCGGTGCTGCGCCTCCAGTGGTCCACCGCGCCGCAGCCCCTCCTCTCCCACGGGCGGGGCGCTCTGGCAGGGCGGCGCTCCGGGCTCCCCGCCCCCGGCTGGCAGGCCTTGCGGGAGTGGAACCGCTGGCGGTCCGCGCTCCCGCTGCGCCCACACCCTGCCGGGCCCCCCTCACGGAGCCGCCGGGAGATCCGCGGGCCAGGCGCCGAGGCTCCGATGCGCCGAGTCCGTGCGCCTATGCTCACCGCCGGCTCGGCCTCCCTTGGGAATCCCTGGTGTCCAGAGATCACCGCCGCGGGGAGTATGACCGAGCATGCCTGGGCTTAAGCTCCGTAGAAGCGACCCCACCCGCCCAGGCCAGCGGCAGTGGGCCGACCCCGGATCGCAGTGCGTGGCTCGAAAGGTCCTCAGCGCTCGCGGCCTGGAGCGCAGCCGCTGAGAGCGCCGTGGGAGAGCGGATTCAGACGGAGACAGCAGCCTGGCGGCCTCCCGGAGGTGCTGCCAAGCCCCTGCCTCCGGCCCTCGTTCAGGCGGGTCAGTCAACCTACAGGACCGTGTGTGCTTGCTGCTTGCCGCCCCTGACCCTGCAGGAAAAACTTCACAGGCCCAGAGAAACAGTGGGAATCCTTGAAAGAAAGCACCCACTACTTAAAGCCCCACCTCACGACAAGCCTTCCCAGTCCCTTAAACCTTTCCCAGCCTGTGCCCCAGCACAGGTTAATTTAAAGACAAATTTGCTGGAAAACACGGGCTTATTTAAATATTTGCACAGACTTTTTTTTTTCTTTCTGTAAATGGATGACTGAGGAAATGTCAGAAGTGTCTCAAAACCTTTCTGTCATCACCATCCTCAAGGGTAACACAGCCAAGGAGCACCGATTGTGACCGGAACTATTGCAGAAACTGTGCTGGGCTTTCTAAGGGTTCAGACAGGATGAGTTGGATGGGGGTGCCTTCAAAAATTGAAGATACTGCTACTCACTGAGTCAACTGTGATGGCATTTCACTGTGCTTTGTGCTGATAAAATTCTGATTTGCTATGAAATTATATGTACTTTTTCTCCCAGGCAATTTCTCTTGACTCTCCAATCCCACCTTTTGAATTAGCTTCTTCCACCCTAATTTGCAATGTCCTCATGGTGTCCTGTCATAAAATAAAAAATGCTGGACCCTGTGACACATCGCAGTTTCACCCTAACTTCTTCCCTGTGAAGACAGTCTCCTCAAGGAAAGGACTGGGGCGCTTACTCACTTGATTATTGCCACCTTTTTATTCCTTCCATCTGGGTTCCATGGACAGAAATGCTACTCTCCAAAAAGAAAGGGAAAAACAAAAAAACCAAACACTTTATAGAAGAAAATACAAAAGTGTGAAAAGAAATGGGAGCGAGCACACAGGCTTTCACCTAAAGAACTTCTCAATTTTTTTCACTGATACTAATTACAGAAAACCACACACTGTTGGAGAGGGGGAAGAAACAACCACGACTCAATTCCCATGTGTTAGCTTAAGAATGCTTACACACTTCCCCTCTATTCCGGAGCATTTCCATGTTTGTTCTTTTTAATTTTAAAAATAGGTTTTAAATATCAGGGAAAAAGTCTACTTCCTGTCTCATTTGTTGATTAATGATAACATAAGATGTAACAGCACTACACCAATCCATTTGGGGAAATAGAAAGAGAGCTGACACTGCATATTAAAGCAGTTTCTCCACTCATGCACCACAATACTTTGAAACCCCAAACTGGTATAGATACGTAAATGTGAATAACATGCTTTTCACTTTTTTTTTTTTTGAGTTATTGCTCAAAAGTTGCTGGAAAATCATGTTTACATTGAGTGTATATTCTTGCTAAAGAGTTTAGTCTCAAGTCACATGTTGGCTAAAAGAATATCTGCTCCCTGATCCATTCCTTTTTTTGTCTCAGAAAACTACTTATTCATGGACTTTTTCAGTGCAGGAAGATAATGATATTCTTAAAATTCTATTAATGCTATAATTTCATAACAGGCAAACTGAGCCTCACACCAACCATAGTCCCCACCATTGATTCTTTTCATACAATTCTCATACTGCATTTTCATTTCAGTTTTTCTATGGGTACAGTTTTAGCTGGGGATTCTTAGAAAGGCTGAAATGCAATTGCTTCATTGAAAGATGCCATCCCCAGGCATGCCGAGTTAGGAAAAGAGAAAAAGAGGAGTTGTGACAGGGAAGAATGGGAAGCAAATACATGCTGTAATGTTACCAACCTGGTCTACGCTTCATGAACCTGAAAAGACGGTTGGCCATGTGGACTGTTGTGGATAGGCTCTATGGAAAAAAAAAAGCCATGTATCTTGTGCGTGATTAATACATATTTGAGTAGTAGCTTGATTCAATTAATCATTTGTTCAGTGATAAATTTGTGCCCAACACATATGCCTTAAATCAGTCTGTCTGCAGATAACCGCTGAGAGATCTTGGGATCATCAGGGCTGCTGGCCCAAGAATCCACACACACATAAAGCGCTGTCCCTAAACAAAATCATTGTCTCACCTATAATATGACCTACGCTTTTTAAAATATATGTGAATGTTGTTGTGATTAATAAAACATAGTTTATTTAAATGTATGACTAAGTTCATAATGGGTTTTGGTTAGGATTTCTTTTCTCAATTGATACTTTCATGAATGAGTCTATAAATTTTCTGTTTATTTGCTTTTCATATCATGAGTCTTTGCACTGTAAGTGGTTGGGGAACGCTAGATTAAGTGACACTCAAAAGCATTATGCTGCCCTTGGCTTACAGTCTCAAAGCTGGTATTGACTGTACCATAATATACTTAAGAGATGTAAGTATGTCTTGCCTGACATACGCTATAGAAAAAAGAGGTTACGTACTAATGTTAAGTATATGGGTAATGCCAAAAGCAGCAGCTGTGTGTATTACTACACAAATTACATGCAGCATTATTTAGATATAAGTTCATTTTCTCATTTTATCATGTGGCCACTTTGTGAAATACATAGACAGGTATGATTTTCATTTGATGTAAGAGGAAACTGAAACACCAAGGTGTTGCTACTTGCCCGCAGTCACATTGATTAACGGAAGTTCTAGAACTCTGTTCGCCGCCTCAAGCACGTTTCCATTCCCCGGATGAGGTACCCTGCCCTGGAGACCTGGGCAGGAATGTGAATGGGGGCCCACATACTATCTGCATATATATTCAAAAGTTATAAATCAAACAGTTTAATAAGATATATCCTATTCTCCTACTTTGACAACTGCATCTTTGTAATGTCCTGGAAGGTGTTCAGAATTTTCAAACTCCTTGTAGTTCTGAGCAGATGACCTGGCAGTGCAGGAGGATATGGTTCTGGTTCCAGCCTGTGTCCTGCACCTCTTTTCTTCTTACTTCTAGCTCTAACCCGTTCTAGGAGGGTCTTTGTGCTCACACATGGAGGCAGTCCAGCCGCTGCATCCGAGTTCTGTCCACACGTTCCTCAAGCAGCTGCCCCGCTGGCACTAGGTGCCTGATACCCCAGAGTGTGGTGTAGAAGAGGAGCAAAGGGTCGGTGGGCATGCCACCTGGGTCCCACACATCACTTGCATGAAAAGGAGGTGTATGGCTGGAGGAGGGACAGAAAGGACCTCCAAAGCACAGGGCCCACCCAGAGCAATGGCTCCCTTGTCTGACACAAGGGCAGTTCTGGTCTGTACTTAATATTTACCATTTTAACATCAGCATTCCCTGGGAAGAAACACCAGCCAAGCCATTTCCCTACATAAGTATCTCACAATCTCCCTACTGTATTATTAAACTCATTCCATCATTAGATCTGTACAAATATTCAAGTCACTCTACATATCTCAACTTCCAAAACAACAACAAAATCATTGATTTAAATTTACTCGGAGATATTAATGAACAGTGATAGTCAAATCTTCAACATGGGCCACAGAGAGGAAATTACCAATAGTAATTCATAAAATAGTAATTCATAAAAATTCTTTTTTTTTTTTCAAAACGTAATTCACAGACTAAACAGATGGAGATCAATTTCCCTCTAGGGAGTTGAGCCTTTAACATCGGAAGAATAAATAAATGTAGGTGAGTAAAACAATATAACAGACCTTCCAAGCTGTTATTAAAGAAGCAGCCCAGGGAGTTCCCTGATGGTGCAGTGGCTTAAGGCTTCGGTGCTGGTGCTGTCAACACTGCGGCCTGGGTTCGATTCCCAGTCAGGGAGCTACCCACATACCAAAAAGCAAAAAAAAAAAAAGAAGCAGCCCAGAAATAAGTGCCAAGATAGGAAAGGGCCCTGGATCTGTCTCACCTTCCTTGGTTTTCTCATTCCAGTTCCCCTGACCTAGCTAAACCTGACTCCCAAGATCTAATATAAAGTGCTTTTTTGGGGGCTCTGTTTAGCAGAGCTGAAACACACTGACATTTCCAAAATGTCTTCACTGAACAATAAGAGCAAGGTATACAGAAATAATAAGGGAAAAATACAAATAACTTAAACATGGCCTTGCTTCCTTTCGGGTTCTGAGTTAATTAACTACATTTTAACACCCATAGGTTATAATTTTAGATAGCTCACATGGTTTCTTTCCCCACGGGCTCCCTGCCTCTCCCTTAGCTGGGAGCCTCTGGCTACCATCTCATCTTCTGAACTCCCCAGGAACAATTTAATCCCTTTGGTTCTGTCTTATGGATGAGCACTATATACACAGACTCATATTCACAGTTTCCTCTGCAACCTCTCATAGAGACCCTGTTTTCAGTTGGAAAAAAAAGTCTCTTTAAAAAGTTATGGTGAGGATTTAATTGATTGATAAATAAACAAACTTCAGTGACCAGCTCTCTCCAAAGTCAGAAGAGACCTTTCTCCTTTTCCCAAATACAGGGCAATGAACACAGCCTTTATCAGCCACCTGTGAGGATAAACTGACCACAGAGCAATGTGCCCATACCAGCATAACATTAGCGTAACCCAAATGAGCATTGGCGTAAAATAGTTGAAAAGGAAATTTTCTGAATTACTGCAGCTAAATAGGGAGAATATTTACTCGTATTATGAAGGAAGTGTAATAATCCTCTCTTTTTTGACTGATCAGGATATCCTTCTAAAGTGGAATACAATTTAGAACTGCACTTATCAATACAGTAGACACTATCAACATGTGACTATTTAAATTTTGATTGACATTACTTAAAAGTAAATAAAATTTAAAGTTGAGTTCCACTAGCCACATCTCAATGCTCAATAGCCACATGTGCTCATGGTTACACGATTGGGCAACTCAGAATAGAACATGTCCGTTACCACAGCAAGTTCTATAGGACAAGGCAGATCCAGAAGACATGCTCACCACTACAAAGGAATAGAATTGAAAACATTTTTCCTTTGAAAAATTCTTTGGCACAATATGAAGCACTCAGGAGCAAGATAAAAACAATGGGGCTCACAGGTAGAGAAGGAAATTTTTTTTCTTTAGTATATAACAAGTTTTAAGGAATTTTCAACATTTTGGAAGGAGGCACCACCTATTTAACAATCAATGGATAGAAAAAACATATATATATATATATATGCTAAAGGTGAATTTGAAGATGGATAAATGGAGAGGAAGAATGAACATCCTGATGCAGGAAGTAGAGTCCCAACACAGACCAACTTAGGTGGAACAGAGAAGAGAGAATTGGCAGAATCAAGAAAAGGAGATTGAGATGAGACCTGAACTGATACTGTCTTAGTAGCCATATCTGGCTAAGAGATTTTGCCAGTTCTTTAGTGAGAAAGAATTAAAATATTAACATCATAATCCCAGGAGAAGACTTTTATAGTTGACTACATATGATTTTGCTTAATTATACAGTAAAATCGTACATAGTGAAAAATATGGGATAGTTGACCCTTGAACGATGAGGATTTAAACTCTGCAGGTGCACTGAAATCCAGATTGTTTTCAATAAATACCTGTGCTGTTCCTAGTTGCATCTGGAAGGCCGGGTGTGTGGAGGGCTGACTATATACATTGATCTATGCCACTTGATATAGGAAACTTGAACACCCATAGATTTTTGTATCTGTGAGGGGTCCTGGGACCAAGCCACTGTGGATACAAAGGGACAATTCAGTTTTGGGGAGTCAAAAATTATATACTGATTTTTGACTGCTTACGGTGAGGCATCCTTAACCTTCATGTTGTTTGAGGGTCAACTGTCATTTCAGAGAGTGTTCTGGGATGGTAAAAACAAAGCACATGAAAAGTCTTTATGAAAACTAAAGGCATGAATAAAGCAAATAAAAATATAAAGAAATATTAGAAAGCAGATAGACCTACATTTAATGCTACCTGGCTCCAATTATTTTATTTATTTTAATTTATATTACCTTTAAATATATACCTGGGGTGCCAAAAATATATATATATATATACATTTTAAGAGATGTTAGCTATGTATTATACTGATAGTAATTACTTTGAGCACCTCTTGTAATTGCAGAAGTCAAAAGATGTGTATTCACCTTTTGTTATTGGTATATATCGAATATTACAATTTTAATACAGTTTTTTCCTTTCTTAAAATGTGTATACAATTTTTTTGGCATCCTCTGTATATAGTTCATATACATAACATTTGGTGAATTCATTCATCCTTCCAAAGGTTTCTGTCTGGGAAATTGATTCTTTTGAGGACTGGCTATTGGTTGCTGTTGCCCATTTATCTCCTGTGTATTTGATAAACCTGTAGCTGCAGGACGATAGTCAGACAAAATTTTGCTCCAGAGGTAGATTTCTCTTGATGAAGGAATCAGAACTTGATGCAGTGTAAGAAGCAGAGTAGTATTTTTTTCCTTTCTTAATGAAATCAAGAATTATACACAGGCACGCATGCACATGATCAATTTTGAAGCCTCCCGCCCTGTGACGTATGTTTCATAACAATCCTCCACCCTCAATTCTAGGTAAAATTTAGCAAAACTCTTTTAGGGTTATCAAGGAACTGAAAATATAAATTCAGCTTACATCAGTCTGAATGGCATCAGGAGATCAGCGGAGTTTGATTAAGACAAGAAAAAAGGAAACGTGTGCCTCATCAACAAAGATAACACAACAACCTACCAACGAGGTCCATCCCACCACTTTCTCCCTACTCATGAATGCCCCCCTGCTCTTCATGTCTTTTTTTTTTTTTTTTTTTTTTTTAGTCCAGTTTATACAAGGGCTGTCAGGAAAAAACCCAGCCATAAAGGCCTCTATTTTTCATGTTATGTGGCTGGATACTTTGCAGACAGCTCTCATATTCAGGGTCCACCATTATTATTCTCCAATAAAATATCTTGGATTCCTGCACTATTTTCTGTGACTGGCTAAATACCAACCCGGTAAGAACCACACTGCCCTGCATCTGAGTGTCTAAACATTGATGGAAAAAAATTACTCATTAGCTTCACTCTACTTTTGGAATCTTAGTCAGAAGTGTCCTTTCTACCACACAATACTACTCCTGTGGCTTTCTTTTTCACTCTTAAAAATACTATTTAATGCTTTCTTCTCCAGCCTCAAATCTGCTACTTCAGATCACTTTAAAACTCCCAGCTGACTGTCTTGCTTCATTCTTTGTTGAGAAAATAGGAGCCATCAAACAGAAATGTGTTGCTTTGCACCTTCACTCATCTGCAACCTGGCTTCCTGCTTCTGTTGGAGACTGATGCTCCAGTGTGTGCCCCAGACCCCAGCTGTTCTAGCCAACCCAAGGACTTTGCTCCTTGAGTTATCCCCTCCCTCTCCTGAGTTATCAACCACTCCCTCTCTCTGGGATCATTTCCAATAATATCTAAACATGCTTTACTGTTGTCCATTTTAAATAACCCTCCTTGATCTTATCACATCTCTCCAGCTACTGTACAATTCCCTGTTCCTTTCATAACCAAATATCTTTACCTCCTCCCTTCCTATTCGCTTTATAGGACACTTTAAATTGGCTTCTGACCTACAGTTCACTGAAACTGCTCTTATTATGGTAAGTACCATAGGTTGTTCTTAGTGACTCCCATATGGCCAAACCCAATGCACACCTTTCTATCTACATCTTACTTTACCTTTTAGCTGCACTCAATAAGTTCACTACCCCTTCCATGAAACCTTCCATTTTCTTTCTTGATTTCTTGGAGATCACACTCTCATGATTTTCCTTCTATTGCTCTGACTCACTTCTCTCAATTTCTTCATTGTTCCACATCTACTGGCTTCTAAATGTCAGGGTTTTCTAAGCTTTCATTCAGGGCTTCTCTAGGTAATCCCTCCAGTCCAACTCTCTGCTTTGAACTATAGACAATTGTTTTCCAACTTCCTACATAACATCTTCATTTAAATATTTCACAAGCATTTTGAACTTAACATGTATAAGACTGAATGGAATGATTTTTATCTTATCAAACCTCTAATCTAGTGTTTCCTATCTTAGTAAATGATACCACATTCCACTTAATTGCTGAAGTCATAAATCTTACTGTGTTATATTTAATTAATTATCAAGTCCTGTTGTTTTACCTTCAAAAAAATGTTTAGGATGCCAGTGTGAAGTTACCATTTTTCTCTACTCTCACTGGAAATCAAAGGAAGGAAGGAAGGAAGGAAAGAAAGAAAGGAAGGAAGGAAGGAAGGAAGGAAGGAAGGAAGGAGCGGGAGAAGGAAAGAGAGAAGGAAACAAGGAAGAAAGGAAGAAAGAAAAAAAGAGAGAAAGAAAGAAGAAAAGGAGGGAAGAAAGGAAGGAAGGAAACTCACAAGCTACATATATACGAGGGCTGTCCAGAAAGTATCCAGTCATGTAATATGAAAAATAGAGGCATTTATGGCTGGATTTTTTCCCAGACAGCCCTCGCATTCCATTAAACTAAGGTAATAGCTGAAGTACCAAACCACAAAACTAGAGTAATGGTTCCTTCAAAGCAGGGAGATCGAAGCAAGACTGAAGTCTGTGCAAGTGGAGAGAGGGTCCATGGATGTAAATCTTAGAGACAGCAAAGAATGTTTCTTAAAGATAAAAGGTAAATCTTTATTTCCAAAATCAAAATCTCTTGTTTATAACAGCAGGGACAAGGTATACATACTGGTCTTGGGAGCACCCCTAGACCTGATTTGGTTTTGAGAAGCAGGGGAGGAGGGTCTAAGTGAAGAAATAGGTAGACAAGCTATATTTACATAAAGCAGTCTTTCTCTATGGCAGGGCAGGTAAAAAAAATTAAAATGCATTGAGAAAATTCCCTGTCTGTCTTCACTGGCTGAGAAGTAAAGGCTAAACAAAATTACACAAAATTGAGGGTATAAAAAGAATTCAGCTAATCTGTAGCTGGTCCTGGTTCTTTTGCCAAATGAAACTCTTGCAAGCAGTGGTATAGGAAAAACTGAACTGTTTCAGAGATAAGTAATCAAAAAGGAACATGCACAATATTCATACAAAGACATTATGCAAAGAAAAGGAGGAAAAAACAAAGAGTTGATAAAACACATTGACCAGAAAAATATTTCCATAGAAGGGCTGAAAATTATGATCAAACAGCCCACCATGAATCTTAAAACAGAATAAATGAATCTCTTCTATGAGGCAAATACCATAAAGCAGAGATATCAGAGCTTGTGGAATATATATTAACAGAAAGAAATGAGATGTGAGCTGATAGCCCATATAGAAGAGTGGAAGAAAAAAATTAATAATCACAGAAATGAAAGCAAAATGGGAAGAAATACAGTAGCCTCTCTCCATTAACCAGAACTCAAGCAACCCACACTCTTAAGCAACCAGCAAAAATATCAAAGAAATAATACTACATTTATCTGGCCTGGGTGTCGGTTAAATGAGAGTCTATTGTACATGGACAAGTAGGTCTTGCTGAAAACATAGAGAGGGACATACAGGGTGGAAATGAGGAACTAAGAAAAATGAAATGAAAATGAAAAGAAAATGTTTAAAGGATTAGAAAGCAATGATAGATGTAAAAAGCAAGCAAAGGAGAGACAATTGCATAATTGAAATGTGAGAAAAAGAAACAAAAGTAATGAATAATACTTAAAGATATAATTACAGAAAAAATTTTCAAAAATAAAAGAATACTTGAACGTATAACTTGAAAGGACCCAATATATCCAAGAAAAAACTCACCCAGAACAGTCAGCCTATTAAACTTGCAGAATTTCACACTTGATCTTAGCCAAAAGGCCGAGAAGTGACAAACTTGCAGAGTTTCAAAGATAAGGAAAGAATAAAGCTAGCTTCAGATTTCTCCACAGCAACTCCAATGCTAGAAAATCTTCAAGGAAAAAAGATCTTCAAGATCCAAAGATGCTATTGAATTGTTGCTCAAGTATAAAAGCATAAAACCAAGTTTTGAGCATGCATGTTGTTCTTTTGAGCCCTACTTAATGATTTTATGACATGACAAATATAGGCTAGACAAAAGCCAACTGAGAAACTGCTACAGAGGATTGGCAGGGAGCAATGGGTATACAAAGGCTGTCCAGAAAATAATTCAGCCCCTGTTTTTCACATTACCATGGCTGGACATTTTCCAGAAAGCCCTCATATTTATCTAAGAGCAAAATGGCATGGGGATTAAGGTAACATAACCAAATGTAAATCTTATATGCTTGACAAGGCAAAAATGAAACGCTAACAAGAGTTGCAAGGAGGGGAGGAGAAGGTAAATGGTGTGTAAATATGCTGATTTCCTTATCTTTAATAGCTGAAAGTCAATGGAAAAATATAAAATGATGTGGTAGAGAAGAAGAGAAAATGCATTAATTTAATGAATGCTTACAGTAGGAAAGTAGTAGAACTGTCTGAAAAATAGAGGATTAGGGTATTATGTAAAGTTGTAATTATAAAGGTTAACAACTAGAAAAATATGACCCTTCCTGTTTAGTGGAAGAAATACGCAAGGAAAAAAATCAAAGGAAACTGACTATTAGTGACATTTAAAAATATAAAACAATTACAAAAATAACATGAAAAAATTGAGAACATTGTGACATGTGTCTCTAGCAAGTATTACTACAGTTGGGATGAATATCAAAGTTCTTTCCCCCTGCCCAGCTTTATTGAGATATAATTGACGTAACACTCTCATGTGTACAGCATGATAATTTGATACATATGTGTATATATGTATTGGGAAGTCATTACCACAATAAGGTTAGTTAACACATCCATTACCTCACGTGGTGTGTGTGTGTGTGTGTGTGTGTGTGAGAGAGAGAGAGAGAGAGAGAGAGAACTTTTGAGATTTGCTCTCTTAGTAACTTTCAAATATATGGTACAGTTTTGTTAATATATTTACCATTTAAAAATTCTATTAAGCATTTTTAAAGATAAGAAATCCTGCATCTATAGACATAATTAAAGAAAATGAAGTAAACATATTAAGAGTTGTGAAATCATATACTGTAACTGTCATTTGAATTTTAATGACTCAAACTTTAAATTACAAATATGTAAGCTTCATAAAAACATGTATTTGTATTATATATTTATAATGTAGCTAATGCAATACCAATTTAATAAATTTAAACTTAAAAAATTATAATACTGTTTCAAATACAGAATATAAAAATTATTGTATACTAAAACACTAATGATTCAGACTCAGATTAAATAAAACTTTTATTTATTTTATTCTATTTTATTTTTTTCAGGGGAGAGCGCGAACACAGGCCCCCACTACCACAAATCATGCAGTCGAGTTTCCCACATTTGGGGAAATCGCAGGGTCAGCACACCCGGAGTGCAATGGATAAGCCTCGCCCTGGGAAAACCACCTTCGTGATCATGGTATCTCCCCTGCCAGGTAAGTATAAAACTTTCATTTTTTAAAATGATCTATTTCCTCTGACTTCACCCTCTCAAAAGCTACATAACAAAGATTAGACAATTAACAATACATTTGGTTTAAATTAAAGTAATAATATTTAAAAATAATTATTTTGACTAGTTGATGTAAGCACTTTATAATTATCCAAAAGGTAAAAAAAGATGTAGAGAAAAATCTCTTTCTATTTCCTGCTACCAGGTGTCTAGCTCTCCTCCCTGGAGGAACCACTGGTACCAGTTTCTTGCCTCTTTCAAGAGCTGTTCAATATGCAAAGAAGCTGATATATAGGTAAATATTATGTAAACAATATCACTATACACATGTTCTATACTGATGTGTTTTTTAATTGAGGAACAACTATTGGAGAATATTCCATATTAATGCCTATAGAAAGACTATATTCCTTTTTAATGTTTGCATAGCATTCCATTGAATGAAAGTACCATAGTTTATTTAATCAATTTCTTTATAAATCAAGATTCTCCACAGAAACAACCAACAGAGTGGCTATCTACACAGCCTGACAGTTAAGCTTGTGAACTTGCCACTATGCACTTACATTGGCAGCACTGTACAAACAACTCGATAAGGTTTCGTAACCTTGGTTTATCTGTGTCTCACAGCTGTGTTCATGTTGCTGTACGATGGTGTCTTAATGAGTGGCGTTCATTATTGTTGTTGCGTGTTTTTGTGTGCCATTACAAGAATGGCGGAGCTTGAATTAGAGCAACTAACAAACAATAAATTTCTTGTTAAATTTGGCAAGAGTAGAAGTCCATAACATGTCCATTAGCGACATGTTAGTTCAAGTTTATGGGGATAATGCCATGAAGAATAAAACAGCATTGCACAAATGAATTAAACATTTTATGGAGGGGAGAGAAAGCGTCACTGATGAAGAGAGGCCAGGGCAGCCAGCAATGAGAAGAACTGATAAAAACACTGCAAAAATTCATCAAATTATGTGTTAAAATTGTTGGCTGACTGTGAGAAGCATAGCTGACCAAGTAAACATTAATAGAGAAACAGTTAGGAACGTATTAACTAAAAATCTTGGCATGAGGAAGGTGTATACAAAAATGGTCCCAAAGGAGCTCACCGATTAACAAAAACAAAGGAGAGTCGAAGTTTGCGAAGACCTTTTAGAGAGGCAAGATGATGTTTTGGGTCGTGTTATCACTGGTGATGAAACATGGATGTACCAGTAAAACCCTGAAACAAACCATCAAAGTACACAATGGAAGGCAGCCAATTCTCCACGACCAAAAATATTCCATTAGTCCAAATCAAGAGTCAAAACAATGTTGCTAACCTGTTTTCACATAAGAGGGATTGTTTATTATGATTTTATACCAACTGGATGAACAATCAACCAAGTTTACTATTTGGAAGTGCTGTAAAGGCTGTGTGAAAAAGTTAGATGGAAACAACCTGAATTTTTCACCAACAACTCATGGCTCTTACATCACAACAATGCACCAGCTCACACGGCACTGTCTGTGAGGGAGTTTATAACCAGGACACAGATAACTGCATTGGAACACCTCCCTACTCACCTGATCTGGCCCCTAATGACTTTTTTCTTTACCCGAAAATAAAGGAAATATTGAAAGGAAGATATTTTGATGACATTCAAGACATCAAGGGTTGTATGATGACAACTCTGATGGCTATTCCAGAGAAAGAGTTCCAAAATTGCTTTGAAGGGTGGACTAGGCACTGGCATCAGCGGTGCACAGCTTCCCAAGGGGAGGACTTTGAAGGTGGCCATAGTGTTTTTCACCAATGAGGTATGTAGCACTTTTTTTTAGGATGAGTTTGCCAACTTGTTAGACCTCTTGCTTTCTCTCTTTCTCTCTCTCGCTGTCACACACACACACACACACACACACACACACACACTTTTTTAAGGCATTGGCTCATGTGATTAGGAAGGTTGGCAAGTCCACCACCTTCTTGTAGCAGGGTGGGCTACAAGACTGGACCCAGGGAAGAGTTGATGGTGTAGTTCGAGTCCACTGGTCATCAGGGTGGAGACCAGGGAAGAGCCAATACTGCATTTCAAGTCCAAAAGCCATCTACTGTCAGAATTCCCTCTTGATCCAGGGAGGAACAAGAATTCACTCTATTCTATTCAGGTCTTCAATGTTAAATGAGACTCACCCACATATGGAGGACAATCTGTTTTACTGAAAGTCCCCTGATTTAATATTAATCTCATCAAAAACACCCTCACACAAACATCCAAAATAATATTTAACTGCAATTTTAATTATTGCAGTTTCCTAATGATGGCTACTTAGTTTTGTTTTGTTTTTACAATTTTTGGCTAACATAATGTGTATCCTAATATATAAATAATTTCATAGACATGCAAGTATATTTATAAAATAAATTCCCAGAAGTGGAATTGCTAGGTCTACAGGTGTATGCTTTTAAAATTTGGATAAATATTGCCAAATTATCTTCCAAAGTGTCTTTACTTATAATTTGTACTCACAAAAGTTGAAAGTGTCAGTTTCCCCAGTCCTTTCCGACACAGTGTTTTTTAACTTTGCTATTTGGATAGTTGTGATGTGAGTCAGGTAACTAATGAGAAGGCATTGCATGCTATCTTCATTAAAGATGGCATTCCCCATTACCCACACTGATTCAGGATGTACATCAACGGTGTCCAACCTTTTGGCTTCCCTGGGCCACACTGGAAGAAGAATTATCTTGGGTCACACAAAAGATACACTAACACTAATGATAGATGATGAGCTAAACAAAAAAGGTAGCAAAAACATCTCATAATGTTTTAAAATTTTGTCTTGGGTCGCATTCAAAGCCATTCTGGACCACAGGTTAGACATAACTGATGTGGTAATGTTATCACAATAATAACAGAATTAAATGTAGAATAAAATTTATTTAACATTAGTATTAAGACCAAGAGGTTAGATATAACCTTCATCTTGCATTTATTATTAGGAGTCTGATGGTGCGCTTTCATTTTTCAGTCACACTTACTTGAGGAGTATTTATAAATTTAGAAATTTAGTAAAGTTCTTGGGATATGTGCCCTGTTTTAACATTAAAGAGTCAAGATTAAATTGTAGAAAGGGACAGGTTTGATAGGGATTTACAAAGTAAATGCAATAGTGAATAGTTTGATTTGGAGGTAATGGGTAGAGGAATTGAGATTAAATGTCATTCATTCTCTTACCTTTTTTACTGTGAAGATTGGTACGAATTCAATCTATAAAGGAGTCATTTCAAAGAAAGACCAACTTGTAGATTTAGATTCCTCACTGTGTCCTGCTCAAAGCTGTCCCTGTCACTAATCCACTCTTTTTATTAGATATTATAATATTTTAGACATTTCAACTCAGTTTCACTAGAGTTTGATTTGTGATTTACATGATATCTTAAGCAAAGCATATGACAATGATGAAATTTATGATTTCAATATTTATTTATAATGTATTTATAATTAAATGAATAATTAATATTGACCACATACCAATTGTTTCTTACCCTAAATTAGTAATTTTCCCTTTCTCTGGAAAAGCATTATTATGTTTCTCATCTTAAATGAGTTATTTTTCCTTTCTCTGGGAAAGCATTATTATGTTGTTGTATTATCCTACAGTTTAATATATTGTTCATATAAAATTTCATGCTAATTTTGCTTAATTTTTAGAGGAGGTATAATTCCTAATAATACTATAACCAAAATGATCTGAAACAAAATAGGGACATCAAAACAAACTGAGCTTATTCTCCTATTCTGTTATGGGAATTTGATCAGATTTTGGAGTAGATTTTTTTTTTCTGTACCTCTTTTTCCACAAGATAAATTAGATTAATCATCACTGTTTCATGGCTTTGAAGGTCTAAAGGCCTCAGAATCAAGGGTTAAATAACTTCATGTGTTTTTAAATAAGAAATTTTTTAAAAGTTTATTTCTGATACATAGAAGAATAATACATCAAATTATTTTAAAACTCATTTTAGTGGTGAACACGATAATGGAAATTTCCTTGTCATAAAATTAAATTTGTTTTTGTTCTTTTTTAAGGAAGTAAAATATATTAATGCATTACATTTAAGTGTAACTTTTATATGGCAATAGCAATAGATGAACCACCATTTCATTTGATAATAAACAATATAATTTGGTTTTCTACTATGGGTGTTTTAAATCATGATATTTAAAAAACATAGAATCTTATTTTCTTAGTTACAAAAAGCTCTGTTCATCAGAAAATGCACTTTCTGTTCACAGAAACAGATGGTATGTAATATTTGACCTTCTCAGAGAAGATAGAATCAAAAAGTCCATGAACAAGAGTATAAACATACGAATTTTGAAATGTTGCAGGTGAATACACAATTTCTAGTTGAAAACTCTGTTAAAGTACACCACTTTTATCAAACACTAGGCATTGTCTTTAGACAATAGACCTGGACTTGAAGAAGATAGGCAGGTTGGCATGGAGGAATCACTCATCAGAGTAGTCCGCTTCTCTCTCATATCCCTTGTGGGAAAGAGGAAACAATTAAGAGCAGGGAATGAAGAACCCAAATGCTAGCTATCAAGTTTTCAGTCGTGCAGTTACTACACTGTAGTAGACACAACTTTTAAGGCTTCTTTTGTGTAAGAGACACACATTTGGTTGATGACCCACCACATAATGATTCTCCAAACAGCCATATTTGTTCTACTCAGCCCATCACTCATTTAGGGGAATGGTTCATCCTCCCCATGATCTGAATGGGAAGTGCCATTCTGTCACAGAGTAAGCTCCACTTCCCAAAAGAATGTGCTTATGACTCAAAGAGAGTTAATCATATTATACTCCTTTGGCCATTGTGATTGGTCCAAGGAATGTGTGTATGGTTTAGTCTATTCCAGTCAGTGTCCTTCCCCGAGATTTTTAAAGCTGGGGTTAAGAAGAAGCACTTCTATTTCTGTTTGGTGGCTAAGTTATGAGGATGAGCTTGGATCCGTCAGAGGCTATGTTTCTAGCCCAAATTGGTGGGAATGTAAAATGGTGTAGCCACTATGAAAAACAGTATGGAAATTCTTCAAAAATATTAAAAATAGAATTACCATATGATTTAACAATTTCAGTTCTGGGAATATACCCAAAGGAAGTAAATGCAGGGACATGAGCAGATACTTATTTACCAATGTTCATAGAAACATTATTCACAATAGCTAAACTGTAGAAGCAACCCAAGTGTTCACTGATCCACTGACAGATGAATAAATAAAATGTGGTATAAAAACTTGGACAATTAATTTCATGAACTCATCCTAGAAAAAGCACTATATACCTCATTGCTGAATATCACTACAGTCACCTTCAAAGTAATCCCCTTGGGAAGCTATATACTGACGCCAGTGCCTAGTCCACCCTTCAAAGCAATTTTAGAACTCTTTTTCTAGAAGGGCCATTAGAAGCTGTCATCATACCCAAACAATTAAGTTAATGAACTTGTCACCGTGAACTTATGTTGGCAGCACTGTACCATAACCATAACCTTGGCAAGGTTATGACAGCTTACCGAGTTGTTTGTACAGTGCTGCCAACATAAGCGTACTGTGGCAAGTTCACCAACTTACTTGTCAGATTTTTGCTATATCAGCTTTGATGGCCATTCCAGAAAACGAGTTCCAAAATTGCTTTGAAGGGTGGACTAGGCACTGGTGTCAGTGCAGAGCTTCCCAAGAGGAATACTTTGAAGGTGATTGTAGTGATACTCAGCAATGAGGAATGTAGCACTTTTTCTAGGATGAGCTCGAGAAATTAGTTGTACGAACTTGTATACACGTCCTCAAAATAATTAGAATAGAATCACCATATGATTCAGAAATTTCATTTCTGGAATGTTCACTGATAGATAAATGGATAAACAAAATGTGGTATATACATACAATGGAATATTATTCAGCCTTAAAATGGATAGAAATTCTGATACATGCTAAAACATGGATGAACTTGAAGACATTATGTTAAATGAAATAAGCCAGTCACAACAGGTCAAATACTATATGATTCTACTTGTATGAGGTACTTAGAATAGTCAAATTCATAAAAACACAAAGTAGAAAGGTGGATGTGGTGAGTAATGGGATGGGAAATTATTTAATGGCTATAGTTTCAGTTTTGTAAGAGAGAAAAATTCTGGAGATTGGGTACATGATTATGTAAATATACTTAATGCTAAACTGTACACTTAAAATGGGTAAGATGTAAGTTTTATGTAAATGTATATTACAATTAGACATTTAAAATTAATCAAATTCTTAAAATCATTAGAAGAAAACATAGGTAAAAATCTAACTAATGCAAGCATGACATCAAAAGTAAAAGCCATAACAGAATATGTTTATACATGGAAAAAATGTGTTTACGTTGGTAGTCTTTTGCTTCGTGTTACAGCTATTATTTTTTTATCTTTAAGAAATTATTTTTCTATAATGAACAGTATTGGTTTGCATAATTAAGAAATGTGGTAAGTAGTTTGTAATTAGAAACAGTGAGATACTGGTTTTTTCTCCCCTTCATCCTGTCTTTCACCAAAGATTGTGGAAAATTATTAAATTTAATATTGGTGAGGATATGGAAACAGGTACTCTTATACATTGCTTATGGGAGTATCATTTGGTACAACATTTCTGAAATGCAAGTTTGTCACATATATCAAAAACCTGAAAAAAATGTGTACATTCTTTGATTCAGCAATTCTACATCTGAGAATTTATTTTAAGGAAATAGACATGTAGCCTGAATGTTTAGCTACAAGTTTGTTCATTGTTAATCTCAGTTTGGTTCATAACAGTAAGAAATTGAAAACAAACTAGAGGTCCAACAACAAAAAACTTATTTTAGACAAATTGCAGTCATATTTACAATAATATATTTTATGGTCATTAAAAATTGCATTGCAGAAGAATAATAAACAACAGCATATAATGTTCATGTCATCTAGTTAAATTAAAAAGTAGCTTTTAAAATCGTGTGTTATAGTATTACTTATGTAAAAATACATGTAAAATATAATATAAGCCAAGGGTAAAAAGACAAAAAGACCTGGATTAAAATATTAACTGTGCTTTTTTCTGATGGGTCATAGATAATTTTTGGCATAGTGTGGTAGGTGAAATGTTTATAGATCCTCCAAAGTCAGCCAGGATCTGAGGAATAATGCGGGATTGAAAAAAAGATCTGAAACCACAAAATTAAATTTGTTAATTTTACAATATGCTCACAAATTAAAATACTCCTAGTTCTTTTTCTTGGCATTCTCCTTAGGAGAGAAAATACAGACAAATGAAAGCAATAAAAGAAAATGGAGTCATCTTATCACTTGGTGAGGAACAAAGCAACCCTACTGATATTTCTGTTAATGAAAATTAAGATTTAAATGTGACTTTCATGCTCTCCACTAATGAATAGAAAATATGAGATAAATATAAAGTTATCTGAAGGCAAACTGTTTTATTTTCCACTCTATTTCAATAACCACTTTATTTCCATAATTTCCACCGTTTCCACAATCACCCTTTTGCTCTAATACCTTCTTAATCCTCATGCAGATGCCAACCCTTCCTGTATGCGTGCTTTGAGTGTATGTATTATGTGCCCAGTGACATGCATTTTTCTACTCTGTAATCTCCTGAAAACCCACTTCTTAAAAATGACTCATTTGGATAATGAGAACTAGACTTTACAGATTAGTTTCATGCTGTACATGTGATTCTACTTACATGACTAGATGAAAACTCTTTGGGGATAGGTTTTTGACATTTTTCTTTAAACTCATGGGAACACTACGTGCATAAATTGTCAACAGAGAAGAAAAATTGTGTCAGTCTTCAGTTGGCTCCTTTAGAATTGTCGTAGGGCATAAAAATCAGATACTTGAGATTACACGAATAGATATGAAATATCACAAAAAAGAAACATTCAAATAACCCCAAATGTTAAATAGAACCATGGATAGAACCTTTAAAATGAGAGCGCTGAGGCTAAGTCACATTTTTAACTACTTGCACAATGAAGTTTTACACCACTGATTTCTGAAGTCTACAATTTGATGAAACTCATGTTCTGTGATCAAAAAACATTAGATACTTGTTATGAAGGGCACACATGGGAAGATTGAAAATGATCAATAAAGAGCAATTTTAAAAACAGAAAACATAAATTTGGCAAACACAAACCAGCAAGTTTAATGTCTGTTTAGACGAGACCTTGAGGTATTAAATGACAACATTCAAATAACAGTTTATTGCACCAAAGAAAAAAGGAAACAAGAGTATTTGTTTATAAAACAAATAGCATATCACATTTATATATAGCTTGAACAGATTAATACTTAGTGATAGTCAAGACTACCTAATTTGTCAGAATTTTAAGACTCACAGCCCTAAATACAGATTATCATTTTCTTAAGATAAAAATTGACTTGCGTTGCCCATGGTGTGCTAAAAATAAATGTTAAATAGAGCTAATTATGTCATGAAGAATTAAACTTCACTCTGTTTCTGTAATAATAATTTAATATGCTAATGCTTGGAGTAAAGAATTTATAGCAACTTTTCTAATAGGAGTGGTTCCAAATACTAGTTTTTTCTAAGATATTTCCCCCAAGGACTTACAAGAGAACCTCAATCCATGTGTCAATAGAGACTTGCCTACATGGATAGTTCAGTAGGGTACCAATAACATCTATCTTACTAATGCCAGCAATCCATTACCTTCCTCCCGTCATTCTGTGGCAGTGCTCTGAGCCATAGTAAGCCTCAAACAACAACAGATTCTTTCTACTGCAATCTCTTTAAGTAGAATGACACCTCAGTGAGAATGAGTGACTCCTAGGACAATGGAGGAGCCATGCAGGAAGAACATGGACACAGGGGGTCACTGGAAGGCAGGGATTGAAAGAGGGAGAAAACAGCAAAGAAAAGGGAGGTGGAGGCAAAGGCACACTTATCCCATATCTCAGTCTTGACTTCCCAGGACGGACTCTGGACTCTGCCTGTGCTCTTTCTGTTTCCATTCCCTTTGTCTCTGTGTCTCCCCATTTCATGCTAGTTTATCGAGTAACAGAAAGTGGAGTAGGCAAGAGGGAAGGTCATAAAATTTTAGTGTTATAAATTATAGCCTTGTTCAATAATAAACAAAACTGAGAAGTAATAATCCTTCTTAGCTCTGGGAGAAATTGCTGATAGAGGATGGCACAGCGTGGTCTCCCTGAGAAGCAGACTCTGAGTTAGTGCAGCGATCAGCAGGCCGGAGGTTCCTCAAGAGTCTTTTAAAGATCATCACTTACGTAAGGGAAGGCAAGGGGAGGGAAAAGGACTGGCACAGAAAAAAAGGAAAAAAAAACAACTGAGCTACAATGCGATTCTCAGTGTAAGGCTCAGGCCTTTGGAATGCTCTGAAGAAGATGGGATGATCCTTCGGAGATGCTTTGAGTTGACCTGTGGTTGGATGCACAGCACTCTGGGAAGGGAGTATCACCTTAGACCGGAAACTCTTTTCAGCAGAGGTGATCCCTGAAGGAGGCTGACAGCTGAGGGTTATCTTGTTCTGTTCACAGTATGGCTAGCAGCTGGGGGAATAAGGCCTTTAGTTCTGAAGGGGGAATTGGGCAAATACAACACTTAATTCGGGACTAGATCCTTTTGCTGTAAATGGCATCGAAACATTTGGCAAAACTTGAACAGGGGTTGAATGGATGAATATTCATGTTTTATCATTCAAATTGCTCACCTCTTCCTGACAGAAAAATAAATGTGCTGTTATTAAAGTTTTTATAGACAATTGCCTTTGAGATTAGTTTTTATCATGTAGATGGACTAGCAAGTAATCTTTGTCATGAAGCTGTACCTGTGTGGCCAAGAAAAGCGGCATTATGTGACAGACATCTGTGAGATTCTGCTGTAATGCATTTACGATTGCATTTTTGTAAAAAACCTTTTATTACGAAATTAGTGTCAAACATACAGAAAACCTGCCAAAGGAGTACCAAAACTTTTGTTATTTGGATAATTTGAAAGTAAATTTCTGACCTAATGCCCCATTATGCCTAATACCTCTATGTGTATTTCCTATGTATAAAGATGTTCTCCTAACCATGAAGCAATCAAGATCAGGAAACTAACACTGACACGTTACTACCATCTAATCTTTAGATCCTGTTCAAGTTTTGCCAAATGTTTCAATGCCATTTACAGCAAAAGGATCTAGTCCCGAATTAAGTGTTGTATTTAGTTCTGTTTCTCTTTAGAAGTCTTCAGTCTGAGAGAGTTCTTCAGTCTTTCCTTGACTTTAATGATTGATTCTTTTGAAGATTATAGGTCAGTAATTTTTAGAATGTTCTCCATTTTAGCTCTGGCCAGGGTTACCTTATGATAACCCTGAGAAGTGACGAAATGTTCTCATTACATCTTATTGTAGGGAGTACTCCACATTTTCGACTTGTCCCATTATTGGGGTGTTAATTGTTATCATTGTATTAAAATGTTGTTTTCCAAGCTCCTCTATTTAAAAGGTAACTTCATTTCTCTTTTTAATTCATAAGTATTTTGAAGGAAGCTACCTTAAAACTATGAAAATATTTCATTCTCATCAAACTTACAACTTATTCATTTATTGATTTATAAATCAATATGTATGGACTCATATTTTATTCAGTGGGTTATAATGTATTACTGTTATTAGCCTTTTAAAAATGTAAGATTGCTTTTATATGCCATATTTTTTCATAGAATCTTTAATACTACCTCAAATTGCAATTTCACTGAAATCTGATGATTGTGCTATTATTAACTTTTTCACATACTTTGTTAAATTCAGAATATTTTATTCTTTGGGGTCATTCACAAAGTGTTTGTTAAATTGTAAAAATTACTGAGAAGGAACTACCAATGAAAATAAAGTCTGCAGCCCTTTCAAAGTTAAGAAAATGGTTTGCTAGGCTTTGGGTGGACCTGAATAATGAGTTAGGAAGAAAAAGGAACATTAAAGAATTCCCACTTATTTAATGATAGTTTTGTATAAGAGACAAAAACAAATAAATGTTTATTTTTTAGTGTAAAAGTAGTATTGTTTTTTAGAGTCCTTATCTTTTAGAATACATATTGAAATATTTTTAAATCAAATATTAAACATATCTTTGCTGAGGGAAGGAAGTAACAGTATAATTCAGGGGTCAGCAAACTTTTAAAAAATAAATTGTTAGATAATAAATATTTTAGGTAAAACGTTGTTCAATAAGATAAACATTTCTGTGAACTGGGAACAGAAAATAAATAGTGACAAAAGTAGGGCCTGGAGCCATGGGTCTGTTGGATCCTGGATCATGAAGTAAGTAGAAACAATTTCAGAGTCCGTATCCTTTCGGGGAGTAGAGAATAAAAGCACCCTCGATGAGATGGAGATCAGAGATAAGTCTACTGCCTCAAACTAGAAGCTGGGCTGGGGATCCTCACTCACCCACATCCCTCACAGGGAAGCCTTAGAGAGCTGCTGCTGACTACTACTTGGGAAGCTGCATGCTTCTGGAAGCAGGACAGAAACTCAGCCTGGCAACCAGTATCCCACGGATTTTCATGGAGGTCATGATAATGTTCTATGTAGATTATATATTTGAAATTTTCCATAATAAATTTTATTATATAAATGTTATACAATAAAAAGTAAACATACCAATCACGGAGAATGTGATAAATTACTGGCCCAGATTCATCTTCCCTCCTGTACCCATATCCTATACCACAGTAACTGAAGTCCTTTGCACAAGACAGTACACTTGCCTACCCGTGGACGTTGAGCTCAGCCATGGGACTTGCGTTGGTCAGTGGGGTGTTAGTAGATGTGAGGAAAGCAGGGCCTTGAATTGTGCTTGTCTCATGGGGATTACCCTCTTATATTTCTGTCATCTCTATGAAGAGTTTCCCCTGGGGTATCTGCTACCCTTCAACATGGGCCCCAGCGTAAATATTTATGGAGAACTGACCTATCTGCCCTCAGACCTGTGATGTGAACCAGAGACATATCAGTCATTGCCACCTGAAGCTACCCTAGCTTCAAGTCACTGCAGACCCATGAGAGAATTAAAAGCTTTTTGTTACATGTCACTGAGTTTGCGGTTGTTTTCTCTATTAGCTAGCAGCAATAGCTAGCTGATGTAGAAAAGCTAATACTGGAATGCTACTGTTAGCAAGAACCTAAAACATGGAATTAGCTTAGGGAACAGGTAGTAAATGGCAAGGAAACTATTACAGAAGCTGGAAAATGGCAACCTATACTTGGTAGAACTATTGCCTGTGTTTAACATGAAAGATAGTAGCATGGTTTCTAGGCATTATGTTGAAAGTATAAGCCAGTTACTTTAGCTTCATTTTACAAAAGTTCTACAAGAAACAGATGAACTCAGAAAATAAACTGCCAACTTGCAAAAAATTAGAGGAACTTAGAAAGCCCAGAACTTGCTTGAAAAATAAAATTCTTTATTTCTAGCCAGCAGTAGAGTCTCAGATTTAGCCTGAGGAAAAATACTAAATTAACAACATTACTGTCATTTCCTTTATTAAGACATTTGGAAGAATTAGGGTGATGCCTGGTAGATCCTCTCAGGTGGAATACGGGATTTCTAAAAAGCTAAGGGCAGGGTCTTTCAGAAGCCTGATGGGTGTTAAGTTCCTTCCTAATAAAAGTCCAGAATGAGACGAACATCCCCCAAATAACCGAGGATATGGTTTTTATCCAGTAGAGTTCACTGAAAACAAATACACAGAATATCAATTTTTGAGAGAGGGTACTGGCAAAAAGACCACCAGTTAGGACTAAAAAGGAATGAGACCAAAATGTAAAAAGACTTCTGGACCAACTTCTTACAGGCAGGAAGTAGATGAGAAAGCTTCTAAGCACTAGAAGGGGCATTATTTTCCAACGCCTTCTTCAGCAGTGACCGAGGAAGATGATAGAAACCTAAAGATGTCCTGGGAGGGTGGAATCAAGAGCAGTGGACAGAGTAAAAGGGGAACTGACAACGTACCCAAGTTCCCTCTTGTACTTCCGAACAAGTGAATGCTATGCCTTCTAAACTTCCCATTTTTGACCAGCAGGATTAGTTGCTAACAGGACTGCAGAAAACCAAAAACATAAAATTGAAATTAAAATTAGCAGAATCTTCTTAAGGGAGCCTAAGGCCTCATGTTGAAAAGAAGGTATCATAAAACTTTCAGGGTATTTATAGAGAATATGGACGTGTTACAAGAATCTCCTTAGCAGGAGACATATGTAGGAATCCTTTATGTTGTAATCCAATTGAATAGAAATTTTGTGTCTATTATGTGTCAAGTGGATAGCTGAGTTTGAGGTTACAAAAGTGCACAGGGTTTGGTCACAAAAGCTTATCATCTTCTACGGGAATATAGTATACATTTTAGCTTTAAAAAATTATCCATTTACCAAGGAAAAGTATGCAATAGTGAAAAGCCAACACATAAATGTGGGCTTTTCATTTATTTTAGCTTAAAATTATAAACCACTATACATCATTTCGTATCTTGCTTGCTTTTTAGTGCAGTGGTTGAGCGTGGTTTTCCATTAAGACTGCCTGTATCCCAGTTTCATTTGCTGGTCATGTGACATCAGGCAAGTTACTTTATCTCTTTGAATGTACTTTAGCTTCCTTTCTATAAAACAGGAATAAAAGTACTTCATAGGTTTTGAGATGTACATAAAGCAATTAGCCCAGTGCCAGGGCTCAATAAGTTACTTTTCCAAGAGCAGTTTTAGACATTCTAGTTGCTTCAGCAATATCCATTCCATGCCTTCCCCATTATATAGTGGTAATATACATTCATTTAAGTAAATCAGGTTAATCTCAGCCCCCCAAACTCAGATAGTGACCGTTTCAATTAATTCATGCATATTCTGAATAGCCCATATTTTCACGATCACAAGAATGGACAGGTACCAAGTGGCCAAATGAAAATCCAAGGAGGTATACAAAGAATTTTAGGTAGAAGAGGGTAAGTGATTTCCTTGCAAATTGTCTTTAGGACAAAGAGGCTGGAAAGAACAAGTTTGAGGGTTTTTTTTTTTTTAATCCTGCTATAAATTTTTTTTTTTTTAAAGAGGTGAAACTAAGAGATAGTTTATTGAAGAGAAAGTACACTCCAAAGAGGTAGGAGCAGCTTGAGCAGGAAAATGGCTCAAGAGCTGCTGTAAATATTCTGAATCAGCTGATTTGCAGAAGAGTTTGGGGTCCTCTACACTGCCTTCATCATTCCATATTCTTGTCTGATGGATTTGTAAACTCTTCCATTTGAGGAAAAGTTATATCATTTTCCTGTACATACTGCTTTCTTTTATATTTTATAGGGTAATTTCTTCCTTCTATTTCTAATAGTCCACAGAACATGTGGTGAGGTCCCCACCACAATCTCTGTACTATTTTAAAGGCCTTTGTACTTGTACCTTTTTATCCTATTATTACCCTAAATACAAATTGTTAGGTAATCTTCACTACTGAATGTAATTTTATTAGAGATTATGCATATATGCTTTCCTTTACATTGTACTCTGAGATACTTTCTGTGGTAGGTGTGTGTGATAGAACTTGACTTAAAGGTCTCTTTGCAGAGGCAAATCAATCCATTTGGTTTTAGAATTTAAACAATTTAAAGTTTTGGTCTTAAGTGCTTTTCTTTTGTCAAGGAAAAGCACTTAAGACCAAATGTCTGTCTTTTTCAAGGATTGGACAGGAGACATTCTGTTATTCATTTTACTATTAATTACTTTAACAGGTTTCAAGGTTCTTAAACTCACATTTAATTTTCAAAGTAAAAAAAAAAAAAATCAGTTTTCCTTCACAAACAATAAGGATTTTATACCTCACTGCCCCCCATTCCTCCCAGAGGATCTTCTTGGCAGTTATCACTGATTTCAATACTTGCCAACTGGGCTTTCTTTTATTCTTGATGGATTTTGGTAGTGTAGTGACTATATTCAAGTATTTTTCTTCCTATAAACGGCAAATCAGTATGTTGCATATTCCAGAATGTTGTTTTGTTACCTTCGTATTTGGGTGAGTAGAGAAATCCTGAACTACAAAACTCTGTAGACAATGCTCCATTCCAGCTGTCACCTGATGTGTAGAATAGGATCTTCAGACTTGAGCTTTTCTTGGATCAAGTTCCCTTCTGCTAAAACTACTGTAGACTCTGCTAACCAGCACCCATGGGGATTGGTAGGTGCTGGATAAATGGAAGTAGACTTTACATTAACCTGAACTCAAGTAATCAGCAAAAACATTTTGCTGGTTGCTTGAGTTCTAGAAACGGAGAGTCTATTGCATTTATCATTTAATTTGTTTTGTCTTCTTTGGGAACACGTATTAGTCAAAGGATAAATTTTTTGTAATCAGCCTTTTAAACCTCTATCTTTTCTCTTAAACTATATTTATCAGAGGGTGCATTTTATCTTTTACTTGTGCTTTTGGTTTAAGGTGCAGAATCCCTTAAAGGAAAAGTTTATTAAGAACAGTATGTAACACTGACACAGGCAGCTCTGATGTGGCTGATGAAAGCCCTTCTTTCTAAAGGCCTCAGGGTACTGTTGTCTCACATTGCCGAGTTGTCTGTCTCACCAGCTTCATGTTGATTTTGCTTAACTCTCATGTTGAGAAACAAAAATATTAATTGAAGGTAAGATAAACTCAAAAAATGCATGAACCATAAAAAAGTACAGCTCAAAAAGTTATCAGTTATCACCATGCTGGTCAAGGATTACCAGCAAACCATCAGACCCTTTTGGGGCCCTGCCCCACTCTGTTCTGCCTGAAGGTGTATTTTGCTGGTTTTGGAACTCTTTTATAAGTGGGAATCATACAGCACATTTTCTTTTGTTGGCTGTTTTTTGTCAATATGTTTATGAGATTTATCAAAATTGTTACATGTAGCAAGAGTTACCTCATTTCCTTGTTATTTATTAATAGATTATTTCCCTGTATTCTGTGGATGGACATGGGTTGTTTCCACTTTGAGGCTATTATGAATAATGCTAAGAATATTCTTTTATATAAATGAAGGGTACATATATGTTCTTATCTCTGTTGATACATGCTTAGAGTGGAATCACTGAGTTGAGGGTAGGTATGTTTTAATGTTAGCAGGTATCTGTCAAACATTTCCAAAGTGGTTAAGACAACTGACACCCCCATAAGCAGTTTATGAGTTCTTGTTGCTCTATATCTCACCAACATTGGTATTGTTAATATTCTAATTTGTGCTGTTCTTACCAGTGTTATCTTACTATAGTTTTAAAGTGCATTTTCTTGACTAAAATGGTTGAACATTTAACAAAGACTTAAACTTACGTTAACTGTCAAGTAAAAAAAAGAACGTTTTAACATTTTACAAAAGATTAGGAATTTACTCAATCCTCCCATTCCCCACCCCCACCCCCAGAAAGAACCCCCACGATCCCTTCTTGACCTTCTTTGCGAAGTGCTGGTTCAAATCTCTCATCCATTTACTTGTTTCTCAATGAGGGCAGATTTAGCAAGGCCAACTACAGAACAGGGAGACTCTGAGGACTGCTTTTAACTCTTAAGCAGTCCACTCAGTGCTCATGTACTTATCTAGCAGATGGTCAGAAACAGACTCATTTCATTGCTCCAGGGAACCCAAGGAAGTCCATCAGAACCAGGCTTAGGGTAGAAGAGGATAAGGAATTTCCTTCCAATAAGACCAAAAGTTCTTAGGACAGAGGCTGGAAAAAACACTTAATTTTCTTTTTAAATCCTGCTGTAAATTATTAAATCTGCCAATGGGTAGAAGCTAAGAGATCTTCTTGGGTTACTTATTCTGCCTGTCAGTTAGCATTACTTTTCTGGTCAGAGATGCGATTTCTTTTATGACACCTCTGCCCATGTGAATGCCAGTTGTGGTTCTCTTGGTTAAGGAAAAGATAGTGCCACTTCAGTGCTATCAGTTAAGAAATGCAGAAGAAAGCCTCTTCTGATGGGACTCTCAACGGCTGTCTCAAATGATTAGTACAGCCTTCGTACACACAGATTCACAAGGAGTAAGAAGATGGGAAACTAAGGGATCTTCTTACTTTACTGATAAATTGTTTCATGTGGAATTTGAGTGAACTACTTGTAAAAAAAACCTACCCCTTGCTGCTTTATTAAGTAAAAATTCCTTCTAGTTTCTATTTTTCTTACCTAAGTTTCTATGAATGACATAATTTTTTTTTTCTGATTTGAATGTTTCCATGTGTATTTTTGCAGAAAACTGGGAGAGGAGGGCTGCTGGTGTTTGTATTTACACTGTCTTTGTCTCTTTTATTTTCTACATAAGAACACAGGTTCAAAATATGATATTGGAATCATATAAAACTTGCTGTTGAAGAAACTGAAGGCTAATCCCATCAACAAGATCTGGAAGACATGGTTCATTCCTGGGAGTAAGTGAAAGTTATTAAGTAGAACCTAGGTATTTCCAGGCACATTGCTAATCTTCAGGGGCTGACACAAGACATCTACTTCCATCTTTTTCTGTGAAATACTTTGAGTTGCTGCAGTTTATTAAGATTGGGCTGGGTAAAAGATGGGCCTTCACTACAGTCCTTGTAATTTCCAGATTTAGAGTAAAATAGTAAATAAACCCTGTTAAGACTTTCTGCTGAAAGGATTATGCCAAGATAGTACCTTGGTAAGAGTTTGTGACAATAAAGCAAAGATGGGTGCTCTCTCTCCAAGCATACTCTTTTTTTGCCACTTTTGATCCAATTTGGACATTGCCAAAGCAAGTTAGATAGCCAGTCCCAGTGCTCTCAGCAACTACCTCAGATTCTTCCTGAAGTCCGTCCTACCGATCATGACCTCCTATTCCATCTTCTCCCAAATGTCACACTGGCATTTATATTTCTTAAGTTACTAATGTACTCATGTGAGAGAGGAGAAAGTCTTCTGTGCCAGTGGATCAATATAAAGATGCAAAATCTGTCTCCAAAACCCAATACAGACTTTGTTGATAAAAAAAAATGTTGTATTTTTATATATCAGATCTTCCAGTAAATTAGTACATGACTTTAATTAGATGCCTTTAAAGTAGATGACTTCCTTTTTTTCAGCATTAAAAAAAGTAACATAATAAACAAAACCCCTAAGAACGCTGTGCTAAATAATGCTGTGCCCTATGTATTACTAATGCTGGAAAATGTTAATAATGTATGAACAAGAAAATTATTAATAGCAACATCATTTACCCATAAAATCAGAAATGAAAATAGAGGCAGGGAAATGCAGAATGTAGATGCATAGGAGTATCTGTAAGTAAGCACTTTGGTTATCCTACACTGCTCAGTGTTTTTCCCAATTTCTGTGGAAAACAGTACTTGCCTTTCTACAGTTCCTGATTTTTGTATCTCAAATACAGATAATTTTCCTAAAACAGCCTGCTGAGGCATTCCTTCTACCAATTCTGCAGCAGTTTGGTCAGAAAGGCAGTCTATAGGGTGCAACAGTAGTTGCAGCATTGGTCAATGTGCAAGTTAGCTAGCTAGCACGCATGGACCTGGACATCTAGATATGGGCTGTAATTCGTATGTGACAGTTACAGGACTTCCTTTCCCTGTGATAATCATTCAAATGAATTTTCACAGGCCCTGGTAACTTTCTCAAAGTATAGTGTGACCTGCATATTCTCCTGAGGACAAGTCTTTTCTATCTTAAATTGAGTCAAAGGATGGTCATTGTAATGAATGAATGACAAGTTCGTACTTTAACTAAAAATGCGTATTTCTATCTGATCCCCTAGCAATACCATACCTTCAGTTCCCAGGATCCATGTGTTCTTGAGTTACTGTTTCTAGAAAAGGAAATAATGCAATCCATTTATTAGAATTCAGATATTAAAATGTAACTTAACTAATAAGGATGACCTTTGCTTTTTCTTTACTGAAATTGTATTAAAAATAATCGCTATGATTTTTAATAGAGCTTACCATCCACATATGGAAGAAACAAAACTTGCATGTGGTTATTTATATCTGAGTGAAAAGGCTATATAAATAGAAGGTGCCAAAAAAAAGTATACACATTTTAAGAAAGGAAAAAACTATATTAAATTGTAATACTCAATATATACTGATAACAAAAGATGAATATAAGTCATATTTGACTTCCGCAATCACAAGAGGTGCTCAAAGTGTTTACCATCAGTATTTATGTGATATATAGATAACATCTCCTGAAATGTGTATACGTTTCTTTGGTACTCCCAGTATTTTATTTGTTCTTTTCCTGATTTTTAGTTTTATGCATTTATTAAGAAGTTACTAAAAGTTAAATTGCACCTATAATCAACAGGTTTTTGGGTGCAGCAAAAAAGCATTCATTTTATAAGAGGATTCACTCTAAGACTGCAAGAAGACTCATATGCGAGGGCTGTCTGGAAAAAAATTTAGCCATAAATGCCTCTATTTTTCATATTACATGGCTGGATACTTTCAGGACAGCCCTCACATATATACATGTATTTTTGTAGCCTTGTGATTATTCTATTTGTTTTAGACACTGATGATTATAACATAGCCATGCTCCTTTGTCATTTAAAAAGAATGATATATATCTATGTACTTCTTTAGGGGCAAAATCTTTGATGATAATTTATTAACATAATTCACTTCAAAGTAAATATAAATAAAAAAATAAAATTAGGTAGAAGCTTTGAAAAGCATAAAGCCAGTAACTGCCATCCTTTATAAGCATCAAAAATATCTGCTAACATGAAAAAGCTGAGCTGACATTTTGCTATTTGTAAGATTGCTTGTGTTTTTCAATTTGTTATTGCAATGCGTGTTTTACTAAATTGAGGAAGTACAGAGGCTTAATTCTAAAAATGCCCAAGGTAAAAGACGTGGAAACTTCTCAATGTGTTACTTTTACAACAGTTTAACCTAAAGTCCAACACATGGAATCTCTTTAGGCCAACATACTGCAAAGTAAATGCCATTGATTATCCTACCAGAATCACCTATGGAGCTTGTAGAAAAACCCACCCCAAACCAGCAGAATCAGTATACCTGTATTTTGAACAAATATAAATACCTGAGGTGATTCTTGTGGACACTAAAGTTTAACAACCACTGCTCTTTAGTTTCTGAGTGGCAATGTTTATCTCCACATACTGATAAAATCTCTTATTTCTATTTACTGTCAGTTCATTAATATTTAATAGTTCCCAATGAAAAGAGAACAAAAAAGAGAAAATTAAAATTTTAGAATGATAATTTCCTTAGTATTTTGCTTTAACTGTTTATCTAGTGTGGTATAAAAAAGCTTAAAAAATTAACTTGTAATTACAACTACACCATAACATATGAATAAAGAGTGTCTATTCTACAAAAATGTTTCCTAAAATATATTTCTTAGAATACCAGTGCCTGTTAGTCGTGTACCTCTAAAAACACATTTCACAGTGCATAAAGCAACTATGAAAGTGTAAACTATGGTTCTGCTTTGGAGATAACAGATTGGTGTTCAATATTAAAGGCTGAGAAGTTGCATGGTCAAAAAAACCCATGGAACTAATAATAACCGAACATTTTCTATATATATCTGACTACGAAAATTTCTTTCCTAAGGAACACTTATTGACTTATCTCAAGACACTCGTATTTCAAGGAACACAGTTGGGGACATGATGCTCTAGAAGCAGCAAACCTGATAGCTGCTTTCAGCATCTGTGAACTGTAACAAAAGACCTGACTTAACCCACAGAAGAGTTTTGATCAGGCTTTATTTTAAATGTTATTTATTATTTGAACCACATATTTAAGAGAGAAATTTATTAATCTGTATTGTTTAGCATTTTTTTTTTGTAACTTGGAGAAATATACAAAAGCTGTCCAGAAAAAATCCAGCCATAAATGCCTCCATTTTTCAATTATGTGGCTGGATTCTTTATGAACCACCCTTGTACACTTACTAAAAGCCCTGCTACGTTAAAATTTTAGTAACTGACATACACAGAGCATTGAAATATTTAGGTATTATGTCTTTATACCCAAAGTACATTTGAGGAAATATTTAGGTGAAGACACAAGCAACGGAGTATTATATGCTATTTCTTAGATTTTAGAATTTCCTCATTTTAAGAAAAATGTGACATTCTGACTTTTAAAAATAAATTTTTAGGGATTAACTAGGAAGAAAAGCAGAAGTAAGGCTAAGTGATTGAGAGGATTAGGATTAAATGCAGACCAAAGCCAAAGTGACCATTGTTCAATGAGTCATGCAATTAACTGGGAGAGAAAACACAACAGAAGGTTGCGCAGTAAAAGCAAAGAAGTGCTTGTTGGCAGAAGGTTGCTATACAAGTCTTTCAGGAATTTAGATGAAGGACCCAAGGAAATTAATTAGATGAGGTACCTTGCTGAGGAATACTGTTTGCTATAACTGGCTACATGACTGTAAATGTGGAAATGGAGAAACTGGGATTATTTAAATCTCAACAGAAAATATGGAGGGCAGAAGGGTATATAATAGCTACCATGTGAGAGATTCAACATCCCTATATGGCCCACTGAAAAACTTAAAAAGACTAAGAGGTGAAAATTATAGGCAATCAAATTTTGTCAATTTTGAGGATTAACCAAAGATGTAAGGGGCTCACATAGGAGGTAGGGATCTCCCTACTTTTACACCATTTACATTAATCACCTGAGAGAAATATTTTGAGGGGAATTCGAGCATTACTTGAGTGATAGAGCCAGAGAACTTGCAGGGCACAATTTAATTCCAATCTGTGAAAATGGTTATATGTGCAGTAAATGAGTTTGGTATGCCTAAATCTATTTGCTGGTAACTAATTCTCACCTCTCCTCACGTATGTTTTTCATTTCTAAAGAAAGTATCTGCTTTCTTTTTTAAATATGCCCTTTGGCTCACAGAAAGATACTTGGTTCAATTCTCACTCAGTAAGTCTTGCCTGGGAAGATAAGACTGGAAATTTTCTTATCTAAATTTACTAAAATTACTGATTCAAAAAAATTAATTTTTCAATAGTTGTCCACGTATGAAATTCTTACTATGCTCCGTGAATTTAATCTTTCACATTCAGAATGTCAGAGGCATAATGAAGAGGTAATTAAGTGATAGATGTTTTAACAACTACATACCATTTATGTCTTTTTTTTATGGTGCAAGTTCTTGACTTAGGTATCACCTCAAGAGCTGATAAATTTTTTTTTTTATTTTCAAAATACAAGCAGAGTAAGTTCCTAATTTTTAATTTATGAAATGACTGCTCCTCCTATCACAGTCTGTTCTGAAAATTGCTTATATCATATTTTTGGCGTAGCCATTACATATCTGCATTTATAAAAGGAGAATGTCCACCCTTCAAAACCAGTGACATTTATTTAAACTTACAAAATTATCAGTAACTTTTTGCCTTAAAGTGTAAGCAGGTAATCTGCATGTGTAGATTGAGTAACAATTTCCATATTTTATTGAATCCAAGATGCACTGACTGAAAGAAGCATCTTAATTTTGTTTCACTATGAAAGAAAAAAACGTTGTCTGTTACACTGTGGTACACAATCGATAATCAAGACATTTTCCATTTCAGAAGTGGAAAAATGTGCATCTCAAAATCAATGAAATCTGTCATTTAGTCAAATTCTAAACACTATCTATTAAATTTTTCATTCTCACCTTTCACATAAATAAGGCATGATTTAGTTAAGCAAAGAAAACTTTATTTCCGCTACACATAACAACATATTGCTCTAAGAAACAACTACTATATTAGTTTTAGCATTAAGGTGTGGATTCAAAAATACATGTCAACAATCCCTGCTCCCCAGACAAAACAATGCTGTGCACAGACTATCAGGTATATGAAAAAAAAAGCTGTCAACTGTCCACAGGGAGTGCGTCCAGTCACATTTTCAGTCAGTCATCTGAGGATTATGTCATTATTTAGTCTTTGTTCTGTAGAAAGAACACAACACAAGTATGAAAATCATCACCTGAAAGAAAATGGCTGTTGTATATTGTATTGCAAAAATGTTAGGAATTGTTCCTTTATTTCAATATAAACAATGTTATCTGCTTACTTTATCAGAGATGTCCCCAAATGAGCAAAACCAAACTTACTCAGGAGGATGATGCAAGCAGGCACTGAATTTCTGAGGGGAAAATGCTGTAAATTAGTATAAAACCAGAATGCTCTGAAATACTAAAATCTCCATTTTCCTCAAATAAAAAGAGAAATGTATTTTGCACATCAACCTCATCTCAAAATAGAACTCAACTACTCTGCAAGTTATATTATTGGACCAGATTCTTCTCTTATTTCCTAGATATGGCTCACTGAAACCTAAGCTTACTCCTCAGAGACAAAGGAACTAGCCTACCACTTGAGTGGTGTTTATGTACTCCTGAATTTCAATTAATCTGACCCTCCTTTATCTTTGCCCTGAATTTGTATAATAGTTCAAAAAAAGGGAAAAAGGATAGATGTATATTTCATGGCTAGTCATGCTGAAGAATATGCACTTCCTCTAATGTAGGAAATTAGTCACTACCATAGTGGAAAATGTGGTATTATAAAGTTTCATTTTCACAGCACCACTGGCCACGAGGTAGTTTTGTATCATTAAACTTTTAGTTTCTGAGCATCTGGATGAGATGACATCTCAAAGTTTTCACTTAAGTCACCGATGTAAGAGTTTTAGCTCACACATGAAAAGCATTTCTAAGAATTTTATAAGGAATTTTGCTGACTCATTTTCTCTCAACAATCCCATGAAAAAACTTGGTTTGAGAAAAGTGAAGAATCTGCCCAATCATAGCCAGTTAAGTCTCAGAGCTGGAATTCAAACCCAGATTTTAAGTCTATATTGTCTCTCACATATAAATACTCATTTGGAAAGGCTTAACCACAACATTAATTTATTTATTTTTCTATAACTAAGCAAAGTTTTTTAGAATAAAGATTCTTTGAATTAAAGTAAGAACTGTTACTTGTATGTTGAAATATTCACAGACATAAATAAACATATTTTTCCATGCCCTTTTACAAGATAGCCTGTCTGAACAAAATTCAGTTCTTAAGACAAAAATCTGCTTTGTTGTAAGAAAAGACTTGGTAATTCTTTTTCACTGGCAATTTACTATTTCTCCACTGTATGGAGTAATGGGAATGGTTTTGTAATTAATAAAACATTTGAAAACATATCTAAATTAGGATTATTCACAATGAGCCCAATGGATACTTCCTATTGCTAACTGTCTTCTAGGAAGGAGGAATTAATCACCTGATCTGCTCTATGAGAGGAAGGATCATCAGCAGGAAGGCTTGAGACAACTTACTCTGGTACTTGCTAATTCTCATAACTGATCAGAAAGAAAACCTGAAGTGAAAAGAAAAATCACATGCAAGCCAGTAGCTTCAAATTGAACCTAAAGTGCTTGCCAAATGCTACCATTTGACCAGCAGTGGACTTGGGAAGTTGGTGTGTGTGAGAACAGGGAAACTGTCAGCTTCCCCTAAAACTCACAATTCATTTACAGAATAAAAAAGTAACAGAGTTGAACATTCCTAACTTTAAAGAATGTTTCCCGAAACCATGGAGTTATGAATTAAGGTTGATTTCTGAAAACTAATAAAAAAAAAAAAAAAAGAACTTATATGGCTATATATGTATCATTATTTATAATAGAAGAGTTTGTGGTAAATTGCCAGGGTTATTTTTTAAATACATATATGTACACAAGAATATTTTCTGAATGTGTAGTTTTACTGCACAAACTGATAAATATAAGTCTAGAAAAACACCAATATTTCGGTTCAAAGATCTATTATTTAATCTTGTTTTTTAGCCATTTTATTAGTGAGAAGTCAATACCTTCCTTATAAAAAATGTTACAAATTACCTCAATTCATAATATAAAGCACCAATTCTTTTTTTTTTTTTAATGTGGGTAGTTCCCAGCTGGGAATCAAATCCAGGCCGCAGCGTTGACAGTGCCAAAGCCTTAGCTACTACACCACCAGGGAAGTCCCACCAATTCTTTAAGTTAAAAAATCTTCACAAGCATTTCAACTTTAAAGTTTATGAAAGCATATAGTAAAAAGTCCAATTCTTACTATCTAAGACATTCACAAACCAAAAGGTAATTAATTTTCCAAACTGAAATCTTATTTTATTTTATAGAAGGGCAAAAATATTCTTGCAGTAAATATCAAATACATTTTGTTAAGTTTAAAAAGCTCAAACTTAAAAGATATATTATAAAATTAATCTGAGCTGTGGTTTTATCAGTGAAGTTGCAAGCCACAGTGCCTTTAATGGACAACTTCTAACTCACTTAAAGAGAAACTCCATAATTAAAGTACTTATACATATTCCTCTTGCTATACTATTTAGCCAGTCGGTTTTAAAATTCAGATTAAAAAAGGCTTACCTCAAGAATCAGTAAGTTCTTTGTCGTTTGTTAGATTCTTCTCTTGGGGAATCTGCCAGCATAACTTTAAGTCTGACTCCATTCAGGATCTTTCCGTGTAAAGTAGTAATCGCATCATTAGCACTTATTCTATCTGCATACTTGGCATAACCCACATTTTTTCCTGACAGAAGGTAAACTTCGATCAGGTTACCAAAACGACTGAAACAAAGTAAAAAAAAAAAAAAAATCAACTGATGTTGATAAATACAGATGCTCAGCTCTAAAAGTTGGAGTCCATTTTGGACTCCCTTGTCACTCCTCTCCCCACTAGATATCAATCTCCAATTCATGTCAATCTTGCTTCATAAACGTCTCCTCTACCACTTTCTCTTCATCCTCACTCAGGTCTCCCTCCTCATGCAGACCATTATTATCTTTTCCTTGGACTACTCTACTACCTTCTTCACTAGTTTCCCTGACCCCTGGACTTGTCTTTCTCCAATCCATTCCTTACTGTCTTCTGAGTGATCTTTCTAAAACACATATATGATCATTTCCTCTCTAAAAATACCATCAGCAGCTCCTTATTGCCTCCAGGATAAGACGAACACCCTAACACACCATGTGAGCCTTTCCTCACAGGCTCCAAGTCTACATTCTAAGGACCTCCTTTCATACTCTCTGGCAGGAATGACCACTCATACTCATAGCTCTCTTCTCTTGACTAAATTATTTTTATCCTTCAGGTCTCCAGGGTACCTGCTTCCTTCAAGGGCTCATTCTGAGTTTCCAAGGTAGCTGCCCCACGTATCTATTTCAGAGCCTGTCCATTCCTTTCATGGCACCAATTTCAACAGGTTGGAATTTCCTATTTACTTGTCTGTCTCCTGAATGAGGTTAGCATTAAGAAACAAAGCGCTGTCTTGTTTACATAATATAGTATTTTGTTTACATGTCTCTAGCAATTAGCACAGTGCCTGCCTGGCACACACAGAGGATGGGTTTAAGAAATACATGAAATAAGTCAGTTAAATAAAAGGGAAACTACTTGAACCACACCCCTGATATTTTGTGCAGCTCTTTAACAAGCTTCCTACCTATCTTTTTACTTCACGAAATTGTTGTAAAGTAAATGGGAAAAAGATCAAAAAGAAGAAGTTAAGGAAGGGATATTAAAAACATAGAAGTAAACAAAGCCTTCCCCTTTTATGCACTTATTATATACCACAAGCAAATAACTGTTTATTCAAGGTAATTATAACATCCTTAAGGATCCAACAGAGTGCTAAAAAATATAAAAAAAGGTTAGTAAACACTGTTCAGTTGAATTACAACTACAAAGGAAAAGTTAGGTGAAAAGAATCCTAGAGGACAGGTGTATGCAGATGTAGCTTCTATGAAGAAACAAATGACGTGCTCATTCTATGCATGCAACTTTCAAAATAATCCTACAGTTTATGTTTTCAAAACAAAGTAATAGGAAATTAATTTTGTGTGGAGACTTCAGACATGTTAATAATAAAGAAGAGAAGGAAATGATCACGTATTTTAAAAGGTGGTATCAATAAGAAGTTTTTTAAACCACAGAACAAATCATCTTTAACTGATAGGTTATTGGATATAGGATGTTTTAAGATTGGGAAAGTGCTTACATTACTGGTTTAAATAAGTAACATTATAAAATGTAAACTTTGTCTAATTGAAATCTTACCAGAATATATCCTCTAGTACATCTAAAGGTAAAGGATGAGGATTAAACACGATAAAAAGTCTTTCTTTCACAGGAGTTTCAGGAGGGGCTTTTTTTTTGCATGATGGAAGTACAACATCCGTCTGGATTTGAGGTAACTGTGATCCAGAATTTCCTCCAAATTGCTGTTGAAGAGTTAGGTACAAAAGAGAAAAAGAGAAACTACACTTTAGGGATCTTAAACCACGAGCTAAAGCAATGTGTCATGGTACCTGCGTGGTCTTTAAGTATAGCTCTGAAAATTTTCTTACATAGGCAATAAAAAAAACCACACTTATTTTCTACCCTAAGGATGTACCGTGAAGGTCAAATTCTTACCTACTTACCAGAAATTGCTGCTGATTTGGGTTATTCCACACCACTGATGCAAGCTGTGCAGCTACCATCTGTGTCGCCATTTTTCTAAGGAGACTGGAAATAATAACTGATAATTTAGACAACCAGAAATATTCAGTCTTTTAACAGTAACTTGTTATGTGTGGCCTCCTCCTTAGAGAGGTCAATTGTTTTCTACTTTTATTCTTCAAGTCATAATCATGTATACCCAAAGCTTGGCTTTACACATTCCTGCAATGATACTTACTCTGTTGCATTACTCCCATCATCAATGAAGGAAACACCTATCCGATTTCCAGGAGGGTACTGAAATCCATGTAACTTGTATTTTGCATAAATAGCTGATGCTACATTAAAATACTGAACCACTCCATGACCTAAAACAAAATAGAGAATACACAAAAATTAAAAAGGAAGCAGACTGAGTACCGAAAGCCCATGTTTGCTACAAAAATGAAATACAGAAATATCCTATTATCATACAGCCAGTAAATACAGAATCAAATGTGTCATAAAGTTCTCTTATACATGTGTGTAAAACCTGTGTTCCTACAAAGTATAAGTCAGATTTTGATAAAAATACGAACATGATATTTTAAGGAAAATGAAATTGTTGGCCTGAGTTCCATCGTGAATTTAATTTTAGGATATTTGCTTTTCTTATATGACAGATACACCAAAAAAACCAACCAGTTTTTAAAAATTTTTATTATTTGAAATCTATTTTGAAATTCTACAAATTTCCCTATCATACTGAATAGGAAATGAAATGGGAAGTGATATCTGAAAAGAGTACATAGTCATCATGTCTAGCTATAGTAGTAGAGAGAGGAAAAGTAAGTGTGTATGAAAACCAGAACGTGAGGAACAGAGGGTCTCAGCTCAGAAGCCATCTATTTCACATTCCTTTGGAGAACTTTCAGCTAAGGGGACAGATTTCAATTCAGGAGGGTGACACTGAAGAAGGGGGATAATTTTGTACCAGAATCTGGATATGGAGAGCCCAGGAGCTAGTGACACAACCAAAAGGTTTTCATGATATAATGCAAGCTTGTCCAACCTGTGGCCCAGAATGGCTTTGAATGTGGCCAAAGATTTGCAGACTTTCTTAAAACATTACGAAATTATTCATGGACAATTTTTTTTTTAGCTCACCAGCTATCATTAGTATATTTGATGTGTGGACCAAGACAATTCTTCTTCTTCCAGTGTGACCCAGGGAAGCCAAAAGGTTGGACATCCCTAAGATAATGTAACCCACTTTGGGGAAAACACTGTTATAATTTAGTTCCTCTCTAAACTTAAGCATCCCAACATTCTAATGAAATTAAAATAAAACTCAGAAAACAAAGTAACATATAAAACTAATTAAAAGTGTTCTAACTATTTGATTTCTTTATTAATAAAAAGGTATTCTAATGACACACATACTTATTAAACACATCCAACCACAGAAACAATACAGAAGGTAAAGGAACAAATTCATGTAAACATACCAGATAAAAGGGAAAGAAAACATAAAACAGAATTACATATGAATATCACAACAAATGTGCCAGGAAAGACAAAATGTGTGCCTAATGTCAGAAGAAAGAGTAAAGTGAAAATTCGGGTTAAGGCTGGAGACGGTACAAAGTAGGTTCAGATGGGCAGTCCTGCTAAAAGACCAGTGCTGGGTAGGGTAATACTGAGCATGTGGGGGTGTCTGTGGGAATGGTGGGGGCATTCCAGGTCTGTCAGCCCATATGACCCAACTCACTCCCCTAAGTCCCCTCAACATTCATGACACCCTGAAAGGATTAAATCAAATGTATCTACAGTACTAGAAGAGAGGCCAAGTATGATTGCTCTATACCACCCCTTACCTCCAACTCTTTAAAACAAAACAACAAATGCCATAGATTTACTGAGTGCCCATTACATGCCAGAGCTTACATTAGGCATGTTACATATATTATTTCTAATTCTTATCTTGCCATGGCAGAGAAGGTATTAATAATCCCACTTTACAGATGAGGAGAGGCTCAGAGAGGATATGCAATTTGCCAAGGTCTCAAAGCTATGTGCTACTGCTGAGATTTGTACCCGAGTCGGATGCACAAGAGAATGCCGACCTTCTTCCATTATGCCACAATGCCTCCATTTTAAAGAAGCCTTTAAAAAATTAAAAGGCTTAAAAAAATACAAAGACAGATGAAGCAAACATAAAAGTTCACATGGCTGGTATTAGAGCCTTGCTTCTATTAAGAACAGAGAAGTAGGGCAATCAGGTACTTGGAAAGAGGAAAAAGAGTTTCATTTTGAGGTATAAAGTTTAAGAAAAAGAAACTTGGAAATGAAGAGGAAACTTTAAGGGTTTTATACCTTTACCAAGCATTAATCAAAAGTACAGAGAGAGACCCTATCCTGAGGTATTTCTGTTGTACAATTGGAAACAAAAAATGCTCTATTTTGTTGGAGCTAAAATATTTTTAAAAAATGACTCAGTATAAAGAAGATATATTCCCAGGGGTTTATTTATTAAGGTATCATTGTATTTAAAAGTTTCAAGTGAAGAAAAAGGCAACGTAAAACTGCCACACAAACAATGCCTAACATAAAGTGTCAATGTAGAAAAGCTATTTTAACAAAATACATTATTAAAAACAAAAACAAAAAAACACAACCAATAAGTTTAACAATAAAAATGAATAAAATAGAAAAAAAAAAAAAAGACATTACTTTACCATAATTTGAATAAGGATCATGTTGAACTTCACAATATTCCAGCCCTGGTACTATATCAAAAATGCTGAAAAGCTGCTCTTCAGTGAAAGGAACTCTTGACACAACTGACAGGCGTTTGGAGATAGCTTCCTGGCCTCTGTTGTCATTCTTGTCGAAACTTGAAAATTCAGGTTGTTGATCTTCAACAACATAGAAAAGAGCAAACCTTTAAATTTCTATACATTCAAGAATTCATTTAAAATTTTATGTACTAGAAAATAACGTGAACTTTCATTAAGTCCATTGCACTGAACAAAAGCCCAGTATTTTGAATGACCAAGAAATGCCCTTGGACATTACGCCAAATAACATTCACGGGCCCTATGTCCATCACTCATTTTCCTCCTTTTTCTAGCTTCTTCTACCTTTGTCATTCTTCTCCTTTCTCTAGCTCTAATTTTAAAGCGACAATAACTTTGGGATAAAATTTAGGATTCAATACTGAGGGGTTATCTCTATGTTTTTCATACTTTTTGGTCAGTTGCATAAAAGTAGAAGCTCATCCAAAAAAGAGGCAGTGACATAGTTTAATATTTAGATCATGCATAACGACCACAGAAAACTATAATTGGGAATAAGTGAAAATAAGTGTTAAATATTAAGGACATGAGGAGTCACGACCAATTTAAAAAAAAACCCTCTGCAGTGAGACTTCTAGTCACTAAGTGAGATTTATAGACACTGCTAATAAAAGAGTATTTTTAAAAACTCAAATCAAGATTGTATATACTTATCTATTTGTGTAAAGGGAGTCCACTTACCAAATGGAAACATATTTACTCTAGGTTCATGTCCCAAAGTCTCATGCCTCATATTATTATAATAATCTTGCTCCGAGGGTTCAGATGCTTTATTTTTGGGTTCAGCCAAGATTGCCCTAAAACCTGAAAGTGAGAATCCATGAATTTCAAGCTTCACAGCAAATTTAACCCTTTTGGTTAAAAAACCTTTTGGTGCGGCTGTTGACCAAAGTCGACTGTAGGGGCTAGGTGCCCCTATATGTTATCTGCAAGTTTTAATTGTTATTTAATTGTTTTAGTTTCATTTATAGGGTAGTTAGGAAGAAACTAACATAAACTGCAACTATAATTGATCCCTGGTAAAATTCATATTTTGGCCCAAATTTTGCACAAAATAGTCAGCACTGGGATGAGAGGAAAATTTTTTTCAGCACCAAAAGGGTTAACACACTTGCAACTATACTTGATTACCAGTGTTTGACTTAGCTTTGTAAATATAACTGTATAAAACAAAGTTTACACAATCAGACCTACTTCTTTGCTTTTTGGAAGATGGCAAAGAGAAAGTGAGAAAACAGCAAGAATCTCAAATTATGGGTCAGTGTAAACATTAAAGATCAGCAACTCCATGCTATTCTTTCCAGTCTCCCCCAACTACAGATGATAATCATCATTCATTCTCCCAGGCTCCTAAACATCAAAATCCTAAAGGGTTCCCTCAGTCAACATGTCATCAAGAGTCTTCCTTTGAAATATACTTAAAATATGTTATGTTTCACTCTAACTTCCCTGCCTGATTTTAATTTAGATTCTCTCCCATTAATTATAACCCATCAAATGGTCTCTTTGCTTCTGGATCCAGGATTTAAACTAGGAGTCCAAAAGGGGGGATGGTTCCATGAACCCTCTGAAACTTTAAGCAAAATGCTTATGTGCACATGAGCACATGGGCATATTTCAAGAGACAATGTTCAGTTTTCATTGTATTATTCAGCTGCTCCAAATAAAAGTAGCCAGTTTGAATTCTTTCTCTGGAAATCTATCCCTGATACTGTGGTTAGATCAATGGTCCTAAACGAGTTTTATTATTTTTTTCCTTTTAAAACCATCTACAAGAGAATCCAAATGTAAACTAAGCTTGAACTCTTCATTACTTCCCAGCTATATTAGCCCCATACATGCTTACAGTGTACCTAGTTATCTTTGTCCTATAATTTCTCAATAGAAATATTATGCTTTACTCACACTGTTGCTTACACAGTAGTAAGCAAAGACATGTTTTCAAATCTGTGCCTTTGCTTACACTGCTCTCACCTTGTCTTGCCTACTCTATACCAGATATAAATCCTACCTTGAATGCATTCCCACGTTCATTCAGAGCTCTTGTTTTTCACCACTGATAACAGATGAGTAAGACATACTCCTTACTTTTGAAGAGCCTTTAAAAGGTTTTATGAATTTTTTAACCATTTTTTGCCTATTAGATTTTGGCTATACAATCTAGCTATAAATTCCTTAACCGCTGAAGCTGCTTTATATTTGTATCCTTCATTTTAACATATTGATGAGTAAACCATAGGTACATAAGTAATGCTGGCTGACTGAGAAATTTAGAACAATCTTGAGAGGAAATTTTGGTGTGTACCTAGGGTTATCTAAGAATTCTACTGATTAACAATAATTCATTCCAGTATGTACAGATTTTTATAACATCCTGAAACCTACTAATTTAATTATTCCGTAATTCTTTTTTTTTTTTTTTTTTTTTTTTTTCCAGAGACAGCAGCAACTGGGCCTAGCAAGCTGGGAGCAGAATACGAGGAAAGGCCCTGGGGCAATGTGGGCCAGTTATGGCCTGGAGTTTGGCTGCCTGGGTGGTGAATGGGTGTGCCAGGGTGCACAGTGACTGCAGGGAGCCTAGAAGTTAGAGAAAGGCCCCTGGGGCGTGGAAGCCATGCAAGTGTTGGGCTTGGCACAGATGCACTAGAAGAATTATGGAGTGGGTGTGAGATGGGTGTGGTTGGGGGGTGGGGCACCCCATGGGGCAGGGTATGTTAGAGTGTTTTAGAGCCAGAGGTAACTTGGGACATAGCATGTTGGGACATAATGACCTGGCTGTTGACTGAGAAGCTAGGTGCTAAAGGCTGGGATAATATGGAAAGGCCAGTGGATCACCAGGACCCATGAAGACATTACTGCTGACAGGATCAGTCCTGGGAGAGATCGAAGAGTCCAAAGTGACTCCTACAGCGAGGTGATGAGGGGAAAGGTCTGGGGTTGCCATTCAGGAATACATAGGCAGCTGTAACCACTCCTGGATGTTTACCTGAATTTGTCCTTTAATTCATTTTAAAAGGTCAATTTAACAAAATGTATGACAATAAAAAATTCTCCTTGGCTTCTTTAAAATTATTCTTCTCCATTATGTATACCAGCAACAGCAGAAGATCCAATTAATGTCACTTTAACTTGAAATGTACCTAATGTGTATACTTACTTACCTATGTTAGCAAACCTTATAAATCCTTAGCCTATATGTTTATCAGTATACTTAATTCTACTTAGGGTTTAGGTAAAATATGAACAAATATTAAAGAAAACTTACTGAGTTTTTTAACATAAAGAATAAATATTTTTTTAAAATCTGAAAGGGTAGGCCAATTTTTAAATACTTAATATTCTAAAATGTATACTTAACCCCCCAAAAGTATAAAAATAATAACCAACATATGGCAATACACTTTCACTTATATTTCTCTTCAAGATACTAAGTACCTCAATGAAAGCTTAATCATAGCCCCTAAATAATTTTTATCTAAAGGCTATATAAACTCTCATTGCTAAGAATAAATTAGCAGGTATGGTTATTAGCAAAAACCAGTATTAGATTCAGTTATTTAGAATAATTAGAATTTTTAAAAATGTTTTTAATAATGTTAAATACATCCTTACTTCGATCACAGTTTTCTATTGCTTGGGCAGCTTGTGATGGTTTTAAGTATCGAACATAGCCCAAACCTTTACTTTCTCCAGTGACTTTATTCTTAATAATGCTGCAATACTCGATATCTCCATACACCTATGAGAGTTAGAAGAAATGATTTTAGAGGAGTCAAAAATTACTAATTAAACAGATTATTTCATAATTTAAAATTTATTTGTACCTCTTGGTTGCAAAAAGAAATTAAAATTTACAGCCATTTTTAATAAAGGAATCAAAATGTCACAAACTAATGAGGCACTAGAAAAATAACCATAACAATGACAATGACACAACCAAGTAATAACATAACTAAAATAATGATAATTTTTATTTATAGCACATTTACTTCACATTGTTATTTTATTGTTATAAGAAACCTTGAAAATACTTCACAGACAAGGAAGCTTAGCCTTAGAGAAATCAAATAACTTGCCTAAATTATGGAGAAAAAGAATTTTACACATGGTCTGAAGAGCTCCAAAGTCTTGCTCAGTAGTGGTTAAGAGCAGAGGCTCTGGAATTAAATCTTCTAGAATAGATGCAAATCTTGGCTTAGCCACTTATATTAACTGGGTAGTTGAGTTATACTACCTGTCTCTTTTCGTGCTAAATGGGGCTAATATAGCTGTACCTACATCACAGAGTTGTTTTAAAGGTTGAATGAATTAATACACCTAACGTGCTTGTATAGTCTGGGACATACTAAACATTCAGTAAACATTAGCTAATTCTTCGTCTGCCTTCTAACAGAAGCAGAAATGGTTGTGTATTCTTTTGAAGGAGACACTCCCAAAGTATATCTCTAAAACACACTGGTTCACTCAGAAAGTTAATACTCTATGTGAGAAATATGTGGTAAATGTTTATTTTTTTGGTTTGTTTGGTTTTTTTTGGTGGTTCCCTGGCTGGGAATCGAACCTAGGCCACAGTGTTGAGAGTGCTGAAGCCTAGCCACTACACCGCCAGGGATTAAATGTTTATTTTTTAAATGTTGGAATATGGGATCCAAATTTTTAGTATTTATTATTTATTTCATAAAATTTTCATGTAACCAATTAGCAACTTAATTACTGGATAAAAATGTCACATTTGTTCATTTAGAAATAGATAGCAATTTATAAATATGTAAAGTAAAAGCTTTTCTTATTGTTGGAGGAAGTACTGGATATATGAGGGCTGTCCAGAAAAAATTCAGCGACAAATGCCTATATTGTTCATATTATAGGGCTGGATACTTCCTAGACAGCCCTTGTGTATTTCTGGTATTTGTTATGTCTGAAGTATTTTATTCAACTCTCAATTGGGGTAGGACAGAGGAAGTTTGAAAATTACTTTTTACTACTTGTTTCTTTTCATTCTTGCTTGCTGCCTACCCAATTCATAGTACTAGGAAGAAGAGTAGAAAAAGGATTAAAAATTACGACTCAAGGAGTTCCCTGGTGGTGTAGTGGCTTAAGGCTTCGGCGCCGGTGCTGTCAACGCTGCGGCCTGGGTTTGATTCCCAGCCAGGGAATTACCCACATACTACCAAAAAAAAAAATTATGACTCAAAATGATTTTAAAATTGCTTTTTAATAATTTTTGTGGAAGTATATCACTGCATATAAAAGTAAATGGCTAAAAAGAGACTTACAATTATCTTGAAATTTTATTTGGTATAATGTTGCTATAGTTCAGAGCTATAATTAACTGTTTTCTTTAAATATACCTCCTTCAGATGCCTAATTTTAGGACAATAACTCTGTAAAGAATAAGCTTTTCTGTGAATAAGTACAATGTTAACATTTTATAGGCCTGTAAAAATTACTAGATAACACAATTCACATACTCAGGCTTGCCTGACTCACCTTTTACATGAGAGGCAACAGAGAGAAGCAGTAAGAGGGTGCTCTGAAATTTTAAAGATCAAGAGCAGACTCTGGTTTCAGACAGTCTGGGTTCAAACCTTGGCTCTACCACCTACTAGGTGTGTGACTTTACTGAAAACTGAGTTTTACCTTCATTTTTTTGAATCTGTATTTTCATTATAATGTCTGGGGGGGGGGGATAATCATTACTATTTTCCAGTTTTTATATATTCCTTAATTTAAAAAGTTAATTTATTCTAGGTTCAATATTTAAAAACCAGACTGAAATAGATGACTTAAAAAATAGTTATTTCATTCCCCACCATCAATCTAATAATCTATCTCAAACAACACTTCACATTTATTATAGTAACTGTACAACTGATTTAGGACTATGAGTTATCACAGATGCTACCTGTTTACAAAACATAAGTACCTTAAATTTTTCCCGTAGATCTTCTTCTGTGTAGGACTTCGGTATCATCACAAAGATTCTTGTAAGTTCTTCATCTTCAACATCTCGATGACTTCCAGATGATCTGGACTGAGCAATGAAAACCTAAGAAACAAAACCCACAAAATAATGTGAAAAAAATTAGTTAACTGTTTTCCTATTTCTTACTTACTTCATTATTAGTATGAGATTCATGTTAGGTTAAATGCAATGTAATAGGGTCTTATATATTAATCTTATTTTTTAATCAGTCCTTATTGCAATGACTTTTTTTTTTTTTCTTAGTATGTGGGTAGTTCCCTGGCTGGGAATCAAACCCAGGCCACAGCATTGACAGCGCCAGCGCCAAAGCCTTAAGCCACTACACCACCAGGGAACTCCTGACTTTTTTTTATAATACCAATTTCTGTATTGTGTTTTCTCAAAATGTATTTTTACTTTTGGATTTTGGTTTACCAAAAGCAACAGTTGGTGCACTGAAAAAGAATATTTCTGTGTAGTTTTGTTGGGTACAGTGTTCAATAAATATCAATTTATAGTTGATTAATATTATCATTTAAATGTTATATATCTTCACTGATTTTGTCTATTTGTTCTAATGAAGGAGTGTAAAAATCTGATTGTGAATTTATTTTTCTCCTTTTACTTCTATCAATAATGCTTCATATATTTTGAAACTCTATTATTGGCTGAATAAACAATAGAAGTTGTTATGTATTTTTTGACTGATATCTTTACTCTTATGAAAGTACCCTGTTAACACTCCTCCTGTTGAAGACCATTTTGTCTGATATCACACCAGCTATTTCTATCCTTTTAGTTTCAACTATTTTGTATCTTTATTCTTAAAGTGTGTCTCTTTGTAATGAGCATTTAGTTGTCTTTTTAAAAAAAATCCTGTCTGGCAATCTCTGCCTTTTAACTGGTGTTTAGTCCATTTGCTTAATGTGACATTTGATATATTAACAGTTGGGTTTAATTGTAGATGGTTATATCTTAAATTTTCTTTCTAATATTAATCTTTAAAAAATGTAACATAACTATACTCTGGATCATATTCAAATGATGTATGTAAGAAAATGCACAGAATGACTTGAGGCTCTATTTTCTACTACTGGCAATTTAGTTTTATTGAAATATCATCTATGGCATTATTACTTGGAATTTAATTTGCTTTATAGTATTGCTTATATTTAATTTGTAAAACTGTTTTGGTTTTTATATTATTAGAATACTAAAAATCTCTAAATAGGGTTGTGCATTTGTTTATAGAGCTATAAGCATAAGAATTTTAATGGCTAGTTTTTTATAACTTGAAAAAATTGTAATAAAATATAAATCACCATGCAAAGGCACATGAGGGTTTTTTCTTCTTTAAAGGGAGGGCTGTATGTCATTCTGTGAGAAAACTTGGACCTATAAAATTTTAGAGTACAAGACAGCAACTAAATGAATCCAGAACTTATAAAGCCATGAGATTTTAGGTATACTAAAAAGAAAGGCTGTTATGTTTGCTTGGAAAATGGCTGTCATGAGATGTAGAATCTTGCTTACAAGACAAAGCTGGAGACATATCCCTAGGTAGAGTCTATTTCCGGTTTCAATAAATCTACACTATATGTCCACTATACGTCAAGCACTGTATGAGATACTAGTAATAGAGTACATTTTTCCCAATGTACTTAAAGCTTCCTTATTTGTATTTCCCTATGGAGCATTCATTAGTGATGCATCCATCCACCGGACTAACTTTCTAGTGGGTCATTTCTCACCCACTTCAAAGGGTTGGCGAGGTGGAAAGAGAAAGAAACTCTACTCTATTGTCTACTGTGCTATTGACACAGTCCCAGGCTCCTTCTCTTTTGTAGATGGAGGTAAAGGGAAGACCTACAGAGACTGAAATATCTCTAAGTCTTTCATTTATATAAGTCCGTATTTATAACATTCTTTTCATTTTCTATTGTAAATGGGAAAAAATAAAAAAAAATTTGAGGAAAAGAGAACTTTATGAAAAGTGCCAACAAAACTACACATGCAGCAACTATTTCTATAGGACAGGTGAAGAGTACAGGTTAAGTATCTGTCAGATTCTCAAGATTAGGCCCTGAATTGAGTTCACAGCAGGCAAGGAATGATATCTTGCCTACTACCTACAAACAATAAGGATATATTTAAGGCTTATCTTGTGCCAGGCACAGTGCTAAAAGCATAGATGAAGTCACAAAACCCTCAAAATTACTCTTCCTGTCACGTGTCAGTTATCTTAATTTTACTGATAAGTAAGTACAGAAACTTAATATAAATAGCACCAGGATGAAGTTAAGTGTACCAAGGAGCATTTAATTGAACTACACTACCATCACAATGATTTGGCTCTTCTTAAAGCTCTTTAGTTTGGTCTGCTTCCAAAGAAAAGTGGCAGTAACAAAACGTATGCTATTAATATCATCACAAATAGGGCCAATTTTAAGTGCTTTTAAAACCACAAATGTGTAATGAATATCTAATAGTAATTTAATCACCTGTACTTGATTATGTATTATATACATGAAAATTTTTGTCAGGTAGTTGGAAAACGCCATCAGAGGCCTACAGGTTAATGCATTTTTGTCATATTAAGTCCCATACCTACCTGAGAAAAGGCAGGGTTATCAGTTTTTGTAATGGTAAACCTGGAAGTCTGAGACAGGAAGGCCAGAGAAGTCCTCAAAGCAGGCGAAGGCCAGAGTTGGGCCAGAAATCCAGAGTTCTGCGTTAGTGACGGCGAGGGGTGGGGTGGGGTGGGGTGGGGTGGGGTAGAGGGAGAGTGACGGAGGGGGAGGAGGGAGAGAGACACTGCAGCCCGAGTTGCAGCAGATGACTGGCCTGATACTCTTTCCGCACCTCCCAAACCTTGTACCCAGTGTAGGCTCGGGGGTGGGTACTGAGAAACACTCTCTCCAACGTCATCTTCCCCTCGCCTCTAGAATGCCAGGTGCTGCCTAACCTGCTCCCGGGAGCAGGTGCTTTTCAGCCCTGACACAGTTGCGCGTGAAGGGAAGCCCGACAGACCCCTGTCCACTCCCTACCCCGGGGAACCCGCACCTTGATAGGCTTGGTGTCGTTGGGGCCGAGACACCGGCCGTGCATCTCCTCCATGGCCCGACAGGCCTGCGAGCTGCGAGCAAACTTGACGAAGGCGATGCCTTTGGACTCTTTCGTGTGCTTGTCCCGCACCACCCAGATATCCTGGATCTCGCCGAAGGGTGAGAAACGCTCTCGCAGGACCGACTCCGGTGTGTACTTGCTGATCACCAGGAAGATGCGGCTGTTGGGCGGCTCGTCCAGGCTATCCACGCCGGGGCGGAAGCCTCCGCTGCTCGTACAGCTGCCTCCTTCGTCCATGGTGCTCCACTCTGGCGCAAGAGTCAAGTCCGGGTTCCCCTTCGGTCCTCTTCGCTTCCGCCGTGTCGGCCACTGCCGCTGTCGCAAAGCTAGCAGTGTTGGGTCCGGCGCTCCGTTTCCGGAAAACGGAAGAGTCTGGCGCTGTCCGGCCGCTTCGGGTGCCGGCTTCCGGGTAGCGGCCTGCGGCGCCCCCTGGCGGCCCGGGGGAGCCTGACCAGTCCTTGTCTTCAACCCCTCGGAGCCCAGGCACAAACACCAAGTGTGCAAGGCTAGTTCCCTGTGACCTGGACAGCCCTGTCTGGTGCACAGACTTTGCCAATTCTGGCTTTATCTCTTTCGCCCTCCCAGAGTCCAAGCATTCTTTCCTAAAACTTGCCACCTTGGTTATAAGCTCAATAGAGGACCACCATTAAAAGAGAAAAGCCTTAAAGCTGAAAGAAACCTTTGAGCTCATACCATTCCAGCCTCATTGGTTGAGAAAATGGAGATGAGGAAATTGAGCTCCCCTCTCAACCCGGCCCCTGTGCAATAGCCAAATGGTAAGAGAGAAAAGTAACAGAGCCAAGACCAGAATCAACCCCGTCGGCTAATCTCCACTCCCACAAGCACTCCTGGGGGGTTGAGAGCAAAAAGGGCGGATTACTCAGCTGTGCAAGTAGGAAACATCATTAAAGTACAAGCAAAGTGGGAAATGCGTACTGACTTCTAAGACTTCTTGTTAATGAACCTTGAGGAGAGGACAGGAGGAAAGTAGCAGAAATGCAGAAGGCCTGAGTTTAGCAGTGACATTGGAATAAGGTGAAAGGAATAAACCAGAAAATGGTCCAAGAGCAGACCTCCTTGAACGTTCAAGTCCAGGATTCCAAGATGTGGATTGTTATGAACTTAATCTGAGAAATACTGTTTATTGTGTACCGACTATGTGTCAGGCTCCCTTTAAGGAGTTAGACATGGCACTGCGGAACAAGAAGGATATGACCCCTACCCTTGGAGAGCTTTTCATCTACTGTGGAAATCTTACCTGTAAATATATAATGCAAAGTAATGTCAGATTATGTCAAACAGTTCTGTTACTGAATTGTGTGAGCTTGGACAAGTTATTTCAGATTTCCAACTAAGTTTCCTCAACTTAAAGTAGAAATAATATTACCTACTAAATGGGGTAGTTGTCAAGCTTGATTAATTAAGTCATCCATCATACACTTAAGAAACAAATGTTTTTGACTGTCTATATGTGTTCAGCACTGCCCTTTACTGAAGTGGTACAGTATTAAACAAAATAGTCACTCTGCTTCCCTCATGAAGTTAATAGTTTGGGCTTGTATATTTAGGATTATATGAGATATTAATAATCCACAGAGCTAATAGCTTAGAGATCAAATGAGATAATGTGTGTACAATGGCACAATAGAGATTAATTTTCTTGCTCTCTTTGGCTATGGTGTTCACTCCCCAACTCTTGATATTGTATAGTGTGATGGCAACTGAGAGTCAGGAATTCTGGATTCTCGTCCTGGATTAAATTCAAGATTGTTAAAATTTCTCCTTGCTTTGCATCTCACATTTGTAATACGTAGGCTCTGTTCACCCTGAAGCTTAGAAAGTCATGGAAGTATTTTATCATAACTTTTCACTTGTCTTTATCTTATCCAGATAAATGAAGGTGAGTGAAAACAATGTGGTAATGTAACAATTTTATTGATATGAGGAAGCGCAAAGATTCTAGCAATACTATTTGCACAGCAGTGCCATCTTGTGGAAAACGTATAATTTTCTTAAACTGCTCAGACTGGACAATTTCTATTTGTAAAACAAGATTACTGGTTGGTATCTTGAAATTTTGGGCGGATATTCAGAGTAGCTACTGGTTTTTTCCTTAAAGAAAGGATTAAATATTGAATAAAACAAAATCAGGAACAAAAATATTGGAAAATGCTAGGAAAATTTCTTTACCCCTCAATCATGCGAAATACGACATATTCAAGGAAAATAAGAAATTTACTTATAAATTACTAAAATATAGTAAATATAGTTTTCTCAATATGACATCAATTTATTTTAAAGACAGTTCTATTGAAATTTAATTCAGATATCATACAATTCACCCGTTTAATGTGTTCAATTAAGTGTTTTTTAGGATATTCAACTATCACCACAATCAAGTTTTGAACATTTTCATCACTCAATAAGGACAGAGCTGTCATGTTTCAAACAATATAAAATCATATTCGAACATAAATCGCATATAACTAAAATGGCTGAGAATTCTGAGGTTTGAAGGAATGATTATTAATTGGTCTTGTATTAGAGAAAAGATGTGCTGGGTGTTTGCAGATTAAATTTTTTCAAGGCTTTAAAACATGCAGTGTATAATGCACAATTATTAAACTGATGAACACATGTTTATTTCACATAAAATTCAGAAACTTTTTCTTCCAAAATTCTTATGAATTTCTTTTTTAAAAAATAAGCGATGATATTGTGACTTATTTTTGAAATGCAGAGAGCAAATACTAAATTCTGCTCATTGATTTTCAAATTTTCTTTACATGATGTAATCGAAATGAGGCATACTGTTTTTTAACATTAATCTTCACACATTATATTTAATTAAGTAAAAACATTTTGCTTTATTTGCATATTTTTAGATTTTACCACTGATGCTCTAACGTCTCCATTACCCTATCTGTAAGGCTACTGGCTACTAATAACGTATATAAGCACCTAGCCTGCCCTGTGGTAGGCATTCAAAAAATGGTAGTCCCCTTTTTCTTGAGTTTGCATGCCTTTTTTTTGAATTTGGGAATAATATTTATCTCCTGATCCCCACCACCCACATAGAACTAGTGTTTTTTTTTTAAATTCAATTTGAAGACATCTTTTAAATAGGTAAATCACAGGACAACTCATAGTTTCTTTCAACCATCAGGTAATTGTGGTTATTTAAATTAAAATGAGTTGAATTAATTGACATTAACTGTAATTAAAATAATTAAAAATTTAGTTAGTCACATTAGCCACATTTTAAGTGCTCAAAAACTACTTGTGGCTAGTAGTGCTCACAAAGAACAATTTGGTTGTGGCAGGAAGGTCTTTTGGACAGAGTTCTAGAGAAAAATAATATTGGTTAAACCTCCCACTTAGCTAATTCACAAAATTTTCACTATCACTTTCCCAAGTAACTTGATCATTGAACAATTAAAAAATATTTTAACATTTCTATTTCTATCACAGCTCTTTACCACTCAAGGCTCATTATGTAACTGTAGGTAAGCCACTTTCTCTGCTCAAGTTTTCCTAAAGACGACTTTGACGTTCTCACCTGTCCATCTTTAATGCTCGTTTTTTATGACTTTCTTGGTCCTTCCCTCCCTATCTCCTTTCTTTGATGCTTCAGGACTCATTCTTTGTTTCTAATTACACTCCACTCTTTTGGTGATCAGCAGGCAGCTTGCAACCTTGTTGTCAGTTCTTGTATCACTGTGTGTTTGTGTAGCTTATTTACAACAATTTAATGTATTTAAATCTTGCCACAGCTGGATTATAACTCACAGAAAATTGAGGCTGCGGTTCGGAGTTTGTATTTCCCAGTTGCTTGTGGCATGGTACCTGCCCATAGTAAGCTATTGTTTTATTCTTTTGTTGATGTGATTTGATTTCCTGTGATCAAATGCTAATGAACCATTCATAAAAGGGTTGCTGTTTCAAGCAAAAAACTGGTACACACTGAATATACATAGATAATTTAACTCTTTGGTTAGGTAAAAGTTACACGAGTGAAAAAAAGCTGGGCTTGGGACAGTAACCCTCAAAGGACATTCGCTTTGTCACATTTAGACTCAGCCAGTGACTGCACAGTGAGTGCAAGTGTAGTTTAGGTCCTTGAGAGAGTTACAATCCCGTGGGATCTGGGGGCCAATCAGCATCGCGGATGAAGCCCAGCCTGCCATTGGCTGGCGTTCACCGGAAGCATGTGCCTGGCTGGTTCTGCCGCGCAGGTCTTTGAGGAGCTGCTGTGGAACCGCTAGCGTCGAAATTGCACCGTGGGCTCTGCAGCGGCCCGGATGACTGCTAAGGAGAGGCGGCAGGCTGAGCCGCTGGTCCTGTGGTAAGTGTGTGACTGGCTGGGAGGTAGGCCAGCCAGCTAACAGGTCTGAGCACTGTTTATGGGGCGATGCTCTTTGGGCCTGGCCTCACCCAGAGAGTAGTGTCTATCTGTCCTGCTCTTAAGACGCTCGCCCTAACTCCAGCCTCAGCCTGGTGGGATCCGGATGTCCCTAGCGCAACAGAAGAGTGTTTCTAGTGAGCCTTTCTCATTTCTGGGTGGCACTGACTCTGAGTGAAGACTTCTGTCACAGCTGCTTGAAGCTGTCCTCGAAGTGGAGGTCGGGGGATGGAAAAACCCAGACTGGGAGATTGGGAAGCTGGATTCTTGTTCCGGCTCAGAGGTTCAGCAGCAGCTAATTAGAAGGGGGACAATGCCTTAGACATCTGTTGGGAGTGAGAGAGGGTTCATAGACGCGAAGTGATTTACCCAGGATGACATCGTTATGCCGCAGCCCACTTAAGTACTTTTGCCACTGTAACACAGAATCCTGCTTAATCTTTTTGAATCGGTGTAGTGTTTACTATACTTAAATATTCTAGCGAGCTCCCCCTTCTCTTTTCATCACTTCAATTTTGTGAGTTTTGTGAAATTTGAAAGCAGTAATGGTGCCTTGATTTTCTTACCACATTCCTCGTTTTATGGGCAAAGTGAGAAAGGGCAATGGTATGTACGAATATTAAAAAGTATTTCACTTGCTCTTGAAGCACTCGCATTCGGTTAAGCATCTGCAGTGTGTCAGACATGATGTTCGACACAGGGTTGCCGAGATTACTCTTAAAAGGGAATTGTTAAAATTAAACTAGGATTATAGACTTAATATTGCTCTTTCTCTCATTTTTCACCATTTCTCTTCACATCTTACCAACTTGTGACTTTAAACGAACTACTTAACCACTGTGTGACTCATTTCCCTCATTTGTAAAAATAGGTATATTAATAGTATCTATCACACAGTGGTTAAGTAGGGCTGGTGTTAGGATTAAATGCATTAATAATATATAAAGAGCTTAGATTTATACATGTACACAGTAAGCATATATAATTGTTTGCAACTCTTATCCTGTCTGGTTAGCATTAGAATTATTAATACTTCATTCCTGGGTGAGTGAACATTCTCATACCAGAGATCACATCTTTGCCTATTTCGGTGAGATATTCCTTCTTAATTACCAAATACTAGTAGAGTGCCAAATGATTGTAGGATAAAATGAGTTCCCTTGGTATCCTTCCTAGTCTCCCTGCCTGCCTCCCATGCTGCCATTGCTGAATTTAGTAGTGTGAACCCACTTTGAAGAGGGCCATAGGTCCCTGCACAGCAGTGATTAAAGATGGCAGTGATGAATGTTTTAATTGTGACAAACACTGGTAGTTTGAAAGGTGATAATGGAAATTTTCTCATAAGTGACCTGCTAAGAAATCTGTATGAGTAAAGAGAGCTTTAGTTTTTTCTTTTTACAAAAAAAGTCTAGATTCTTGAATGACTAGTAACACTTAATTTGTATAAAAATCAATCCATTTTTTCTGCTTTATACAAAAATTCGAAATAATGATTCTTAGTACTGAGATGCAGTTTTGTTTTTATATAATATGAACTTCATTGTTCTAGTAAATGTATTTTGCTAAAAGTCCATACATTTGTTTTTGTGACTAGTTTTCCTCCTGTGACTCCTGTTCAAATGCTCACTGAATTCTGTACCTGTACAGAGAATTGATAGAACTCACATACGTAAAAATTGAATGCAGTGTTTTGAGTGAAGTTTGGAATTTTAGAGTAAGCTTCTTTCTTGGATAAAGTGAGTCTTCTTACTTTGCTTTTTATCAGACCTATAGCTTTTATTAACTGTTTAGTTATTTGGATACTACCCAGAGAAAACTTCTGTCCTCCCTTTAGTTGGATTATTAACACTGTTTACTGTTTCCACATAGATTTAAAGAAATCAAGAAGATACTAATTTTGCAAGTTACTGTATATGACATACTAGCCTCTGAATAATAGCTAACTTTAGTTAAACAATAACCATGTTTCTCAATATTGTCAGAATAACATAAACATTTTCTATTTCCAGTAGTTGCAAAGGTAAAATGTGCTTAGAATTATATTGTCAAAGAATTCAGTATTTTCATGATTTCTCTAATAGAAACTCTGTGTTCAAACCCATCCCTACTACTACCTCTCAGGCACCCAGTCTTCAGAGAACACACAGAGCAGGCTAACAAAACCCAGGTATTATGTTCATTAGCATGTCAATAAGTTGAAATTATTTTCATTTTGACATCAATTTAGTTGGAGGCGGCATTTAGTTATGTAACAGAATATTTGGTAGTCTTAACCAAAATATCTTTATGCAAAATTTATTTTGTATTCCTATCATCATATAAAGATCTTCCCTACATAGAATGATAAACATTGTTCACTACACTAGTATTCAATGGGTACTAATGCTGACTAAACTCAATAATGTTATTTAATTGCTTTCAGATAATGCTTGATCCAGTCTGGTAGATTTGTTTTTAGCCGAGGGTATGAATAAATGAGAAATTATGTGCTATGTGTAGCTTGCTATGGCCTCACTTCTTTTTGTATGATTTTTAATTTTACAGTTCTATTATTGCAGTCATATAAATACACATAATAAGTATATTTAGGCACATTTCCATTTTGTTCTATCCTTACTTTTAAGTAATGGGATACCAAATTAGACCTATATGCTTTGCATCATTTTTTGCACATGCACTTTTTGGGAGTGAAAAGAAAAAACGGAATATGATTGCCCTAAATAAATTACTGTAATTGTTTGAAGACTGAAGCAAAACCAGGCTTACACCAACAGCAGTTTCTGAAGTAGCTATAGCTAAAAATGCAAAAAAATATATAAACCTGGTAAATGAGATGATTAAGGCTTTATAAAATTGAATGCTATAATATGTTAGTGTTTTTGAGCATTCAGACTTCAAAGTAAGCATGCTTTAAATTCTATTTTTTGTTTACTATCATTAGTATTCCCTTCAAAGTGATGAGATCTTTTTTCTAGCTTTGCAAATGTGATATTTTCTTTGATCTTTAATGTTTCATTGCAGAACAAAATAGGAGATGCTGAGGTGGGCAAGAAGAAGATCTTTACTCAAAAATGTGCTCAGTGCCACACAGTGGAAAAAGGTGGAAAACACAAGACTGGTCCAAATCTCTGGGCCTTTTTGGCTGAAAAATAGGACAAGCACCAGGATTTTCTTATTCCCAGGCAAACAAAAACAAAGGTAAAAACTAGGCAATTGTGGGGGAGAACCAGAAACTTGGTAGCAAAGAAAGCACATGATTTGATATTATTATAATTCCTAATTCACAACATGAGAAATGAAATCCCCATGTTAGTACTACTGAAATATTGACTTGTATCTACATTTGGATAACTAGTCATCTTTTTGAGCAGAGGGGTTAGCAATCCTCCATGGCATAGGTTTTTACCTATACAAGGTATTTCATTTTATGTAGTACATTTATCTTGGGAAAGGATAAGCTAAATTTTAAAAAATCATCATATTTTAATGGCATAATGTTAATTTTCTATTAGTATAATAATAGTGGTTCTTAGTAGGGTGGAGGGGATGTCACATTGTTTGAAAAAGTATATTTGATGATTTCTTTGTTGGTGGAAGGATGGCTGTGAAAGTGAGAAAACATTTTTGAGTTGAAAATTAAAACGGTTGGAAAAAACTGTAGTATCTTTGCAAAGCAATTTATTACTCTTGGATATACATATACATACATACATGAATATCATTAACATTCATTTAAAAAATAGGGTACAACTCTAAAATAGAGTGCAACTCAATTCTAAATTGCTCTTTGGGTTATAGCATTTCATACAGTCCCAAATTTCAGATCACTACCAGGCTACTATTTGGAAAGGTTTTTATTTTATTTTATTTTATTTTATTTTTTCCAGGTGAAATTCACATAATATATAATTAGTCATTCAGTAACATTTAGTGCATTCACAGTGTTGAATGACCACCTCTCTGTAGTTTCAATTTTTTTTTCATTATCCAGAGAACTCCTATTCCCATTAAATAATCACTTCTCATTTCTTCCTATTTCTAGCCTTTGGTAACTGCTAATCTGCCTTCTATCTCTATAGATTTGCCTATTCTGGATTTTTCATATGAAAGGAACCATTTAATATATGACCTTTTGTGTCTGGCTTCTCTTACCTAGCATAGTGTTTTCAAGGTGCATTGTAGTTGTAGCATGTGTCAGTTCATCATTCTCATTTATGGCCGAATAATATTCTATGATATATATGCATATGTCTCACATTTTGTTTATCCATTCATCAGTTGATGGACATTTATTTGGATTGTTTCTACCTTTGCCTATTCTGAATAGTGCTGCTATGAATATTTGTGAACACATATTTGTTTGAGTTCCTGTTTTCAGTTCTTTAAAAAACAATCTTCTTTTTGATAGATAACTAGGAGTAGAATTGCTGGGTCACTTGGTAAAACTACGTTTACTTTTGAAAAAAGTCAAACTTTTTCACAGTGGCTGCACCATTTTACATTCCATCAGCAGTGCAGGTGCAGGAGGATTCCTATTTATATACTCACCAACATTTGTTCTTTTCTTTTTTATTTTAATTGCCATTCTAGTGAGTGTGAAGTGGCATCTAGTGATTTTACTTTGCATTTCCCTAATCAACTATATGTTGAACTTCTTTTTCATGTGTTTGTTGGCCATTTATATATTTTCTTTGGAAAAATGTATATTCTTGTCTTCTGCCCATTTTTTGGTTCTTTGTCTTTTTATTATTGAATTGTAAGTGTTCTTTGTGTATTTTATTCTGGACACTAAACCTTTATCCAATACTATGTAATTTGTAAATATTTTTTATTCTGTAGATTATCTACATTTTCTTGATAATGTCCTTTAATGCACAGAAAATTTAAATTTGTATCAAGTCCAATTATCTTTTTGTTGTTGTTTTTGCTGTGCTTTTGGTGTCAAATCTAAGAATCTATCTCTAAATCTGAGGTCATAAAGATTACCCCTATATTTTATTTTAATAGTTTTATAGTTTTGTCTCTTATATTTAGGTCAGTGGCCCATTTTGAGTTAATTTTTTTTATATAGGGGTCCAACTTCATTATTTTGCATGTGGTTATCTAGTTGCCCTAGTCCCATTTGTTGAAGAGACCATTCTTTTCAAGTTAGATGATCTTGACACTTGTTGAAAATCATTTGGCCATGTATGTTAGGGTTTACTTTTAGGGTTTAAATTCTATTCCATTGGTCTGTATGTCTGTCCTTATACTAGTACCACACTGTTTTAATTACTGTAGCTTTTTACTAACTTTTGAAATTGGGAGGTGTGAGCTCGCCAACTTAGTTTTTCTTTTTCAGTATTGTTTTGATTCTTTAGGGCCCTTTGCAATTTCATGAATTTGAAGATTACCCTTTTCATTTCTGATAAATACATACATACATACATACATACATACATAAAAGGTCCTTGGGGTTTTGTAGAGCTTGCATTTATCTATAGATTGCTTTGGCGAGCATTGCCATCTTAACAATATTAACATTCCAATTTATTAACATAGGCTGATTTATCATTCATTTAAGTTTTCTTTAATTTTTGACGACAATGTTTTATTCAATGTACAAGTCTTTCACCTCCTTGCTTAAATTTGTTTCTAAGTATTTTATTCTTTTTAAATACTTTTATAAATACATAGAATTATTTTTTAAATTTTATTTTTAGATTGTTTGTTGTGTGTGTATAGAAACACAACTAATCTTTGTATCAGTTAGTCTTGTACCCTGTAACTTTGCTGAATTAATTTATTAGCTCTAGTAATTTTTCTGTGGATTCTTTGGGTTTTTCTATATGTAGAATTATGTCATCTATGAATAGAGATAGCTTTACTTCTTCCTTTTCAATTTGAATAGCTTTTATTTCTTATTTTTCCCTAATTTCTCTGGCTAGGACTTCTAGTAGAATTCAGAATAGCACTTGATGAAAGCAAGCATCCTTCTCTTGTTACTGATCTTAAGGGCAAAAATTTCAGTTTTTTACCTTGAGTGTATTAGCTGTGGGTTTTCCATAAATCACTTTTTTATGTTAAGCAAGTTCCCTTTTATTTTTAGTCTCTTCATTGTTTTTATGAGAGGGGTGTTGGATTTTGTCCAGTGCTTTTTCTGTATCTGTTAAGATAATCATGTATTTTTTTCCTTTTGTTCTCTTAATGTGGTATATTATATTGATTGATACTCTTACGTTGAACCATTTTTGCATGCCTGGGATAATTCCCACTTGGTCATGGTATGTAAATCTTTTAATGTGCTATTGAATTTATTTTGCTAGTATTTTGTTGAATATTTTTGCATCTATAGTTATGAGACACTGGTTTTTAGTTTTCTTGTGTCTTTGGCTTTTGTGTTTGGAGAAATTTTAAATAAGGACTATTGGCAGCTGTAATCCTCATATATGATTCAAATTTAGTATTTTCAAATTTCTTAAAATAGTGCTTGTACAGACTATAATGCACCTTATTTTGTTGAGTTTTGCAGACCATGTTGTAAGAGAAGGGTTTTAATGAGGGGAATTAGCATAATTTTTTTTTGAGTACTTATACAATAGCTTATACTTTATCAGGAGAGGGATTTTACTTATATTAAACTGTTTCTAGTAAGATCGTGTTTTGGTTTGGTCTTAGCCTATACGTAGCGATACCATTGGCTAGAAATGCCTGGGGGCACTCATCTAGGCTTGTACTGTTTGAGCTGAGCCCCCATAGACATTTTCCCTGACAAAGCCAATGCTGTGGCTGGACCAGCCCTTGTGGATTTTATTATAATCTCAAGACATGTCTCAGCAACAACCATCAGAGAACTTTGAAAAAGCAAGGTTTATTACTCACAAATCCTAGAGGGAACATGGGAACATGGCTTACCTGGGACCACACAGCAAGGTTTTGGAAAGGGCAGGCAGAGGAAGGGCGAGAGATAGCACCTGTGCAAGCGAGCAAACATAGGGCTGAAGTTCTGCTTTTTGGGGGGCCAAGGGTGAGGTACCTAGGATTTCACAAATTCACTTTTTAGTGGTGAATTTAAAACGTAAGAGCCAGAATTAAAGCAAGGGAAGGGAAAAGTAAATCATCAGTCATATTGTCAGCTAGCTCTACCAGAACTCTCTTTAAAAGAAAAAAAGAAACATCTTGGGTGGGGTGACCTGGCTCTTTATCTAGCGCTGTAGCTGGCAATATGTTTACTCCAGTGGAATGCCTCTGAAGTGGGTGCCTCAGTCAAAAGCTTGTCAGGCACTTAACATTACAATAAAAAAAAGCTAATCATCAGGTACTTGTACACTATGGATGGGTAGGAAATAGTCAAATTTTTGTTATTTGATGTTTTGGCAAGAAAGAGATCTTGAAGATAGTCAAATTGGTTGCTTAAAACAAAATTAGCACATGCAGAGGCTGTCAGCCTTTATTTATTTGTGTATGTATGTATGTATGTGTGCATGTGAAAGTAATATACTTCATTTTCCTGTAGTTTTGAAAGTAATGCAGTTAGGTAGGATGGGAAGCTGGCAAAGTCCTTGGTCCCGAGACTTCTCTTAGATTTCCAGACAAACCTGGGTGTGGTGGGGTAGGGAATATACAATAAGTCTTGAACTGCGATAGAGTACTACTACAGATCTTAGCATTTGAAGACCATATTAGTTTCCTGGGGCCACTGTAACGAAGTACCATAAATTGGTTGACTTAAAACAGTCGAAATTTATAGTTTTGGAGGGTAGTAGCTCAAGATCAAGGTGTTGACAGGGCCATACTCCCTCTGAAACCAATAGAGCTGTGGTTCTCAACCTTCCTAATGCCGCGACCCTTTAATACAGTTCCTCATGTTGTGGTGACCCCCATAAAATTATTTTCGTTGCTACTTCACAATGGTAATTTTGCTACTGTTATGAATCGTAATGTAAATATCTGATATGTGTTTTCCGATGGTCTTAGGCGACCCATGTGAAAGGGTTGTTCGACCCCCAAAGGGGTCATGACCCACAGGTTGAGAACTGCTGCTGTAGAGTAATTCTTCCTTGCTTCTTCCTAACTTCTAGTGGTTTCTCAGTAATATTGGTGTTTTTGGCCTACACCTGCTTTGTCCAATCTCTGCCTCTCTGCCTTTGTCCTCACATAGTTCCTGGGTGTCTCTGTCCTCACACAAGTGACTCATAAAGATATCAGTCATTTTGAATTGAGGGCCCATATAACTCCAGCAGGACCTCATTTCAGTTTAATAAATCTTAACTGCAATGACCCTATTTCCAAACAAAGCTACATTCTGAGGTACTAAGGGCTAGGATCTCAACATATCTTTATTCAGGGGACACCCATAATAAAAGACCATATATCCATATAAAATATTAATAATTGCATAGATAATTATTAAAATACGTCTATTAAAACAAAATAGAATGAAATTTAATCTTTGTCAAGTCAAGGGTGCTTTGGCATCTTTTTAAACATCAAGATAGTTGTTACTAATACAATTTCACTGTATTTAGTATGTGCAGAAAATGCCAGTTAGTAAGTATGCTATAATAATTAATTTGTCTGGTCTTTTTCCCAGGTTCCTGGGAGGGAATCTCTAAAACCATAGAATTTCCTGAGTCATGAGATTGTCTTTTTCATTCACAGTTGAGCCCTGGGAACAGGGTCTGAGATTATGCTAATGAGATGACTTACGTTAGGCTCCCAGATAGTTTCAGGATAGGGGCTGGCAAATCTGAAAAGATTAACCATGTGATTAGAGAGTTGGGGCTTTGGGCTAGATGATACCAGTAAGACCTCCAGGAATAGGGGCTAGAAGCTGGAAATTGAGTTCAATCTCATGTCTATTGAGTCAATCAATCATACCCATGTAATGAAACACAGTAAAAACTTTGGTTGAGTTCCTGGGTGGTGAACACATCAGTGTCATGGTAGGGTGATGAGTCTTGATTCCATAGGGACAGAAACCAGAAGCCCTGTGCTTGGTACTTTCCCAGACCTCTTCATCTAACTGGTCCTGATTTGTATCCCTTATATTACAACTAATTGTAAATATAGTGCTTTCCTGAGTTCTGTAAATCATTTTAGCAAATTATTGAACTTGAGGGGATCCTGGGAACCCTCAAATTTATAGCCTGTTGATCAGATCTTTGGATGGCCTAAGAACCCCAAACTTGCAGCTGGTGTCTAAAGTGAGGGCAGTGTTATCGGGGACTATGGAGTCTGTGCTAATTCCAGGCAGTTAGTGTCAGAATTGAATAGAATTTATTGCAGTAGGGTTTCCAGTTGATAGAATGTTGAATAAACCAGTTTTAAACTTGCATTTATTGTTTGCATTTATATGGCTCTTTAATTTTTAAGGTAATATTTCTCTATAGTATAATTTTATTATTTTATTATTGTATTACAAGAGCAGTCAACTTTTGAAGTCCTAATTTGTAGACTAGTTATAACCTAATATTTGTTCCTGTAGCAGCTAGTATATTGAGGATTATATTGCTTATTAGCATTGATTTGAAATCATATTAAAACTTGTTACAAATATATCAACTTATAGATTGTTGTCAAAGATTAAAAGCTGTGTAGAAGGCTTGGCTTTAATGTTGTTTAAGAATTAGAAATAAAATTTCCCCAAGTCAGATAATTTAAACATTATTTGTGACTTATTTGGGAATATAATATTATTATTTGTTAGTCCTGGTGAAATAATAATGCATAGCAGAATGAAATTGGACCCCTACCTTACACCACTCACAAAAATTAACTTGAAAAAAAAATTAACTTGAAGTGGATTGGAGATTTAAACATAGGACCTAAAACTGTAAAACTCTCAGAAGAGAACATAGGGAAAAATGCCTTGATATTGGTCTCGGCCATGATTTTCTGGATATGACAACAAAAGTACAGTCAACAAGAGCAAAAATAAATAAGTGAGACTACATCAAACTAAAAAGCTTCTGTATAGCAAAAGGAAGTCATCAAAATGAAAAGGCAACTTATGGAATGGGAGAAAATATCTGCAGAACTGGTATATATTTGCTAAAAGTTTAATATACAAAATATATAAAGAACTCCTACAACTGAAGAGTGAAAAACAACCCAAATAAAAAATGAGCCGAGGAAGTGAATAGACATTTTCCCAAAGAAGACAATGGCCAAATGGCCAATAGGTACATGAAAAAGTGTTCACATCACTAATCATAAGGAAAATGCAAATCAAAACCACAATGAGATGTGACCTCATGCCTGTTAGAATTATTATCACCGAAAAGACAAGAAATGACAAGTTAGTGAGCATGTAGAGAAGAGGGAGTCCTTGAGCACTTTTGGTGGGAATGTAAATTGGTACGGCAACTATGGAAAACACTATGGAAGTTCCTCAAAAAATTGAAAATAGAGTTACCAATGATGCAGTAATCCCTTTTCTGGGTATATACCCATAGGAAATGAAAACAAGATATCAAAGAGGTATCTGCAATCCCCATGTTCACTGCAGCATTATTCAACAATAGCCAAGATACAGAAACAGTCTGTCAATGGATAAATAGATAAATGTGTGTGTGTGTGTGTGTGTGTGTGTGTAAACACATATGTATACATACATATACACACACAAATATAATGTAGCATATTATATGTGATACATGTAATAAAATATTATTTAGCCGTGAGAAAGAACAAAACCTACCATTTGCAACAACTTGGATGAAACTCAAGGGCAATATACTGAATGAAATAAGTCAGACAGAGAAAGATATAATATCACTTATATGTGGCATATAAAAAAGCTAAACTCAAACAGATAGAACTACCAGGGCTTTGGGGGTGGGGTAATGGGGAGATACTGTTCAAAGGGAACAAACTTTCACTTATAAGATTAACAAGTTCTGAGGGTCTAATGTACAGTATAGTAATTATTGGTTACTAATATTGTATTATATACTTAAAAGTAGCTAAGAGAGTACATCTTAAATGATCTCAATACACAAAAAAAGAAATAGTAATTATATGATTGGGCGGAAGTTTTAGCTAATGCTAACGTGGTAATCATTTTTCAATATATAAGCGTACCAGATTAACATGTTGTACACTTTCAACTTATATAATGTTACGTGTCAATTATATCTCAGTAAGGCTGGGGAAAAAGAATAATATAAGTATTTTACAATGTTAATGGAGTGAGGATTTTTTTTAAAGTTATTTAAAATAAAGTAAGGATTTAAAAATACTTTGGCACAGCTTGACCAAAGACAGACTTGAATAATTAAGAACCAGGAAGTAAATAGTTCAATTTTAATATCAATTGTGAGAAACTGTTAACTGTATTTTATTTTCTATGTCTACTCTTTCTCTTGGAAATAATTATATTATTTTAGTTTTTAAAATAAGGAAATTCTTATTTTAAAGAAGATTCTTTATATGACTTGCTTAGAGTATAGTTTTATAAAATTTAGGATTATAGCAATAATCTTATATTGTGTGTTTTTTTAAAAAATGTGGAAAAATATATATAACATAAAAGTTATTCTTTTAACCATTTTTAAGTATATAGTTCTCTAGTGTTAATCGCATTCCCATTGATCTGCAACCATCACCACCATCCATCTCCAGAACTTTTTTATCTTCCCAAACTAAAACTCTACCCATTACACATGCCCTGCCAACTACCATTCTACTATGTGTCTCTAATGAATATGACTACTCTAGCCACCTCCTGTAAGTGGAATCATATAGTAGTTGTCTTTTTGTGACTGGCTTATTTCACTTAGCATGATGTCTTCAGCATTTGATCATATTGTACTGTGTGTCATAATTTCCACCCCTTACATAGCTGAAAAATATTCCGTTGTATGTATCTACCAAATTTTGTTTATACATTCATATGTCAGTGGACACTGATGTTGCTTCACTTCTTTAGGTACTGTGAATACTGCTATGAATATGGGTATAAAATACCTGTTCGTGTCCCTTCTTTTTTTTTTTTTTTAATTCATTTTTATTGTTAGACTTATTGGGGTGACATCTGTTAGCAAGGATTACATAGGTTTCAGGCATACAATTCTACAGTGCATTGTCAACTTGATGTATAATAAGTTCACCACCCAGTGTGAGTTCTCTTTCCATCACCTTATATTTAGTTTCCCCCCCTCCTCTCCCACCCCCTCCCCTTTCTCCCCTCCCTAACCCACTTGTCCCCAAATAAACATTAAACTATTGATTTAATCGTGTCCATGGGTTATTTGTTTGTTCATTTCTTTTTTTCTTTGCTTTCAGTTTTATATTCTGCATATGAGTGAAATCATGCAGTTCTTTGTTTTTTCTGTCTGGCTTATTTCACTTAGCATGATGATCTCCAGGTCCATCCATTTTGTTGCAAATGGCAATATTTCATCCATGTCCCTTCTTTTACTTCCTTTGGATATATAACCAGAAGTGGGATCTTAGGGCAAATTATTCCCCTCTTTGAATCATCATTTACTCATCTGCAAAGTGAGGGGTTGGATTAATTGATCTCTAAGTCCTCTTCTAGAAGGAACTTTCTGTGATTCTAGGAGAATGGGGAATAACATGTCTGGGTTGGTAGTTCATTGGTGTCCCTTGGATAATCCTAACATAGCATGTGAGTATTGGATTTCTACAAGAAAGCTGAAGAGTAGAACACTCACAAGATTATTTTTGTAATTTTCTTGTATGTCAGTATAAATGACATATATCATGTCAGAGTAAGTATTGTAAGTATTCTCAGTTACAATAAATAGCCTTCCTATTGAATCCATGAGTACTCTTGTTCACATATATGGGTCATATCAGAAATTAAGCCTTACAAATGGAACTACACAAACTTAAAACTTATTTTCACCCTTATAGATGTTATCTGGGGAGAGGAAACTCTGATGGTATATTTGGAGAACCCAAAGAAATATATCCTGGGAACTAAAATGATCTTTGTTGATCTTAAAACGAAGAGTGAGAAAGAAGATCTTATTCAGTATTTGAAACAAGCAACATCTTCAAGAAATGCTCTTGCAATGTAAAAAATATATATATTACTTATAAGCCAAAATTCTTTAATTTCAAATACTGCATGTTTAAAGAAGTCATATTTGATTTTTCTTGATCAGCCTGTAGTAAGTTTAACATTTTAAAATAAAAGATGGTATTTTTGATTGTGTGTAACCTATTGACCAAATAACTGCAGAGTTTGAACTTATTTTAGTCAGCTCACTAAGGACGTGGAAAAGGACTAGATAAAGGAGGAGAGAGAAGGAAACTGAAATCTATTGTGCTTCAGTAGTCTATCTGTGTGCAAAATATTTCATAAGCCTAGCAACTGCTATTGATGATGGAGGTAACTTCCACATACTTCTATCCCTGTAATTTAAATGTAAATACAGCAGACATTAGCTTTAATTTTTATTAAGGTGTGTTTGGTTATGTGTTTGCCTTTTATTATAAATAATACTTAAGAAAAAAGTAGGGAAAATTAAGTCAAATATTTGATCTTACCTTAGGAATATGATTGTGGGGGAGCCAACTGTTGACCGTGGGTAACAAAATAAAACCTACAGAGAAAGAGAAAGCGTGTTCCATATTAGTAAACATTTATGTCACCTAACAATCTTTTTGCATTAATCTTTTTGTGCTACCCTCTAATCCTGAGTAATGTAAAGCTCAACTGCAGGGAGGGATAGCAGGGACCCTGAGAGAGAGAAAAAAAAATCCCTCATCATTAATATGGAAAGACCTCCCAGTTCCCAGTAAGTGGGAGAGAGTCATGATGGAACAGGTCCACAACAGGGTCTGTATGGTGTGAAGCAGCACCTGAAGTGGCTATGCAATCTAAAGTATGCTACCACCCAAACTGTATGGCCAATGTAAGAAGGAGCAGCTGCTTCCTTACCAAAGAGGTGGGTGAGTAATAGACTGGTTAGAGGTCAGTATGGGCGAGGATGGGACATCCATTGTTTCATTGGTACATATAAGGAGGATTTTACCTTCTGTATTGAGACTTAGAGAAAGTGCATGCCAAAAACATGCACTTTGGATCTTTTACTTGAATTGCTGATGACTTTTCACCATATCATAGAGATAATATTTGCTAGTTAACTTATTAGCAGATGCTACTACTGAGAAGATAACCTAACAAAAATTCTCGAAGTGAGGGGAACATGGTTGAAAAAGCTATATGATTTCCAGAAGGTTCTATTAAGTCAACTAAGTGCTGTGCTCTGGCAAGTGGGAGACGATGTACTAGTCATGGAGCCCAGTGCCAGTATTGTATAAGGAATGTGCCCTGTGTGGGGGAGGGCAAAGCTGAGCTTGTTACTCTATCCCTGGAGGAATTCTTTGATGGGGCAGAGACATCTGTAGGGACTCAGAGTATATTAGGGATGTTGCCAGTCTCAAGAGCTCAATTGGGTTTGCACGGATGTAGAATTAGGTGACATACCTCATATTCTGATTTACATGAGACAGAAAAGTCAGTGGGGGGGAACTTGAACTTAGTTCATATTCATAGTTACAGTTCATATTTATACAAGCTGATACATGAACTTAGCAGCTTTGAGGAAAAGCTACTTTGCAGGGAGGAACAAGAAGACCTTTTATTTGGAGTTCGAATACTTCTGATTTAGGAGAAGTAGAAAGAAGGTAGTAGTATGAGGAGAACTGAAATGATAAGAGGCAGTTGGGCGGAAATAAAGAAGTAGTAAGTAGATTCCTGTCATTTAAAAAATTGTTCAGTTAGTGATAAGATGTTGAATATTACTCATACATTATGTTTATCCTAGAAAGAGCAAAACAAATATTTTTTTGCTGGTAATGATGTTTCTGGTATTAGAAAGAAAAATTTGGAGGAAGAATTGCAAATGCAGTAATTAAAATTCTATATTATGATAAGCTTTATTATTGAATGAATATATGTTGTCTCTGAGAGGTTTAAATCCATTTAGGATCCATTTACACGAAGGGACTTCTGGGCACTGTGGTAATATTATCCTGTGCCAGTTTAGCTAAGCTGGAATTGCTTTTGCCACAGTTTGTTTCTCTGTATGGTTCCTGTTAGGGCTGGTCACATGAGAAATCTGCTTGAGATTTGGAAAGCAGTGGAGTTAGGTAGAAACTTTCACATTTGTAAGGTCAGTGCAGGGCCAAGTCAGGTGCAACTCATACTTGTCACTCATCTGTTGACAGTAGCCTTCATATGGTGGGGCAGCAGCCGGGCACTCAGCTTCTTCAACTCCTACCAGATTTCTTTCAGCTTTTCTGGGTCCTGGGCCAGGGTGGAGCTTTGAAGGGGAAGGGCCTGGCTTCTTGAGGTCATTCACATAATCAAGATTTAAAATGGTGAGAAACAGACAACGTGGGGACCAGTTTGTCCTCACAGGTTTATCTTTGCTCTTCCTACTTTGCTGCTGGCTGTGCTGCCTGGCTACCTGCCTTGATGACCTACAGCAACTTTAGGCCCACTTCCAGATGCAGCGCCAGCAACCCTCCGAAGTCTTCACCAGCTCCCCTTCATGGCCTTAGTGACCTTGCTCTGACCCTGTAGCTGTCTCTCTGGACCTTTATTTCCTCAGCATCTCCCCAGATTGTCGTATCGAATCCTCTGAAAACACCCTCATTCACCTCGCTCATTGTGGCCCTGCTTCCTTGGTCAAACCCTAACTGATAAAGGCATCATAACGATGCAGCATGCCACCTTTCAAATGCATGACTAGAACCTCAAAGGGGACTGTGCTCTCCACTGAAATTTGGTGCAAAGGAAAGAATAATGAACTTTACAAGGATCTAAAGTAGTTATTTAAGTCTTCCAGTGTCTCCTAAATTTTAATTAAAGATTCAATAGGAAAAAAATTCATGTTAATCAGAGAACAGTTTCCTATGAACATAAAATCTGAAAGAAAAAGTAAGTATCCATGTTCTATGGGACAATTAATAGGAACCAGGAGACTTCAGTGCCTAGGAAATGTTACGCTGATTGCATATCAACAATATATTTGAAAAGTATTGCAGACAGATGATTATATGAGATGCATATTGATTGCTTTTAGCGTAGGCAATTCTTCTATATACCTCAATAAGAATCTGGATGGATTAAAAAAAAATAATCTGGATGGATAAAGTATTGTTTCATTTAATTAAAGTAAAAATGTGAGATCAGCTAACTTGGTAATTGTGTGTTTCAGAAGGAACAGAGAGTACTCTTCAGAAAGCAGTGGAACATTGTTGGTTCTTGTGTTCTTAAAATTTTTCATTCATACTAGCAAGTAAAATACTTCCTAGATGTAAATCTCTAGTTACTGGTTCTTGGGCAGTGGGGTGGGGGTGTGGGGAACATACCATTTATTTTTCAAGAAGAATAATTTTTTAAATTGAACGCTTGTGTCTCACAAGATGTTGTGTATAATACAGCATGATTTCAGAGTATTTTATTTGCTTATTCTCCCTCATCATCACATTTTTTGAAAATATTAAGGTGAGTAGGAATTTAGAACCGATTTTTCTACTCCGTATTTTTCATTTAGTAATCATTATCATCAACTTGTGAGTTTGAAGTCACAATTTCATATAGTTCTTCAGCTTGAATTCCTCAGTCCTGACAAAGTGGGGCCTCATTTAAGCACAGAGTACTTAGTAGAAGGGGCAGGTAGGAGTGGGGCACTACTATAGGGGTGGGGTGTTGCATGAGGGCACTAGAGCTGATGACAGGCACTAAGAAGGCACAAAGAAGGGTACAAAAAGGGGACAATATCTCCTCATCTATGGAATATGGGGTTTGGGCCAGATCTCTCATTTCCAAAGATATTTTATTTGCAGCACCATTTGTTTACATGCAATTCTATAAAGAAGGCTCAGTATTTAAAACAGAATCACTGATGGAGGAAGGGTGGGACACACTCCCTACTCCCCCACATCCTCCCTCTCTATGTCCTATGAGTGAAACTATTGAATAAAGGACACAGAGGTTAGAAAATGTTTGAAAACTGATGATTCCCATACTCTTATTTTATGGTTGAGAAACTGAAGCCCAGAGACTTCCAAAATCAAACACCTAGTTATGTTAGCCTTCAAAATTGGAACTAGAACCTGGGTCCTCATTTCCAAATACCTGATTTTTGTACTTTTTCTGTGGGGTCCTGGCTAGATCCATACATTTTTAAATTCATGTTATTCATCTACCCACTTCCTCACCTTTAACTTGCCTTTATAAAAACTACAACAATCATGGAGTCAAAATCTTTTAAATACAATCTTTCTTTATTAAGCCTGTCAAGAGGTCTATTTTTGGTTTATTTCTCTTTTTTGGTATGATACTCAGAATATTATGTGAAAATCATGGCTATTTGATTATGAAAACAATGTGATAATTTTAAACCATCATGTGCTTGTCTCTCCCACATAAGAATGTGGTTTGCTGCAGTAATTAATTAATCATTAATTAGTTTATTTAATAAATATTTATTGTATATTGTGGTAGCTGGTTTTCTAAGATGGCCCTCAATAAACTGTGCTTCCACAACAGTGAATCTGAGTGGACCTTGATTCACTTTAGCCAACAGAATGTGGTAGAAGTGATGCTAGACTAGTTCTGGTCCTAAGCCTTCAGAAGGCCTGGCAGCTTCCACTTCTGCAAGTTTGTAAGACCCAAGCCAACATGTGAGAAGTTTAGCAGTCCCACTGGAGAGACTACATGGAAAAACCTCATGGAGAGTGACAGAATCTGCAATTATAAAGAAAGAAGCAGAGGGGGAGGGAGAAGGAGAGGAGGATACATTGACTGTTTTAGCTGGGAGAGGGAGAGAGATCAATTGATTTAGTTGTTCCAGAGTCCCACTGACTCCAGACTTCTAACCATCTTTGCCAGGGGGCCATGCAGCATGGGCCATCTTACCCAGTCAAGCCCCCAAATGACTGTTATGTGTTTAGCAGTCCCATTCCTTTTTAAACCTAGGATGGTGGTGCTTTTGACAGTACAACTGTCTCCAAAAATCTCTTTAATTTTTATTATTTTTGTCAGTGGTATTTACTGACAAAGATAATAGAAGTTATCAGTGCTTATCAGGCTTTCATCTTTCATGGAGTCACCTTCTTTTTTTTTTTTTTTTTTGAGCTTTTTTGTTTGTTTGTTTTTTGGCTCAAGACTGAGTCTTATTTGGCCCTTGTTGCACAGAGTATTTTTACATTTCATCTCAAGTTAAGATGAGAAACAGCTATAGCTTTTAGGGTAGCAACTCCTAGGATTTCTGGATTCTCTATTTTCCCTCATATCCTGCTTGTTTAATAGACAGGCCAGTTCTTTTCCTGAGCTCACCTCTTTTGTAGAATCTTGGTAAATATAGCTAATAATGACCAAGGTACCGTAGTAACATTTTAGTTTGCATTCTCTTCACCCAAAGCCATAAATTGATTAAGTTTATTACCTGTTGTTCAAGTTATTGCAGGTGACAATTTCACCAAATATTTGATCTCTCTATACCATAGGTCAATATTTTACTAGCTCCAAGTAACAGTTTCCATGCCACCTACTATCTGGTGATGAAGATAAGTCCACGAAGTAGCACCCCACTTCTAGTTACCAGTTTCTGTTATTAGTTAACTTTGCTATAGTTAGAAAATCTTGGAGGCTTGCAACAATAAAACATTTATTTCTCACTCACATAGCATGTAGCCTGTGGTCACATGTGGCTCTGCTCCAAGTGTCTTCTCATTCTGGGACCCCAGTTAAAGGAGAAGTACTTATATAGGAGAATCTCATTCTTGGGGCAGAGGGAAAGATCAAGAGCCCAGGAAGAAGGCCCTGAAGCTTCATGAAGCTTCTGCTCAGATGTGTCATACACTCTGTGTGCTCACATTCCAATGACAAAAACATGTGAAGTGGCCAAGCTCCATGTCAGTGAGGTGAAGAAATATATCCCTCTGCAGGAGAAATGGCAAGTACATATCAGTAGTATGTCACCATTTAGAAGAGAGTAGCAAATAATAGCAAAACAAACAAAACACTGTTTACCATAAACGTGTGTACGTTCGCTTTGTTCGTATTTTCACTTCAGACAGCCACTCTGTTGAACCCAACCACTTTACTCTTTAATATACCTGTTGCCTTGACCAATCACAGCATAGATGTTAATTTTGCTGCATTCTTTTTTTAAAAAAATTATTCTTAAATTTTATTTTTTATTGATGTATAATTACATAACACTGTTTCAGGTACACAACATAATGATTCAGTATTTGTGTTATTGAGAAATAATCACCACAGTAAGTCTAACAACTGTACATAGTTACAATTTTTTTTTTCCTTGGGATGAGAACTTTTAAGATTTACTCTCTTGGCAACTTTCAAATATGCAATATAGTATTATTACTTACAGTATCCATGCTGTATATTAAATCCTCATGACTTATTTATTTTGTAACTTGAAGTTTGTACCTTTTGGCACCCTTTAACCATTTTGTCCACCCCCATTTCTTGCCTCTGGCAACCACCAGTCTGTTTCCTGTATTTATGAGCCTGGTGTTTGTTTTTTTTTTAAGATGGTACATATAAGTGAGATCATAGAATTTTTTTTCTTTCTCTGTCTGATTTATTTCACTTAACATAATACTTAACATAATGCCCTCAGTTTTCATCTGGGTTGTCACAAATGGCAAAATTTCATTCTTTTTGTATGGCTCAATAATATTTCATTTTATATATATATATATATATATATATATATATATATATATATATATATAATCTATATATCACATTTTTAAATTCATTCATCCATCATTGATCACTTAGGGTGTTTTCATATCTTGGCTATTGTGAATAAAGCTGCAATGATCGTGGGGTGCAGATATCTCTTTGAGCTAGTTTTTTCATTTTCTTGGGATAAATACCCAGAAGTAGAATTGCTAGATCATATGATAGTTCCATTTTTAATTTTCTAGGAAATTCCATACTGTTTTCCATAGTTGCTATACCAATTTACATTCTTTCCAACAGTGCACAAAGTTCTCTTTTCTCCAAATCTCACCAACAGTTGTTATTTCTTGTCTATTTGATGCTAGGTGTGATGAGGTGATATCTCATTGTGGTTTTGACTTGCATTTCCCTGATTATTAGTGATGTTGAGCATTTTTTCATATACCTGTTGGCCATCGCTATGTCTTAGGAAAATGTATATTCAGATCTTCTGCCTGCTTTTAAATTGGATTTTTTTTTGCTATTGTGAGTTTTTAATATAATTTGGATATTAATCTCTTATCAGATACATGATTTATGGATATTCAGTAGCTTGCCTTTTCATTTTGTTGATGATTTCCTTTGCTGTGAACTTTGCTCTGTTCTTGTTTCTGGTTTCTATATTTGCTTGCAATGTGCCAGCTCCCATATCTGTATTCTGGCTTGTGATACCAATAGCTTTATTGTAACTATTCCTAGTCTCCTACCACTTTTCTAATTCTGATATGTGAGAAAAAAATAAAGCCTTTGAAAATTTCAATTTTAGATTAATTATAAGCTAATGATCAAATTTTTTTGCAATTTTACTTGAAACATGAAAAATTAGTTAACTGAGATTTTTAGGTAGCTAAGACTAGAAGATTCTATTTCATTGTTATATCCAAGAAGATAATTTATCATTAGAGTGTAAATTCTGATTTAGAAGAGAAAGTTATTTCTCTTATAATTCTGGATAGAATAAACATGATCTTTTTTCTTGGAGTATTAACTTTTACTTGAAGATAAAAACCTTCTTTGAATTTTGAAGGTTTTATTTGTACTGATATGGAAGGATGTCTATAATTCACTGTTGAGTAAAGAAGGCAAATTCCAGATTAATGTTATAGAATGGTTCAATTTTGTATAAAGTTTCTTCTATGCACATACAAAAACATGAATATGTATGTATATATGAAGGTATCTGCATAGCTATTTGTCTATTGATACAGACCACACTCATAGATATGTGTTTCTGAGGATTACAGATGGAAGACTTTTATTTTTTACTTCATATTTTCTTGTTAAATTTAAAATTTTACAAGCATTTATTATTCTTCCAATAAAAAGAAAAAAAGGATAGTTCTAAAGTCACTAAAATTTTGTTACAGATGTAAAAGCAAAATTTGTGGAACTTTTTTTGTGACAGTAAATGTCCTATTATCTCATAAAAATTCAGAAAGAACATTTTCATGCATAGTGAGCTATTGGAAAATTTATTTTGCATGTATTTTGGAAACGTGGTGTTATTAGTACTACAGCCTGTCACAGGCATGGTGACTGCTGTAGCAGGGAGAAGTAATGCCGACACTTCTTGAGCGGGCTGTATGACTCCCCCTAATGGAGCTTTCCTGGCCCTTTGGTGGAAACCAGCACAGCCAGATCTTTCATAAGGCAAGTGTGTCATCTTTGTAAGCAGTGTTTTTTATTTGTTTGTCGTTTTTGGTTTTTGACTCCTTAGGTTGGTGAAATTTCCTGCCACAATTGTGTTCCTTCAACTATTTAGTCCTGTTAAATGCTGTCTTTTCCCACAGTGATTTTTTAGTTACCCGCTCTGCAACTAGCAGATTATGGTTTTAGAAATAATTACTTTTCTAAAAAATAGTAAGTATTTCAAAATTAGATTTTTTTAAAGGATTGTAACAACAACAGTAATAGAATGGCTGACATTGACAGCTTACTACGTGTCAGATACCGCTGTAAGTGCTGTATATATATATATATATATATAAACTCAATCCTCACAACCATCCTATTAGGGAAATTATTCACACTTTACAAATGTGGAAACTGAGGCATAGAGCAGTTAACCATAGCTTGACACTAGTGAAAATATACAAGACAGGGAAGCTGAGATCAACCTAACATCATTAAGAGTGGAGACAGAGATGGCCTTGAGCCAGAGGCTCCCCAATGGCCTTTACTGTGACCATGATGGTGGTAGATAGCACCACTCCCACTTCACCTGAGGAATCTACCAAATGAGAAGAATCAACATATGAAATATTAGATAGCTTCTGATATATATTTAAAACATGAATTTGCAACATAAGAAAGAACAGAGTAGGTTAGAGGCAATACAATGAAGTCACCACCATAAACAAACAAACAGATAAACAAACAAACATGCTTAAAATTCCCTCTAACGTCAAAATAGCCTTGGAGGGTGGAGCTCATTTAATGGGGAACATTTGGTGAAGACAATCTGAAGAGATGGATGAGAGAGTGCAAAAAAAGGCAGAACAGACAAAGATGCCTGTTTTAGTCATTGTTAACAAATGATGCATTTTGAGCATTTGAATGAGAGGCTGAAATTTATCATATTCTTTCCCTTATTAGTGTGTTATGGCATGAATTTAATTATTTGGTTGGTCTTTTGTTTTTTCTTTGTTTACTGTATTTATAATGTTGATATCTGGAAAGATTTGAATTGGTCTATTTCTTGGTGGTAAAATAACTGGTGAAATATTCTATGCATATAAGAATCTCATTCAGAAGGAGGATTTGTGCTGAAAAAAAGATATACACAAGTGAGAAAATCTTTCAGAGGCTAAATTTCAGGAGAAATATCCAGCATCAGGTTTTACCTTGGATTGACTAGGTGCACAATGCACAGGACTACATTCATCATCTGTTCTTATAGCACATAGCAGTGATGTAATTAGGGTTTCCAGAATGATAGCTAATTACTTCCAGAAAAACTACTATTTCACATTATACCCAATATTAGTAAGATTAATTTGGCAAGAGATTCATAGTTTTTCAAAGTTCAAACTGTCTTTAATTTTTATGTATTTATTTTGGGAAAGAAATCGTGACATTAAAACCTTATAAATGTTTTATGAATAATGTATATTGTAAAAAATGTTTATTTGAAACTTACAGCTGCTTGGCCTTGCTCTAGTCTCTCATTTATCATGATTACTCAAAAAATAAAATGAATAATTAAGAGGTGACTTGTTTATGTTTTTGATATTAGTTGCTATACAAGTAATTCGTGGGAGTAATATTTCATCTTTGAATCAAACTGTAAATAACAGTTGAGACAAATGGAGACTGTCTTTTAAATGATAAGCCATCTTTATTCTATTCTCATAGTATTTGCCCTATAATATATGTAGAGCAATGCCTGGAATGATTAATTACTTTTGATTTAGTGAGTGAAAGCAAGATAATTAAGAAGAAAGGCAAGCTATTTAATATTTATTTCTACCCTTCTTGTTATGTATTAGTTCCCTAAATGAAAACAAAATCATCTATTGTTGAATTTCCCTCCATTCTTTCTTTTTTTTCCTCCATTTTTTTCTTCCTTTTGTTTTGATATTTGTAGGTCTACATTTTCAACATTAATACTAATTATGTATTATTATCGAGTATAAACAATATCATCTGGCATTTAAGGATAACTCTGATTTATTTTATAAATTTTCTTGTCTGTCATACTCTATCAACTGTACTTTAATGTAAAATTCTTTCTCCCTAACTAGATTGTAAATGTTCTTTGAGAAAAGGAATGATCCTTACACAATTTTATATCTTCAATGTCTAACTCAACAGTTGGTTCTTTAAGATTATTTTTAGCAAAGTTGCCTTTAAAAAGAATCAAGGAATTTTTCAAATATTGAATTTTGTCCATATTCTACTATGTTTGAGTCTCCAAATGTAGAGAAAATATTTTGAAACAGTTAAAAGCTTCTCAATTTATTTTATCAACAAATCACTCTTCAGAAAGAAACTTTGATTATTGCTGATTTTTTCTTTATATATAAAATACTTTATTGATTTCAAGAAGAAAACAGAATATCAAAAACATTTATGGCATGATACTCTCTTTCTGTACCTTCCTGGGACATTATTGTTCACCTAGATAGCTTTGAAATTTAAAAAATTTATCTCCTAGGTACTTATATTCTTTAATGGAATTATGAATGCAGGTTTGCTTATTGCTCAAATAAGCAATGACCATTTTTCAATTCAAAAATATTGAGTTGAAAAAATGAGATAAATAAAAGAATAATAAGTTGTGCTTTAATGTAAAATTTTTTATGGAGAATTAAATGCATCATGTTGGGTTGAATAAATAGCAGGTAGTAAATTATGTATATCAGGTATTGGACCAAAAGAAATAAGAGCAGAAGGACAGATCACATAGGAAGACAAAACACAGTTTCTTGCAATGGAAAGCTTCTTGCTATGTCATATAGGATGGGAAATTTCAAATAGCTTTTACTATAAAAGTTTGAGAGGCAGGAAAGGGGAGAAGGGCATTTCCAGCAGAAGCCCAGAAAAGAGAAGACATCTGCATGCTTGGAGAATACATGGCAGAGAGTAGCAGAAGAATAGAAATGGAAAATAGAGCTGCAGTGATGAAGGGTCTTTTATTAGTTTCCCAGGGCTGTTGTAACAAATTACCACAAACTTGGTGACTTAAAACAACAGAAACTTATTTTGACAGTTGTGGAGAGCAGGACTGCAAAATTAGGGTGTTGGGAAGGTCGATTTTTTTTTTTCTGGAGGCTCTGAGGGAGAATTGATTCCATGCCTCTCTTCTAGTTTGTGGTGGCTCCAGCAACACCATGCTCCTTTGCTTGTAGATACATCACTCCAAACGCTACTTCTGTCATTACATCTCCTTTTCTTCTACTAGTATGTGTGTCTGTCTTCTCTTCTGTATCTTATAAAGAAAAGTGTCATTGGATTTAGGGCTCACCCTAAGTCCAGGATGATCTTATCTTGAGATCCTTAACATAATTACACCTAGGAAGACCCTCTTTCCAAATAAGGTCACATTCAATGGTTTTGGTGCGGGATACCTTTTGGAAGGTTGTCATTCAACTCACTACATGGCTTTGATAAGGACTTAATCCTATAAGTTTATAAACAACACTGTGCCATTATTATACTTGTTATATGGAAGATACTGCTATTTGGTAGAGAATGGACAGATAACGAAGTCTTAAATTAAGTCAAGTGGGTTTGGAGAACAGAAGCTGGACTCAAAGAGAAATTTCTGAAGTAAATTATATAGGATTGAGGAATTCAAAGTGGAGAGGAGTGAGAATGATATTGGAAATGATCAATTTGAGATGTCTGTGAGACATTCAGGAGCAAATGTCTTGTAGCAGTTGGAAATGTGGGTTGGGGATTCAGGTGAAAGCTTGTGTAGTTGACTATTATTAATTCATTGGTGGCTCCTGCTGACCCAGACCTATGAGTAGTCACATCCTCGAACTCCCCCTCCCCCCCTTTTTTTTTTAATGTGGGTAGTTCCCTGGCTAGAAATCGAACCCAGGCCGCAGTTTTGACAGCACCGAAGCCTTAAGCCACTACACCACCAGGGAACTCCTTGAACCTTTTCTGACTGACTCTGTACTTGGCTGTGTAATTGGCTTTTGTCAATAGGACATTGACAAGTATGATGCAAGCTTGATAAGCTCTTGTACATTGAGTTTCTCTTCTTGAAACCCTTCCTTTTGGAACCCAGCTGCCACACCATAAGGAAGGACAGGCTGTCTTACCAGAGAGGGAAGCCATGTGAAGAAGACCTGGAGGCTGGGACACTAAGTGAAAAGAGGCCCCCTGGAGGAAAAGTGAATGGCCCCAGTACCGATGCTGTAGGTGTGTGTACAAGAGGCCTTCTTGGACTTTCCTGTGCAGCCAACTGCCAGCTGAATTCAGCCACATGAGTGACTGCTGCTAATAATATCTAGTGGGACGAAAGAACCATAGGTCAACCTACAGAACTGTGGTAAGCTAAAAAACTATTTGTTTTAAGCAACTAAATTTTGAGGTGGTTTGTTATGTAGCTATTATGAACTGTTTACATCCCCACAAAATTCTAATGTTGAAGCTCTTAACTCCCAATGTGATGATACTTGGAGATGGGGCCTTTGGGGGTTACTTAGGGTTAGATGATGTCATGAGGGTGGGGACCTGGTGCGATGAAATTGGTGCTTTAATAAGAGGAGACAACAGAGAGCTTGCTCTGTCTCTGTTCTACATAAGAGAAAGCAGCCATCTTCAAGCCAAAAAGAGAGGACTCACCAGAATCAAACCATGCTACTAGCATGTACATCTTAGGCTTCCTGCCTCCAGAACTGTGAGAAAATAAATTTCTGTTGTTTAAGACACCTATTTAATGATACTTAATTATGGCAGCCTAGCTAACTAAGACAGCATCCATTGATAGAAAACTGAACCACCTTGAAACATAATATATGGATTGGGGAGTATAAAAACAGAAGATGGCAATTAGAGTTCTGGCAATGGACTTTAAAAGAGTAACTGCAACAACTAGGGAAGACCTCAGGAGGTGGAAAAACTAGTGAGATAAACTGAGGAACAATGGTTAGACACTGTTTTGAGAGGATGTCATTCAGATCCCTTCAAATAATAAAGAATAAGGAAATGTTGCCATTGAGAAAAAGTTTCAAGAAGAGAGGACTATCATAAAACTAGCATGAGGATTAAAATGGACCATTAGATTTGGCAATTAGGAGACCATTGATGGTATTGGTGCATAAACACAGAATCTTAGGGCTTAAAGCAGCATTCTCAAATATAACTTTCTAAGGTGATAGAAATATTCTATATCTACACAGTCGGCTAGAATAGCCATTAACCATATATGGTTGTTGAGCACTTGAAATGTGACTAGTTTTCCTAAAGAACTGAATTTATAATTTAATTTAAATTATTAAAATTTAAATTTAATTAGCCACATGTGGCTAGTGGACCCCATATCGGACAGCACAGTAGTGGGAGCACTAAACCCAAGAAAACTGAGGTCTCTAAAGGTTAAGTATGAGAACTATATTTTGTTCAAAGATAATATGGGGGAAATAGCTCAAAATGTGAGTAGTGAGGGAAGGGAAAGAAAAATACAATTGAAATGGAGTAAATAAAAAAATCAAGATTTCACATATTTTAAACAATAATTGACCATTATAATTTATTGTATGTGATTATTGCCAAAAGCATAAGATTTCTTTGCTGGTGTGAGTCCCAAGTTCCTTCACTATCCCTGTGGTTTATCTATACTTGACCTTTATAATTAATCCCTTTGTATATAAATTAAACCTCTTGGAATTAACTTTGAGTGCTCTCTGTCACCTTCTATTTTCTTTGCCAACCATTGACTTCTTCAGTGACCTCATGAACCAAGCAGAGAACAAAGCTATAGCCAGTTCAAAACCAAGCCATAAATGCTTAATTCATTTTCTACCCTTCCCAGTATTTTTCTCTACTCCCACTCCCCTCAGTGCTGTAGACTGAGATCCCCAAAGACAGAGGTTTTGTCTTAGTCTTCTTTTGTCCCCAGAGTTTGGAACACAATAAATGCTAAACAACTTCTTATGAAATGAATACATGGAAGGTGGAATTAAGGAAATATATATTTACTAAAACTTCTGCTTCCAGGTAGCCTCGGGCTGATTTTCTTCTTTCTCTTCCTTAAGGACATTCTACGATTTTCTTGCCTCCATGTACCACACTGCTGCTAGATTCTGACCAGTTGTGTGCTGGTAAATGATGGTTTTTTTATGACAGTTTTATTGAGATACAATTCACATATCACAGAATTCACCCTAAAGTACTGTTCACTGGTTTTAATATATTCACAGAACTGTGCAAGCATCACCACAATAAATTTAGAATATTTTCATTACTCCCAAAAGAAACTCTATACCCATTAGTGGTCACTCCCTTCTCTCCATTTCTCCTTCCCTCATCTCCCGACAAGCACTAATCTACTTTCTGTCTCTATGAATTTGCCTATTCTGGGCATTGTATATAAATGAAATCCTATGATATGTAGTTCTTTGTGACTGGATTCTTTCATATTGCTTACTGTTTTCAAGTTTCATCCAAGTTTTAGAATGTATAAGTGTTTTATTCCTTTTTGATATGACTAAATAATATTCTATTATGTAAATATAGCACATTTTATTTATTTATTATTTATTTATTCATCATTTGGTAGACAACTGAATTGTTTCCACTGAATGATGGTAAATATTTAAGGTAACTAGCAATCTGGAAAACAAAATCCAGATTCCATTTGTTAATTTCCATGGTGTAAAACCTCACATCATGGCTAATTGCAGGTTAAAAAATGTCACTGAACATGGAGTTGGAAAGAGATGCTAAAACAGCTCTGAGCCCCTATAAGCCGGTTCTAGCACACCACTCTGACCATCTTTACTGCTGGGTCACTCAGGCTACCAGAGATGTGGCCACATGGAGTGAGGTTTTTACACACTATTACTTTAAGGTAACAATAATGATAATAACAAAAGTAACACAGTCGGCTCCAAACTACCCATATTCTATGTTAGGTTCACTGTCTTCTAGCTGATTTCCCTGTAGATTCTTAACTTTCCCAAACACATTACATCTCACAACTTTGGCACTTGCTTCCTCTACCTGGTGCACTCTTTCTGCCAGATATCAGCATAACTCATTCCCTCATTTCTACTACATCTCTGTTCAATGTCCCCTCCTCAGGAGGGCTTTCCTACCATCTCATCTCTTTATTTAATCATTGGCCAAGTTTTCTTTTCCTTCATAGCCGTTATCACTGATGCTTTATTATTTTATATATTTATTTTCTTATTTGTTTATTGGCTCCCCTGCTACCCCTGTATCCATATCCTACCTCTGGCACCGACCAACTGTGCACTTTGGGTAAGTTACTCAACTTCTCAGAGTTTTCCCATATTTAAAATGGGAAAATAAGAGCCCCACCTCATAGGTCTGTTGTGAAGATTAAATTAATATGTTAATTAATGTGATCAACCCATAGCTAGTGTTCAGTACACCTTGTCTGAATTCATCGTCCTAGAGTAAGCTTTACTGTACGTCACTTCTGTGTGCCTGCCCAGGGAAGCCTGTAAAGTCACTGGCCACCTCCTCTGAGGCTCTTCTTTACCCTCTTCACTGGCATCCTGTAAGAATGCTTCTAGATTGTCCTGCTGTCCCAGGGAACTGGATGGTTCTCCAGCTGGTTTTGTTTCTCACCCTTGAGCTTCAAGATGCTGTTGTCAGCCTGTTCCTCAGCTGGCAAATCACCTACATTTAACCACTAGGTTTGGCAAAGGCCCAAGGGAAACCTGAAGCGATTCTCAGCCTAACTATCTGAGACGAGCCAGATCTGGATATTTTGCGGGAATCAGCAGCACTGAGGAGGAGACATCTTACCCACGCGCCCTAGGACATTGAGAGTAAAGGAAGCATTGGTGTCCTAAACAGACTGAGTGGAGAAAGGAAGAAGGTGGCAAGTCATTCATGGAAAGAAGAGAAATCAACCCAGCACGCAGGACTGGCTTGAAGGAAGGCCCTGAAACCCTCAAGTCTACTTTGCTATGTGACCCGGTTAGACAGGAGCCCCAACCCAAGTAACTGTTTTATAATACATGCACCCCGCCCCCCTGCGATGAATTTGGTTAAAGTTATGAATTGCTCAGATGGGGAACTTCATTTACTAAGTTCAGGTGAATCCAACTTTATTAATATTTACCGAGCACTGACACGGAGCTGGGCCGTGTTAGCTGGCAGTTCCAGAAATCCTAGGAACCAACCTTCTACAGTCACATCCCAGAAAAATAACCCTTCCTATCTCTGAACATCCTCATTTCCTCGGAGTCAGCCTCTGGGTCTGATTCCCGCAAAACATCAGCACTTTATAGTACTCAGGGATCCCCCTAGGCTCCTGCGGGGCCTCCTTGAGACGCTGGAGGATTAAGTGCCCAGGGAATAAGAAGGGCTGGGGAGGAAAGGAAGGAATTAGAGGGAAGGAACAAAGTGCCGTTCCCCCGCAATTCCTGTTACAGTCAGGAATCGGCGGTGTTCCCAGTCCCCGGTTAAGGCGTCCAGAGACTCTTCCAGAAACCGCCTGGCATCCTGGGCCGTGGACTTCGCTTGGTCGGGCGCCCGCGTCTCCCTCCTCCCACCTCTCTCCCGCCTCCGGGCTCCGTGCCTCACTCAGGGGCGTGTCCTGCCTACCTCCCTTTCACAGCGGTCCACTCCTCCGGTTACTACGGCGGCGGCGGCGGCGGCGGCGGCAGCTAGAGCAAGAGCAGCGATAGCTCCGGGTTTGCAGAACAGGAGCTGTGGCCACGGCAGCAGCTCAGTGGGAGCTCCTGTGCGGAGTAGGAGTAGCAGGACGAGGGGGTAGGTTCGCAGCAGCCACCTTCTGAGCCGGAAGGAAGGGGCACCTCCCAGCCCCTTTGGAATCTGCTGCTCCGCAGAACCTGGACACAGCTGGGAATACTCGTTGGGGTAGACATGTGCAAGACCATCTAGAGGGCTGGGACAGGTAAACCTTTGGTTCAAGTATAGAGAGGAAGCTCAAGCTGTTTCCCGGATCATGGCAGCTTCCCGCCTGGACTTCGGGGAGGTGGAAACTTTCCTGGACAGGCACCCAGAGTTGTTTGAAGATTACTTGATGCGAAAGGGGAAGCAGGAGATGGTGGAGAAGTGGCTGCATAGGCACAGTGAGAGTCAGGGGGCTTTGGGCCCGAAGCCGGCACTGGCTGGCACCAGTAGCTTGGCTCCTGGCGGTGGCAGAGGCGGCAGAAGCATTGGTGGTGGCACTGGACCAAATGGCTCTGCCCACAGCCAGCCCACTCCAGGTGCCGGAGACTGTGGTGGGGTTCCCCTGAGTCCCAGCTGGGCCAGTGGCAACCGGGGCGATGGGAGCCTGCAGCAAAGAGCTTCTCAGAAAGAGCTAAGGAAGAGTTTTGCCCGCTCCAAAGCCATCCATGTGAACAGAACCTATGATGAGCAGGTCACCTCACGGGCCCAGGAGCCTTTGAGCAGTGTGCGGCGGAGGGCACTTCTCCGGAAGGCCAGCTCCCTGCCCCCCACCACAGCCCATATTCTCAGTGCCCTGCTGGAATCAAGGGTGAACCTGCCTCAGTATCCCCCTACAGCCATGGACTACAAGTGCCACCTCAAAAAGCATAATGAGCGTCAATTCTTTCTGGAACTAGTCAAGGATATCTCCAATGACCTTGACCTTACCAGCCTGAGCTACAAGATCCTCATCTTTGTCTGCCTCATGGTAGATGCTGACCGCTGCTCTCTCTTTCTGGTGGAAGGGGCGGCTGCTGGCAAGAAGAGTTTGGTCTCCAAATTCTTTGATGTGCATGCAGGAACCCCACTGCTGCCCTGCAGCAGCACTGAGAACTCAGACGAGGTACAGGTCCCCTGGGGCAAAGGTATCATTGGCTATGTCGGGGAGCATGGAGAAACAGTCAACATTCCTGATGCCTACCAGGTAGGACTTTGCACCGTCCTCCTTCCAGAGACCCATTGGCCTGGGAGCCAATCAGTTACCCTTTTGGCATCCAGAAACACATTAATTTAGACTCTTTACAATACAAATCCTGCTATTTAAATTCCTTCTGAGTTTAGACTAGTTAGAATGTTACTACCCCATCTTTGATGTCATGGTCTTTTCCTAACACAGAGTGGCTTGTAGCAAATTCACATAGCACAGGGCTACATTTTGCATCCAAGTAGTACCACTTGTTTATCTGTCAAGATAGTTTGTCTTTAAGAATATCAGTGTATGGTTTTAAAATGTATTTGTGTGGTGCTAGAAAAAGATGTCTACCCCAGATTCCAGTGTTAGTCTGAAGTAAATGGGCATGTTGGTGTCTCTGGTGTCTTTGTGGGACAGTAATATATTTCATTCTCATTCAAGGTTGGAAAGGGAATGAAGTGCCTACTTCCTTATCCCCTAGCTTACAGTTGCATGAGTTACAAAACGGGGAAGAAGAAGAAGAGATGAAGTCAGGGGAAGAATGGCCTGTGACCCATTTGTATCTATTTTGACCCTTTTTAGCATCTATTTTAACTGTTTTTGTTGTTCACTTTATAGAGATTGGACAAATAGAGGGGTTATTTGTCTTCAGAATACTACACAGCATTCTCTGCAGTCAGTTTTTGACAGGAGTGAGCAGGAGCTTTTTCATTTGTGAAACAAATAAAATACTGATAATTTTTTAGCAACTTCAAAGGCAATGAGCAGGGTAAACATGTTAGTTTCAAGTGGAAAAGGAAACCCGACATGTTGTCATTCGGCATTTCTAAATCTTTCATTTTCCAAGTGATTTGAAATTGATGTTAGATCCTGTATCTGAAAGCCAGTCAGTTCTGGTTTTGAGATCTATTCCCTGAACATGGGAAACTGGATGCCCCTTTCTATGAGACTTCTGTAGGGCTCATAAGAATGGACAGTTCTTACGCTGTTTGAAGGTATTAGGATGAGCACTTCTTCCAGTTGTCTAATAGAGCTATCATGTTTTGCTAGAGTTTGGTGGTGGTTGTTCAGAATAGCAAAAGTTGTGGGAAGGACATTAAAGGTAAAATTTTCTCTATTATATCTGAAACGTGACAATTTTACATTAAAAAATTGACTAACTTGTACTAAATCAAGTGTCATGTTTTGGGGGGATGTCTGTCAATATAACACTTTAATGTTAAGCGATGCCTGTCAAAATACCATTTTGGTTAGCCTATTATTGATTAGGTACATTTTTATTATATCCTTTAAGACTGGTAGGTTTAGGTCAAATAACCAGTTAATGGTCTTTACTGAGTGTCAGTTTCTCTACAGTCCCCGAAAACCATGGGAAGAAATAAAAGCATTTAATAATTGGTATGTTGAAGATGCTGTAAAAAGTTGAACAAACTCTTTTCTCTTCTAGTATTTCTACACCCTTACTGTGTGTCTGGGCTAAAAATACAAAACAAACAAATGCCTTCCTAATTGGATGATAATTATTACAGCCTGGAATTGCTTTTCCCTTTCTTGCCTTTTCTTTTTCTTCACAAATTGATTTTCTCCCATTTATATAGCTTTTATTTCTTATTCCCCTCCTTCAGCTCCTAACTTTTATTTAATAACACTCATAGACTTCCTTTTCTTCAAGAGCATAATTCCCGGCTTCCTCAGCAGTTAACTTGTCTTCCTGCTGACTAGAGCTGTAGCTAGAGGTGTTATCGCAGGCAGAGAAAATCAGATTTCAGCAGCTTATGTTTCTTCTCGGCCCTATTCTTATTCTGAAGACTAAATGTAAGGCAAAGTTGCCTTGTAATGTTTGAGAGCTGACATCGGAAAAGGAGAGTTTGGTTATTTTTCTCTCATGGTAGTAATGATGGTTGTAAAAACTGAGTTGTTGGGTGAACTGGTAAAGGCAGGGAGGGGAAGGGTGTTACATGGGTTGAGAATTTAAGATCTTAGTTCACTCCTTGTCTTCATTTCAATCTTAGAAATTTTCTAAGTTTTCTTTCCCCATTAGCTTCTACTATATCTTTTTAACCTGGTGTGTTTTCTTCACTTTATGCTACTATTTGATAAAACTATCTCCCCCTCCCCCCCCATTATGGTACATCACAGTCACCACTCGTGTCTTAATCTTAATTTCCTATCTGCAAAATGGGAATAATAACACCTATGTGGCAAAGATTATTCTTTTGAAAATAAAATGAGATCTTGCATTCAATTCTCTAAAATAGTACCTGACACACTACAATTACTCTGGAAATGGTAGCAGTTTATGATGACTATGATGATATCTAGTTTGCTAGTACTCTTTTCTTTCTCTTTATCTCACTTTCAATTTTTTTTCCTTATCTGGGACTGAGATATGAATTAAGCACATTTTGACCAGCCTAATCTTTCTCTAAGCCATGCTCTGCTCTTAAATATTTTAGATCCAGCTTTATAGTCAAGGAGTAGAGAAATAGCTACCCTTCTACCCTTTGCTTAATATTTCTCTAAATGTGATTGATAACATTTGACCATAACCTATTCTATCAAAAGTTCTGCACTTTGTTCCTCTTAGAACTCATGCAATATAAACTTTTTATAGTTGTATTGATGTTGCATCCTTCCCAAATTCTAGAATTTTCCCCACATATTTCTGCTGTTAATAGATTTCTGTTAATGAAAACTGACAACATTCCCAATTGTGTTCTTGTATCATGATGTTATTATAATTCTGATCATATATTGTAAATACCTTGAAGTTCCTATGTAAAAATACAGCCATCCTCGCTGATTCTTTATTAACTACTATATTTTAAGGGTTTTTTTTTTAATTCAGATTTAACTAGTGTACTTTTTTTTTTTTTCAAGAGATAAAATTATCACATGGAGTTTCAAAATGTAATCATTTGATAATTAGATTGATGATCCTCTTGGAGGTTCATAATATGGTTGAGATAAAGGCATTGAAGACACTTATGAGATTATGATAATAAGGATGGTATTCTGGAGCCAAGGGTAGACTATTTAATGAAATACTAAAGTTGAATAAAAGTTTTGACAATAAAAATAATCCTCAGTTTACTTCATCATATTTCATTACTTTTCTTAGTCCTAAAAAGCAGGTTTGAAATTTGCAGACAAATGAAGAATTGCAAATGGAAAAAAAATTTTACTTTAGGTACCTCATATGGATCCCAGTGGCTGCAATTTACCTTTTTTTCTGACAGTTATAAGTTATTAAACATCCCACTTTAATATAGTAATGAAGAAGTTGCCCTCAACAGGTTGAAAATAAGAGCAGTAACAGGTGTTCTCTTTGAGATTATTCTAAACATACAGCACGTAGCACTTTAAACATAAATAAAAAGTGTGAGATGATATTTTTGTTAGTGTTGACAATAATGATACAGGTGTTTGATGGGCTTGGGGTTTGAAAAGGAGCCAAGATGTTTTGTTAGGTGAACTGAGGGGAGGGACAAGGATGACGCAGAAAGGTTACAGGTGTGTCAGGCTTTCAGAAAACCTTATTTATTTACACAACAGATTCATTTACTCATTAGTTCCAACAAACATATGCAGAGTGCCCATTGTACGTAAGGCTCGGGCTGGGGGCTTGAGGGTGTACCAAGGTGAGAGGACCTGCTTCTTGCCTTCCAAGTGCTTGCAATCAAGCGGCATGTACCACAAACAACTAATGCCAAGCCGTGCTTAATGACAAACCAAATGGCATTCATCTTAGAGGAAAATGGAGTGACATTGTGACTGGGCTCTTGATGGAAGATTTCATGGAGGAGGTGCCATTCAAGCTGGTAAAAGGTTAGTGGGAGATGGTTGTGGCATGGGGGCAAGTGATCCAGGTATAGCAAAATGGCTTCAGCAGAAACACAATGATGAGCAAGCCCAAAATATGTATAGGAGACAGTGAGTGGTTTAATTTGACCAAAATATTGTGTGTGTTATACGATGAGTATTCAAAAGTAAGGTTAGGGCAGAAGAAGAGGGGACCTTGAATACCTGACTGAAGAATTTGAGTTTCATTAACAGTAGGCCACAGGGAGCCCTTAAAAACATTTTAGCATGATCAGAGTGATGTTTTGGGTAACCTAGTGGCAGTGGCTGAATAGATTGAACAAGGCAGTGGCTGAGGCTCAATGGTGAAGCCACAATGGAAAACTGAACTGAAGCAGGAACAGTGGGAATGGACAGCAGGGGACATATGGCACATGTCCTGCAGGTGTGGATTTGGGCTAGGAGAGAGAGAAGCCAGTGATGATTCAGAGGCTCTAAACCTGGGTGTTAATGGGGAAGGATAATGCTGTCATTAGAAGCAGTCAGAGAAGCTGGGTAAGGAAAGAGTGTAAGCACAGCCGGCTACATAATTTGTGGAGCTCAGTGCAACATGGTAAAGCAGGAGCCTGGCTGGAGGTGGAGAAGTTCCTTCTGAAGGGTTTGCTAGCAGCTCCTACCCTCAGTGTGACCCCCAAGTGATTACATCCTTCATGCTGAGAAAGTGTCAGTGCCTGGACTGGGGGTGTGTGAGAGGCTCCCACCGAGTTGACTGCTGAATTCGCCATACCGCTGCCAGCCCTGGGTGGGGATGACTACAGCCTTGCTCCTCACCTTGATGACACCCCTCCCTCATACACACCTGAACCAGAAGCAGAGGTCAATGGCAGATATGCTATGTGGGCCTCTCCCCCAACCAATGTGACCTGGTGGTAGCTCCTGGTCTCAGGGCAGGTTTGGAAAGGGGGTATTGTGGGTTGGGCCCAGGACACCAGGGATCAGCAATCAGTGGGCAAGAACCAGTCCTGGGCAGGCACTGAGTGTGAGCTGCGGCTCCAAGCTCCAGGCTCAGTCGCCATTGCCCCATTGGACTTCAAAGCACAGATTCAGAGAGAAAATGATTAAGAATTTCACACAGCACTGAATCTCAAGCAGGGGGCCCCTGTGCAGCTGCATGTGTCCCATACCCATGAAGCTGGCCCTGATTCTAAGCCATACTGAGGCCTAGGTAGAGAAGTTCAGTTTTATTTCAGCCTTTCACACGGTCTCAGCTCCATCCTAATTATATCACATGCCACTTTTAGTGCTTGCATAGTGCTTTTGTATTTCTGTGTCTTTCATCCTTTTTTTTCAAGACTACGCTTGCTCCATCTTTGCTCACTCAAATCTTTTTTTTTTTTTTTTTTTTTTTTTTTTGGTAGTTCCCTGGCTGGGAATCAAACCCAGGCCACGGTGTTGAGAGCGCCAAAGCCTAGCCACTACACCACCAGGGAACCCCCTGCTCATTCAAATCTTGCTCTGCCTTCTCACAATATAAGAAGAGAGAGCTTATCCTTAAAGAGAGGAGATGGAAAGTAGAACAAAAATTTTGCACAAAGTTGTATTTAACGATGCATGCATTACACTGATATATATTAAATAATAATATTTAATCATTCATTTTCACTGAAATTTTTTTGCATTTCATTTTAGAAAAATCTCCATTGAAATAACTATGCCTAAAAGTGTTTAGCAGCAGAAGGAATTAATTTCATGTATTTAGAAAATCAGTGACAAAAATGCTTCATTCCCTGATAAGCCAGTGCCAACAGACTTGGGTTTATAGTCCTGTGATTAAGTTGCTGAGATTTGCTTAAAAGGCAGCTGTTGACTCCACTCCAAGGCTAGTATTGTAAAGGAGTTCCATGAAATCTTATTTCAGCTTTGCACACAGTGTTTTAAAATTCCCCTAAGCCACAAACATGTTCACTAGCCCAGAACCAGAATTGATTTTGTGCTTGAAGCGGGAAATGTTTGCTATTTCAGCCCCTCTTTTTGACAGACACATGGTCATGATAAACAGTGACAAAATGCATTTGCTGCTTTGTACATGAGGATAAATTACAGAAAAAGTACAGTTCCTACAGAATCATAGGGAGGTAATTTAAGGTTAACTTAATTTTTTTCCCAGACCATAAACTAAATGTTCACTAATCTGACCAGTTTATTTTGGTTCCTGAGGTTTGGGTCACCTGTTTATTTACTAGCCTGGCTTAATTTGGAAGTTAGTGTTTCATGTCTAACGTAGTGTTGGAAGACTCATATGAAGCTTTCCTCTGAAATAGCTTTGAGTTGTTTCATAGGAAGGTCAACAAGATCCTCAAGAGCCACTACTTGCTACTTTAGTCACTTATTTTAAGGGTGGTGTGTTGCAATATAAACACATTCTTTTGGAAAGTGGAATTTGAATAATAAAAGAAGCACTTTAGTCATAAAACAGTGGGCTGGATTTCTACTATTTAAGGAGAAACTCTGGTTCCTGGTCATTTGTAGGCATTCAGGCTCTATTTATTTATTTATTTATTTGAGGATTGAAATAGTAAAGGATGTTTCCTGGGATTAAAAAAAAGTGTTTTTCTGTCATTCCAAGGGTTTCTTATTATTTGGTTGATTTCAGTGACTGAACAGTAGTTTCACACATTAATGATAAATTTTCTTTTTTATCATAAAATACAGCATTAGGCTGTTGCAAATTTAGGACAAGAAATCTTTTTCACCTGAATGAAAAAATGAGGAAGTTTTGAGATACCTCTTTAGGGTGTCAATTTTTTAAAAATTTAACAATAATAATAGTCAGAAGGGAAACTGAAGCTCCACCATTGATGAACATTAATTATGAAGCAGTCAGCTGTGAGCCTGGCATTAGCTCATTAGCGAGTGTTGTCTTTCCTAATCCTCTCAACAATCCCTGGAGGTAGCTATTACCCACCTCCCAACCCCTGTTTTACAGAAGGAGAAACTGAGGCTTGGGGAGATTAAGTAATTTGCTCAAAGTCACTCAGCTGGTAAATGGGGAGCTGGGATTCATACAGATCTTTGGGTTGCAGAAATGTCATGCCCTGACACTTCTCTTGTGGCTTCTACTGACCATTAACTATTGCAGGCACACTTATGTCTGCCCTCTTGCCTTCTTTTCCCCTGCCAGTTTAATTTCCCTCCCGGCTCATGAAACTCTCAGTAATCCCTGCCTGTCCCACCCAAACTGGATTCTCATATGAGCTCTCCCTCCTTTGAACTTCTATAATGCTTTAACGTACTCCTTTCTCTTTCCATAGTATAAGTCTTTGTTTATTTAAATGCCCTCTTGACTGTGAACTCAAGATCAAGATCATGACTTTTCATTTCTCATTTGCTGCAGTGGATGGTACAGGGCTTAATATAAGGTTTTCTATTCAATTGAGTAATTACCATTGATACTTCCTTTATGTATCTATTACCATTGATACTTCCTTTATGTCAGTTCAACCACCGAGCAGAAAGTTCCACCTACTCAGGCAATATAGACTGCTACACCAGGAAATTCATCCCCTGAACACATCTTTGACTTGTTAGACCTTTTTGGTAGACTTTCTTTTTTTAATAGGGCTTATGAAGCCTGGCTAACGGGTGAATTATCTGAATTGCTTTCCTGCATTGATTAAATCTTCCTGTTAATTGCTGGACTCCTGACTCCCTGCTACCGCTTTTTTGTTTGTTTTTTCTTTTCTTTGCGTGTGGAGAAAGCAGACTACAACTGACCAAATAGTAACAAGGAAAAGCCCACTGCCAGGATGGAGACTGACTGCATTTTCTAGTTTTCTGATGACTACCCCATTTATATAATACAACTTATCAAAGGCAGAACACCCCTTCCAGAATTATGCCTTGCAGATGTTAAGATTTTTTTCTATGAAAATCCTTTCAAATATGGGAGATGATATTGACCAACCTTATAAATATTTATAATGGGGCTGATGAAGCCCTTTTATTACACTGGCCAATTTTATAATTATTTATTTTTCAGAAACATTATCCTTTCAAATTTATTGTTATGCAGCTTATGTTTCACATACTCACAAAAGATCTCATAAATATTCAGACTTCTGAGATGTTTGCATTTACATCCTACTCTTTCTAAGATGTAGCTCTTAAATATTCCTGGGGCACGTCCGAGTGAGAGCACTCTCTTTCTTCTGTTCCTTGTAGTTTTCACCCATAAATTCGGTGGTTGCTGCACCTCCTCCTCATCTTACCTCCTGGGCAAAATGAGAAGGTATTTAAGGATAAATAGTACAGCTACTCTTATTATGTAGAAATTAACTGCCACACCTAGATGTGAAGAGGAGGGTGCAGCTACCAGAACCCTGAGAGAGCTAAAGCTGTGGGAGAGCCAGAGCTGTGGTGCTGGAAGAGGAACGGAGCCACTGGCAAACTGTGACCCTGGATGAGAGGGAAACACTGCCCCCCTCACATCCTCTGGTTTCCTACCAATGCCACTCGTTGGTAGAACCCAGACTTGGTTGAAGTCAAGAGGGTGAAGGGAACCTTGGTGCAGTGATCCATAGGAATCAGCCTCCAGGCACAGAACAGGGCAGTGAAAGGTGGCAAGTGCATCTGGAGAGTCAAATGGGAACTATCTAGAGTTACCAGGGATATTAGTTTACTCACCAGGAATATAACTGTGTGTAGAGACCAATCAGGTAGGAAAAGCCTTCTCTGATTTGAACACCAAGTTTCATCAGTGTATAGAGAGCATAACGATTGAAATCTGTTGAAAACAAGCTGAGAAATGCTATATGGTATTTGGCTGTCTTACTCTCTTCAAGTAACTCTGTTTATTCCCAATATTCTATTTCCCAAAAGAAACTCCATAGAATGTAACCTGGGCCAATTACACATACAAAGAAGAGATAACTTTAGTTATCTATCTAGTTTATGGAACCTTTTCCCTGCACTACTGATTAAGCACATATATTTGAGAATTGAATTCTTAGGTTATTAATCACTTTGTTAAACTGAAAAGGACATCAGAATATAATAGAAAATACCTAGACTGGGAGAAAGGCATCTTGGATTCTATTTCCAGTTCTGCCTTATTTTTTTCAACTATAACATAGAGATAATTATGTGCAGGCATGTCTACCCCATATGGTATTGTGTAAGGACAACTTATTAAATCTAATCATTAGATTCTAATGAGATAATGAAAAAGCATATTCAAAAAGATAAAGTAAGAAATGTAAGGCTTTATTAATATTTTTAAATGCATAATCCAGCTGGCTTTATTCACAGAACCTAGCCCTGGGAAGAACCTTGCACATAAAAAAAGAACTTTGATTTAAAATGTGCTGGTACTTGTATTGACAATATTTTCTGTATTTTTAATATTTTGGCTTTTGGGGTCTTGATCCTGGAGAGATTGTCCCGATCAGGGCTAACTAATAACTGGAAATATAATAGCATGTGACTCCCCTGCAAGTGTGCTTTTCATATACAAACCAACAAATGCAGAGTCCAAATCCCCAACTGTTCCCTTTATCAAACTCTCACACACCAAACCGCTGTTCCTCCTGCCCTAAGTCACCCCAGGACGAGGTACCCGACAAGTAAGGGTCACCTCTATAACTCAAAGTCCATTGAAATTATTCTATCTAGTGCTAAAGTGACTCAGGGAACATAGCCTGTCTCACTCATTTGTTCCTGAGAGAACCCAGGTAAAGGCTCTAGGCCGTGTCTGCCCTCTCCCCTTCTGCCTCTTGACTGATGCTTGTCTGTCCCACGCATAGTGTGATGCCTCCTGTTTCTTGGGGTCTGTGAGTATGACCTTCCTCCTTCATGTCAAGCATTCCCATGTCTGTGTGTCTGATTAAAACAAGTCCCATATTTATTTTAACACACTGCTACACATACATGATGCCCTATACACAGGTAATGATTACTTTAAAATGTAAAGTAATCAAGTGCTTTAAATACGACTTAGATTTATTAGCTATATGACAAGCATAAAAACTTTTTATGCTAACTTTTTTTTTTTACAATTGATCAATATGTCTGTTTTTCTAGTGTACTATGTAATCCTAAAAATATCCATTGGGTTTCTGTGCTATAAATTCCCATATGAAATATCCAGCTTGATCATGTATATAGTTTTATTCTCAAAATCCTAGGGATTTAAAAAAAAATGACATTATTTGGATCCAGTACTTGTGCACTAAATAAATTCTAGCAGCTGGCATTAAAGGGTAAATGAACACTAAATCTCAGTGCTTGTAATCAAACTCAATGACACGATTTTATTCTAAATATATTGATTATTCACTAAAAATATAAGCTTTATTTTTTTTTTTTGTTTGGACATGGGGTTAATTTTAATACTATGCTTTATCTTTTTTCTACTCATGCTACCTATAGTACTTAATTAGATTATCAGAATTTTTCAAAATTTTTTTTATTTTTCAATTACTGTTGACATATAATATTAGTTTCAGGTATACAATATAGTAATTAGACATTTATTTAACTTACAAGGTGATCACCCCAATAAAGCTTGTACCCATCTGACACCTTGATTATTACATTATTATTGACTATATTCCTTATGCTATACTTTACATATTCATGACTATTTTGTAATTACCAGTTTGTACTTCTCAATCCTTTCCCCTTTTTCACTCATCCCCCCCAACCTCCCTCCCATCTGGCAACCCTCAAAATGTTCTCTGTATCTGTGAGTTTATTTCTGTTTTGTTTGTTCATTTATCTTGTTCTTTAGGTTCCACAGTAAGTGAAATCATAGGGCATTTTTGTCTCTGGCTTACTGAACACAGAATAATACCCTCTAGGTCCATCCATGTTGTTACAGATGGCAAGATTTCATCCTTTTTTATGGCAGAATACAATTCCATTGTGTATATGTACCACCTCTTCTTTATCCATTCATTCACTGATGGACACCCAGGTGGCCTCCATATCTTGGCTGTTGTAAATAATGCTGCAGTGAACATACAGATGCACATGTCCCTTCCAAATAGTGTTTGGTTTTCTTCGGATAAATATCCAGAAGTGGTATTACTGGGTCCTTCTTTGTCTCTTGTTATAGACTTTTAAAAAAAGTTTATTTTGTCTGATAAAAGAATTGCTACCCAGACTTTTTTTGTTTCCATATTCGTGAAATATCTTTTTCCATACTTTCACTTTTGTTCTCTGTTTTTCGATCTGAAGTGAGACTCTTATAGACAGCATATGTAAGGGTCTTGTTTTCTTATCCATTCAGCTGTGCTATGTCTTTTGATTGGAACATTTAAACAACTTACATTTAAAGTAATTGTTGATAGATGTGTAGTTATTGCCATTTTATTATTCATATTTTTAATCTTTTTTTCTTCTTTTTCTTAAAGAAGTTACTTTAGCACTTCCTGTAATACTAATTTGGTGTTGATGAACTCCATTAGCTTTTTCTTATCTGGAAGCTCTTTATTTCTCCTATAAATGAAATCTTAGCTCAGTAGAGTAATCTTGGTTATAGGTCCTTGCTTTTCATTACTTTAAATATTTTCCTGTCAATCTCTTCTAGCCTATAAAATTTTTGTTGAGAAATCAGCGACAATCTTATGGTAGCTCCCTTGTAGGTAACTAAGTGCTATTCTCTTGCTGCTTTTAAGATTTGCTCTTTGTCTTTAACCTTTGGGATTTTAATTATGATGTGTCTTGGTGTGGGCCTCTTTGGATTCATCTAGTTTGGGACTTTTTGTACTCCACAGGCTTATATGTCTAATTCCTTTGCCAGGTTAGGGAAGTTTTCCATCATTATTTCTTCAAATAGGTTTTCAATTCCTTGCTCTCTCTTCTCCTTCTGGTACCACCATGATGTGAATGTTGGTATATTTGATGTTGTCTCAGAGGCCCCTTAATCTACTCTGATTTTTTTGGCTTCTTTTTTCTTTTTACTGTTCTGATTGGGTGTTTTCTGCTATCTTATCTTCTAAATTGGTGACCTAATCTTCTGCTTCATTTAACCTACTGTTGATTCCCTGTAATGTATTCTTTAAGTTACATTTTCTTCATTTCTGACCGGTTCTTTTTTATTACATTTTCTATCTCTATTTTTATGTTTCCTATCTTTTTATTGGTGTTCTCAATATTGAGAATTATTGAGCATCCTTATAACCAGTGTTTTGAACTCTGCATCTACTGAATGAGTTATGTCCATTTTGTTTAGTTCTATTTCTGGAGTTTTGTTCTGTTTTATAATTTGGGACATGTTTCTTTGTCTCACCATTTGGCTCCTCCCCATGTTTGTTTCTATGTATTAGGAAGGGATTTTATGTCTCTCAGTATTAGTAGAGTGATCTTATATGGTAGGTGTCCTGTGGGTTCAGTGGTGCAGTCTCCTTGATCAACTGAGTTGGGCACTCCAGGTGTGTATATGTGGGTTCTGGGAGCCCTCCTGTTGTAGTTAAGCATTGGTGCTATTTGTATGTCATTGTAAGGGATTGACTTTTGGGCTGATTGGTTGTAAGAACTGACCATGAGTACAGTGGAGGAGGGGCCCCAGTATAGGCCAAATTCAGCTGCAGCCTGTGCCCTGACCTTGGTCGCCTGGAATGATCCACAAAGCAATCTGCAGATGTCTTCCACCCATGCTGGGCTTGGAGGTGCCTGGAAGAGGCTAAGCCATGAACTGAGTCCGGCTGCTGCTAGTGCTGGGTTTGGAGCTGTTTAGCAACAAGTATGTGGCACACAAAGGCCAGATGCTGCTTGTTTGGGTTTTGTGAACCTTTGAGAGATTTTAGGAAAGTCTGAGGCATGAGCCAAGACAGAATTGTTTGTTATGAAAGTGGTTTGAGTGGGCCTGCAATGTGGGTGGGATTGGGTCATAGGGAATCACTAGGTCAGGATGAACAGTGTCAGCCAAGTTGATGGAGACTCAGATATGGCAGCCTCCTGCATCTGCACCTGTCAAAGGGAGGGTTCAACACAAGAACATTACCTCTGCCAGGACTACTATCTGGGAGAAAGCTGCCCCTCCAGCCCTCAGTCTGAAGCCAGGCAATTCAGTTCCTTCTCATATGTTTCTGGTGCTTTTTGAGCTGTTGCCCCAGCACTGGAGCTCAGAATGAGTGAGTTTGTCAGCAAGTAAGTTTGTGTGTGGGCCCAGGACTCCAGCTGCCTTCATCTCACTCAGCCACAATCTCTGCTTATTTTCACAGCTGGAAGTTGTGTGGACTGGGATCCCTCGCTCCTCCAGGGGGACGTCCATAGCTGAGATATTCCTCCCAATTTTTAACTGGGACCAGCCTATATCACATCTTCACCCCTCCTGACAGTCTCAACATGGCTTCTTCTATGTGTCCTTAGTTGTAGGACTTCTATTGAGCTAGGCTTCAGGTGATTTTCAGTGATGGTTGTTCTTGTTTAGTTGTAATTTTAATGGGGTCATGCAAGAAGGCTAGCACAATGGTTATCTTCTCTACCATCTTGACCAAAAATCCAAAATGTTTTATTTAACCTTTACTTTTTTCGATTTAAAGAAATTTGATGGTATTTCTTTTTTATTTCAAGGGCTGTGCAGTTTAATGAGCTAATTGTTTTATGAGTATTTGGCAACTGAATGTGCACGATTACACATTTAAAGTTTTAATGATGGCTCTGAGGGAATTAAGAACTGTAGGCTTGGGATATTGTGGAAAAGTTTATTCCAAGGTTACTAAGGAAACCAGTCTAGATCATTATTTTTTTCTGCATAAGGTCCTCTGGAAAAGTGAAGCTATAATATAATTCTCTGTATCTAATGGCCATCTTTATGGAGCACCCATATTTCCCTCTTAGACTCTTCCTCCTTTTGCTTCCAGAGGAACACTAAGTGATAGGGTGTATATGCCATGCAGTTGTTAAGGCTGCCTTTTTTTTTATCTTTAGCTATCTGAGACTGGGGTCAGGTTTTTTCCTCCATTCCTCTTCTTTGAGCATTGTCTTCAAAATCCCAGGACAGCCATAGTATCTCCTTTGCATCACAGCCCATGTAGTGATGATCTACGTGCAGAGAAGGAAGGAGAGGAGGAGCCAGTGGCAGTGAGTGTGCCCAGGATTGATCAAACAGGTGGAGGAGAACATAATCTCTGGAGAAGAGGCTGACAGTGTAGCTAGGAGCTGAGGCATCTCTACCCTCTCTCCTTTGCTATTCATTTCTTAAATGAAGAAACAAAAGGAGGGGAGTTCCCTGATGGTGTAGTGGCTGAAGGCTTCGGCGCTGGTGCTGTCAGCGCTGCAGCCTGGGTTCGATTCCCAGCCAGGGAGCCACCCACATACCAAAAAGCAAAAAAAAAAAAAAAAGAAACAGAAGGAAAGCTTTCTGATTTCCTCCCTCCTTTTTACCATGCCTGCTGTGAATAACCACAGTGAAACTGGTCCTGAGAGAGAACCTACTAATTTAAAATAGGAAGGAAGGAAAACATAGTTCTATTTCTGATTTAGCCAAGTCGAAATGATCTGCTATGTTAAATTAGAGCAAAATGGTCACTTCGGGAAAGAGGAAGCATTGTCATGGTAGTGTTGTTTTATACTTAGAACTTTAAAACAACCAATTTTATTCCCTAGAGATAGCTTTGAAATAATCAGCATCAAGCATTCATGTAGGTAGCAGTATAAAAATATTAATCATTTCTTATAGCAACCTTAGGGAGGGTGTATAATTTAATGCAGAATTATATGGAAAATCATTTAATGCAAAATGATATGGAAAGATATGAAGGTACATAATTTGTGGAACCCAGTGAAAAATCAGAATTGAAGTATTGGCAGAGGTCAGGGGAGTCAATCCCTTCAGGCCAGCTGCCCCAACCCATAATAGATGGGCAGCCCCAAAGGATGCAGTCCTTTGAGGTTACCCATCTGGCACCTCTGTGCCAGAACATACTCCTTACCTGAATCAGGGATGGGCTAGAGGCCACCATAGAGTTGCTTATTGAACACATACCATGGTGCTGTTGTCCTGGGGTGGGGACAGCCAGTGCCTTGCCCTACCCTGAGATACCACAGGACCCATTACCCCCCTCATAGACATGCCCATGACCTCACTGGGAATGGAGAGCAACAACAGAATGTGGGCACTCTCTCCCCATTCCCTGTCAACCTGACCCTGTTGCAACCCTGGATAGAAAGAGGTAGAGGTCATGGGCAGAGAGGGGGGCTGAGAAGCATCAGGAGGCTGGGCTGTGTATGAGCCCTGGGACATGCTCCATCAGACTTCATGTACAAAACACAAATTCAACTTGAACTTCAGGTGGTGGTGGTGGGGTTGGCAGCATGGGTCCCTGTGTGATTGTACTGGATGCACACCCACAAGGCCATTCCAGGATGGTACCTATACTATGACTTTAACTATAAAGATAAAGATTTGGATTGCAAACTTCCCATGGAAGTTTATTATGGAAGTCTTATCTACTTCCATAACATTTTACACGTATGACTCTTGCTATTTATTCCATTTTTGGTCATTTAAATTGGCTCATACATCTTCCATCTTTCTTGAGGGCAGATGCTATGACTTTTTTGGCTTTGCAGCATTCCCTTGTATGGCACAGTGCCTCGCATGTAATAGTTAGGTACTCAATCAATATTATGTGAGTATGTGAGAAAAAGGAATGTAATCAAGAATCTGGTCACAAGGGCAAGCGGCCTAGGTACTACTACTTGGTTACAAGGTCAGATTAATACCAGGAATTTAGCTAATGATGCTGAACTAAGCCACTTAGAGGTCAGGGTCCTTTCATTTTCTTATATATAGGTTAGGTTCCCAGGTCAAGTGGTCCTTTACAGGGCTATTGCAGTCCAGGCTGTGAAGATGTTAGAGAAATGGAAACACAAGGAACCAAGCAGTTCATCTGTTGCCATTAGAGAAGAGGAATTAGCAGAGTTGGGAGGATGAAAGCAAGAGAAGAAAGGTATCAGCTATGAATAATACAACAGGCCTGGGGCTTGGGAAAATCATGATTATGTAGTTAATAATGGCAACACTGGGTGTATTCGAAAGAGATGTGTTCTTTTCATGTTCTCTTAAAAGATAGTAGTGATGTCTTTTAGGCAAGGCAGAATGATTTGGTGGGAAGAGTATAAAAAAGTCAGACTGGAAGCTCTGTGATTTAGGGGGTGGGTAATTTAAACCAAACAAATGTGCATAGAGAGCCCAGTGTCAAGCTTTTGATGGAAAGCAAAGGTGGCAGCAGCGTCACCATTTCCATTTCTCCCAAAAACCCAAAGTATCTGTATTTCTCTAGTCTGTACTTGTTTCCAGGAAGCATTCTCCAAGACTGTCAGATTCCTTTTTGGACTCTTGATATATTTATTTAAATTATCTATCATTCCCCTAGGAAATATTCAATTGTTTCAGACACATGCAGTTCTTCTAAAGTCATCTGTGACCAGTTGTGTTAAACAGTTAAGTGACATTTTCAAAGTCAGTGATCATAATTGTTAATGCTCCGAAGTTCAGTGGCATGGTAGTGCCAACAAAAGCATTTGCTTATCTTATTTCAGAACCCTCTGAACCTCTGGTTTGCCTCAACCTCTTTTCTTTTCCCCTGCCTTCCTGTATTTCCTTTTCTTTCCCCATTTTTTTTTTTTTTTGGTCTTATGTTCTCCACTTCCTCTTTTCCGACATTCCACATCTATCTCCCTTTTGTGTAATGACTTACCCCCATCCCTCCCAACTTTCCCTCTTCTCCTTTCCCACCTTTCCTCTCAGCCCTTGGCCTTCAGCTCACCTGTCTGTCCTTTTCTTTATTCTTTCTTCTCTTTTTGTCCTGCCTTCTTTTTGACCTTAACATAAAATGGAGATAACATAAAAACAAGTTTTGTTCCGAGTTTTTTATTTCAAATCAAATTTTAAAATCTCATAGGCCTCCCTTAGAAAACAACTGAGTTTCTTTTTTGCTTCCATGTGGCCTGTGATTGTACCTTTCTTTTTAATTTTAAAATCAGGTACATAAAATATTTGTTTTTCTGTTAAAACACACAGATTTTAATTGCACTTCAAACTTTTACCCCATGTGGCCATGGTTGTAATTTATTTGCTGTGGGTCGGTGCCTTGCAATATGAAAAAGACCTTGCCCCTCAAGTATGTTCTAAGTAGAACATGTGACAGGTAAATGAAAAAATTGGTATATAGCATACAGGCTTTTATTAAAATGAGAACAATGATAAATATTATTTCTTTGGTATATCTCTTAACCTAATATACACCAGGAATTCTTAGTAATAGCAACATGGGAGTTATATGCCAGCAATTCTCAGGCTGATTGATTGAAGTCTTGTCTCAGTTAACCTAAACTTCTTGATGGTGAATGTCCCCTGGAGGGTTCAATTTTTTCTTTTGTGCACAGAGAAGAAATATTTTCCATCCTCCTGAATCCACCAGGAAGCATGTAAAATTTAATCACCTCTGTTATTACATTGCTTCTCCCTCAACGTATGAACACTCCAAAACTTGCTTAGTCATTTATAAAATTCAGCCACAGGATTTGCTGCTGCCCTTCTGAGACAATACATCAAAGGGGAAGGCAGCCAAACTTCATATACTGTGTAGCTCTGTTTCCTCGAGCTGACATTTTCTTTTGACTGAAAACCACATCAAACCTTAACATCTGCATCGTGCTTCATTATTTCTAGCAGAACACAGTGCTTGGCTTGTGTGGAAGTGTTTTTGTTTTTTGTTTTTTAAAATCATTCTAGCTTTATGAAAGATTATTTTTTCCCTCTTTGATAGAGGAATCCATTTATTATGAGTGCATTTCTAATTCTCAGATTTTCTATAAATGTACAAAGCTAAAGGATGGGCCAGTTTTTGAACATTTGAAATAGGAAAACTTGAATAAGTAAACAATGGACTATATTTTTTTCCAGCATGGCTGTCACCTTTGACAAACCACTGTTTGCCTAAGGAGGCATATGTAGTAAAATATCTATAGTAATTATTATTATAATAGAAATATTAGTTTGTCCCTTTTTTGCATTCTCTGTAGAAATTTCATTTTTAATTTCTTAGTGAATTTAAAACTAAAAATAGTGTTTCTTATGTTTGAATATTAATTTGAGCTTGGTACTTTACAGAATCATCTTGGGTGATCTTCATAATAATCTGGTCAGAAAGGTGGAGTGGATATTATCCCCTGCCCTTTATAGATTAGGAAACTAGCCCTGAGGCCTCTCCCTGGAACCACAAGGCCATAGGTGTTAGAGTTAGGACTCTGTATTCTCTATCACGGTCTCTCCACTCTTGGGCTTTGAGACTATCCACGAATAACATCTCTCTTCTGCCTTGGTCTGATTAAGATGAGAAATAAGACAAAAGAGGAAAAGGGACATTAAAATGTCTCACTTATAACTTATTAAGCAGACACTGGGATATAGGCTTATATTTATGGGATTATACCTCCAGAATTGTATAGACCTACTGTCCTGGATATTGACAATGCTGGATAGCTACAGTCCTCCCCACACAAGTGGCCCATCCCTTAGAAACTTACAGCATTGAGAAAAGGGTCAGAGGCATGTTTCCCATGGGTAGCCTGACTCTGGAAGATTAAGGGCTGGGCTATGAATGAATGCCCAGTTAGTTTCCCTAGCACCTTAATAAGGTCACTTACCCTACTTTCATGGAGAAGAGCAAGGGATGGGTCCAAAGGTAGGAGAGATTAAGGGAAATCTTGCCTCATGGAATCCAGGAAAGTGAGAAGAGTCATTCCTCCTCTCACATATGCCACGCCACCTCTTAAATAGATTGTTCTATCTGAAACATTGAGATAACACTTTCTTTCACCACCCTGCCCTGCCACATTCTTCTGCTCCTATTTTATCTTCCTTATTCTCTCTTAACCCAAGCTAGAAACCTAGGCATCATTTTTTATTCCTTCCTTTTATTCACCTGTCATATTCACTATAACAGAAAGTTCTTTGGATTCACTTTTTAAAACAAGCCCGTCCATTGTTCTCTATCTCCATTGTCACAACTCCAGTCCAAGTCACCATTAGCTTTCACTTAGGTGATTGAACTTGATTCCTAATGGGTCTAATTCACTCTTAACCATTTCCCACATAGAATGTTTATGAGACAACAAGGAGTCCAAGCAGTAGATAGAAAAGTGGGGCCAGATTATTCAAGGGACTTGTTATCCTCGTCACCTTCACTTTGAAGACAGAGAACCATGTGAGGCCACTGAGTAGGAGAGGGACACAGATCTGGGCTGCTCTGCCCTTGCCACCCATGGGAACTTTGACAGGTAACTTGCCCTCTGTGGACCTCAGATTCTTCATATGTAACATGAGAGATAGGAAAATTATTTCTAATATTCTTTCAGCTCTAAAATTTCATCTGAATTATGGAATCAAAGAGCAGAAACTTTATGTAGCAAGGTAAGTTTACTGTTGAATGAGCCTCCTGTCTGAGCCACTCATAGTGTTATCGGTGGCTGCTTTACACATCTTTTTTTTTTGAGGTGGGGGTTCCCTGCCTGGGAATTGAACCCAGACTACGGCGTTGAGAGCGTCAAAACTTAGCCACTACACCACCAGGGAATCCCCCAGTGGCTGCTTTAGAATGTTATAGGAGGGACTCAGGGCTGCCGTATGGCTGGAAATGTAGACTAGAGGGCTTGTAATAAAGTTTTATTTGCGTAGCAATGTGTTGTCTTTATATATCTTTGAGAAGCCTAGAGATGAGCCATTCCTTGGTACTGCCATTAGATGACATCTTTAAGAAGAAATGATTTGAATTTAGGTTTGCTTCTGCGTCTTCCACTACCTGCAATAGAAGACATAGCCAATTATTATATTATAGGATTTAAGTCTTTTTGTCTTTAACTCAAATATTGAAAAAGTTCTTATTCATAATTTTTCCAATCTGAGAACATTAATGAGCTCAAAGCAACAAGACAGGTCCTAGGTATAAGCATAGTGGGCAAAAGATATCAGGCAATGGTCTCTGCCCCAAACTAACAACTTTACAACCTATAATTCTACTATTAGAGCTTAATTCCTCCCACTATTTCTGGCTTTTCCAATTGTAAAAATCTCCAAACATCTCTGGGAGCCCATCAACAGTGAACAAGTTAATTAGCAGTTAATACTAACAGAAATAAATTGGCCACTTGATAAGAATTATACTGGGACCAGGAGAGGGTCAAGGACTGAGAAAAGTAAAGGAAAGCTACAGGGGAAGCAAAGATGAACTGACTAGCTTGGCTTTGCCAAAGGCAAACCGTGTCTGCCTGTCTTGAATGGGGCAGTCAACAGCTTTCCTCAACTAGGTATCTTCTATCTTTTAGTTCATTATTTTGTCATTCTGAAGTTATGATTCCAATTTTTAAATTATAAAGATACAAAAAATGTTAAATAGAATTAATGATTCTATTACAGAGGTCAACTGCCTTCTCAACATACTTCTATACATTTTTTAGACAGCTACTCCAGGATTGTTCTATCTTGTGAATTTTATAATAGAATCTTCCAAAAATGCCTATTCAAGTGTACAAAACCTGACATAATGGCACAAGAAAAGACTTCTGTTAGTAAATCTTTATACTTAATTTTATAGGTTTTCAAGTATCAACTGCTAATATATTTTTTTTATTAACACACTGGCAAAAACTTATTATCAATAGGACTAACCAAACCAGAGAAAAATTAATAGCAATAGCTAACATTTATTGAATATATGCTATGTGCTAGGTACTATGCTAAAATTTAGTTATCTCATGTTATCTTCACAAACTCTTTGAGTTAGATACCATTGCTTTCCACAGTTTACTTATGAACAAACTGGGCTTTAAGAGGTTTGGTAACTTGCCTAAGTTCACACAGATAGTAAGCAGCAGAGCCAGATTGCAAACCAAGGTTGTCTAATTTTGTCTAGACTTTCTATGCTTTTACTGCTATGGGAAATATTAAGGTTTTATACTCAAGTTCTGCTTACGTATTCAAGATCATATTAGTCCAATCTGTGAAAGAAGTTGGCTCCTTGATAGAATATGAAGTTCAAAAATCTATTAGAATGTCTTTCAAAATCTCTTAGAATGTCTTAGCAATTCCCATTCATTGACATCAAGTGATACCAATTACATGCAAAGATCCCAGCAATTGTATCATGCCTGGAGAGATTGGAATGAGTTGCCTCAGGTAATGCCTATAAAGACAAATAATAATAATAGCAACAGCTAACGTTTATGAAGAGCTCACTATGTGCCAGGCATTAACTTAAGCACTTTTACATATATTAATTCATTTATTTCACACAAGAATTGTATGAGGTAGGTCTGTTGTCAGTCCATTGTACAGTTGAAGAAACAGAGGTACAGAGAGGTTAAGTAAGGTCCCTAAGATCACAAAGCTAATAAGTTGGAGAGCCAGGGTTTGAACCCAGACTGTTTGGAGGCACAATCTGTGTTCTTAAATACCACAACTTAATGCCTTTGTTGTGGTGTATAAACAGTGAGTAATGAGCTATTTGGTAACATCTTTTCACAGTGCCCTTTACCAAACTTGTAAGACAACTTTGACATGAATTACATAGTTGGTATTTCTGGAAGCTTGATTGTGAGCATGCAACATGGATAGTTCCTTTAAAATGAAAAGAACTGGTCAGTACTAAAAGTTGCTGAGAAAATTTGTTTACATCATTAGGAATTAACTGGAGGAAATCGTTAACAGATTTCCCATGATATTTTAGAGATATTGATAATTTTCAAGGCAGAGCTAGAGTTATTCTCTGCAGACTTTATAATTGCATATATCCATTGTAAAGTGAGAAATGTACAGTTGTCTCTGAAAAAAGACCTGGAGCTCTGGAGTATAGAAGCAAGCGAATTATCCTAGAATAAATTGCACATTTCTCTTTACTGTGAAACTTTTTGGGAACTAAGTGAACTGTAGGTAAAGCATCGAAGTTATAGCCGTAACAGTGATTTATTCGTCCAACAGTTCTTTGTTGTTTGGCTAGAGGGGAAGTCCTTTGGGGATATTTATTGCTTTAGTTGGGGAAAAGTTTGATTGCTGGGGACAGACACCCACTGAAGCAATCAAAAATAGTAAGTGGGGTGAGAGATAACATCCTGGAAATAACATCTAGGGAAATCTCACAGAACTCAAGACAGGAAGTAAGTCAAGCTTTGTGGGAACAGGATTTTGGAAATAAATAATTCCTAATTCTTCTAGTCTCATTCCTGTTCTGCATTTTGAATGTGGTGGTATATTTGTGTAGCACTTTACAATATACAAAAAGCTTCAGCCTATACTATCTCAGTTCATCCTTACTGCTGTGAAAAGTAGGAATCATTATTCCCATTTAGAAGGTGAATAAACGGAGGCTTAGCAAAGTTAAATGGTCCAGGATTTTGGAGCTAAACAGTAGCAGAACTGAGACAGGGAATTCAGGACTTTCGGCATCATAGCTCGTGTTTTTTGCACTTCCCAAAACTTCCTATACAACCATGATCATGAAAGGTTTAATTCAAGGGAATATATCAGGAAACCATACACTACACTTACACATCAACTTTCTATTTTTGGAAAGTAAAGTAAAATCAGGATTCTCGCTTCACTTTCTTTAGTCATTTCACCATTTCTATAAAATGAGCTGCACTTAGGAAAAAATATTTGCCTTTCAATAATGTGCTTACTCTTCATGAAGCAAGAGCTTCAAGCATTTTGGTGGGGGGGCATCCTTGGTTTCTTCTGCATTTTCCTTCTGCCAAAGTCAACCCTTGATAATACATTCGACCATAAACTTGAAAAAAGTGAACCATGGTATTGAACTGACCAATAAGAAGAATGACAAAGAGTGTTAACTTCTTACCTGTTGTAGTACATTAAGTTGAACATAAACTGCTGTTTCTTACCATGGACAGATCTGTTTATTACCACGGACAGATCTACTATTTATTACCATGGACAAATCTACTGTTTGTTACCATGGACAGATCTATTTATGGTTTGGGAGCTGCATTTCACAATGGACAGTGGCCCTGAGCACAAATGGTTAACTCTTCAAAGTAGCCTAATATGGTGAAGAGAGCCCAGGCTTTAGATGCAAGCACATCTGAGTTAGCACCCTAGCTCAGTTAATTGGTAAATCACTTACCTTGTATAGGTTACTTGCTTTCCTTAAGCCTCAGGTTCTTCATGGCACTAACCATACTGACTTTGCATAGCTGTTGTGGATATTATATGTATGTACAACACCTAACACAGATACCAGGTCTATGATAGGCTCTTGGTAAATGACAGCCACCTTTTTTTAATCTGAAGAATCAATCAGTTCTGAAATTACCTCAGTTCCTTTACAATTTAAACAGATCACAAGCATCATTTAGTACCACTTTTAAAGGCTAACTTATCACATGCAGTGCTGGAATAATTGGTATGACACTATCTGCTTTATGCTTGTCTTCTGGCTTAGAAGACCAAGATCGAAAGCCAAAGTCATGAACTGTCTACTGCTGCAAAGCCAGATTGTGTTGCTGCTCTCTCTGAGACAAGTTTTAGTGTCAGTAGAATCTTGACTGTCCTTTCTGGATATATCTTTACCTATATCTATATCTGTATCTATATTGGTATCAGTAACTATGTCTGTATCTCTATCATCTCTATCTCTCTATCTCTATCTCTATCTCTAGCTACATCTGTATCTTTATCTATCTAGTACTGCAGGATTTGGCTAATATCTTGAAATTAGTGTGAAGGGAGAACCCAGTGGAGAAATTTCCTAAGGAATACATGCTATATATAAGGCATCAGTGTGAATCATCTGCTCATGACAGATACAGTCTGTGAGGAAAATGGCCTTGGTTCTTATTAAAAAGCATACCATACCTTAAATTCCATTTCACAAATATGCACGGAGTACCTAATAGCAGCCAGGTATGCTTGTAATAGTATAAGACCACATTGCATGAACCATGACCAGAAATTGTCTTTATGACAACATTGGTTAGAATCTATGTCTAAAAGCTATTAATTATCTTTATACTGTAAAAGGAAAAAATCTATACCATGTTTCTCTTCAAGATCTTAAATGGGCACCTCACCACTCACATCCAAAGGGGCCAGTAGCTCTTAATCTCAGGGAAGCGTTTCAAGAGTTGCCTCCCACCATTTTCTGCCTCCCACCAAACGCTGATTTCCCAGTCTTCTTTGAAGTGGTATATCTAGATTGTTCCTCTCTTGCTTGCCCCTGTGACTGAATGCTTTTTTTTCTTTTTTATTGTTAGACTTACTAGGGTGACACTGATTAACAAGAATTACATAGGTTCCAGGTGTACAATTTGACCGTGCATCGTCTGTGTGTTGCATTATATGTTCATCACTCAATGTGAGTTCTCTTTCCATCACCGTATATTTGGCTCCTCCTCCCCCCATCTCCCACCCCTTTCCTTTTCTTCCACTCCCTCTCCCTTGACGATTGACTGCTTTTTACAGGCTCTTCTCAGCTTTCTGATTTGCCATTCTTTTCAAATGCTAAATTTAAGAAAATAAGACAAAAATAATAGGAAAAATTTTTATTACAACTGTAAGTATTTGCTAGTTGCTGTGGATCTGAAACAAAGTAGGTTCAAGTTTTTTCTTAAGGTTCAGACCATGTGGCATATAAAATCTGAGTCTGTTGTGTAAATACGGAAAATCAAGCAGGCCACACCTTGGGTACATTGCTTAACTGTTCGTTGCCTCAGTTTCTGTGTATGTAAAATTCCTACCATGCAGTTTCCAAGGTGTTCTTCCCAGTTGACAAGAATAGAGATTTAGAGGTATTAGAGTTTTCTGTCATTGGCATTTGGGATATATTTCCTCAGTACCCTGAAGCACTAAACAGAGGAAGCCTAAATTCTTTGTTAGCTTCTGCTGTCAACGTTGAGTTGTAATTAAGCCCACAAGATACATCCTCAATAATGCAAAAGTGGGATCAAAAAGGTACTTCATTCCTGGTTGAAATACTGTGTCAACCAGAAAAGACAAGTGATATGACTACTTGGAAGCTCTGGGGTTCAATGTTGATGAACTGTTCGATTTTTTTTCTCTAGTTGCCTGCTACAATGACTTGGTATGAGGTTGATGCAGAGCAGTTTTGCAGCAAAAAGAAATGTCTTGGTTACAGCCCTCTTGTCCCTAACAGCTGTGTTTAAAAACTTCTATGCAATGTAATAATAACTTAAGAGACTTCACTGCAGAATATTGTATATGCATTCAGGATTTTGAAATTGATTTTACCATTCTGAATGTTACTTAACAAAATCACTTGCTGAGACTCACTGTGGAGAGAAAGAAAAGTATATTATATAAAATCAATTACCTACACTTTAATATCTTCCAATATGCATAAATGTTTATTAATTTGGTTTAGCTACCTACCTTTAAAATTCTATGTATAGTGAAAGTTCTGTTAGATCTTTTATAATATAAAATACATAATTAGTATGATTTTAATTACATGTATTTTTAGAATTGCATATTTATGCAGTATGTGAAGCTAGCTGAACCTATGTAAGAAAATCCCCTTTGCTCACACAAGACAGCATGCTCATCACTTAGAACCCTATGGAAAAAAGAAAAGAAGGTAGTGATATTTATACCATTTCTTTAAAATTTTTTGAAAAGAAAGCAAAAACTTATGTGGGAAATTATTCTTGTGTGATCATCTAAAGTTTTTGGTCACATAATAAATATTATGCTTAAGGGAGTCTTTTAATTCACAGATTCACAGGCAAATTCAGCTAATTGTACAGTAACATCTAGGGGGATAATGATTGAAATATTGTCTTTTCTTAGAAGGATACAGGGCAGGTGTGAAACAGGGCAGATAGCAGTTCAAAAGTGGAATTAAGTGCTTTGTTATCTTGACAATGTTATCTGTCATACAAAGTATTATGGAAAGACTGGAGAACTAGTTCCGTTGGGTTCTGCCACTTTTGAAAAAAATATTTTTTTTGGTGTAAAAATAGCTCATTGTAGATTTCATCCAGTTAGTGATTAATACTTCTTTGGAGAAATAACTTAGTCCTTTTAAAAAACAAAATTCTGACTGCTTATTATTATCAAACTATATTTTATTAGATTAACTTAAAATTACATGTCAGTAGCATCAAAGTTATAAAAGTTATTTGGACTAAACAGTGTGGAAAGGACTGTAGCGAAGGAAGGGAATTCTATTTAGTAGATTATCTGTAATACATGGTAATGTCAACACAGTAAAAAAAGTGAGAAAAGCAAACAAATTGAGGTGTATCATTCTCTGAATAAACGTTTAGTTTTAGTACCAATAATTCCACGGAGTCAAGTTTTAGTTTATGGTTTAGCCATTGTGTTCCCATTAACATAGTGAGATGTGGGTTGTTAATTACTCATGTACATTGCTAAAGCATGCCCCTTTAGAACTCTACAAATTAAAAACAAAATGTGTACTGAGCATAGTGGCAATGGCCAAAATCTTTGGCCCTTCAGTTTTTGTTGCATTGCCATTGCCTTTTTGAAAATTGTGACATGTATCATATACCCGAATGGAAAGGAAAAAGCATATATACAGCACAAAGAGTAATTCTAAACTGGATATCCTTGTACTTACACCAGGTTAGAACATGAAACATTGACATTACCTGTCAAGTCTTCTGCTGTCCCTTCACAATTATGTTGTCCTCCCTACTGAATCCTATTCCTGTTATCACCATTCTGAGTATTATGTGATTATTCCCTTGTTTGTTTGTTTGTTTGTTTTAGTGTTGCCACCTCTGTATGTTTTCCTATATAATATGCAATTTCATTTTATTTGCTTTTGAACTTTTTATAAGTTGAGTAATTCTTCCTATGTTCTTTTGTTTCTTGCCTTTTCTGCCCAACATAATGTTTTTGAGATTAACATGCTGAAATGCATAGTAATAATATCCACTGCTGCCTAGTATTCTTTTGAATAAATATATCACAGTTCTACCATTGATAGACTTTTGAGTTATTTCTAGGTTTTTTTTTCCTTTGGCTATTTTAAATAATGCTGCTATAAACATTTTGTACATGTCTCCTGGTTTACTTGGGTAGTATGCTGAGTAATGGCTTCCCAAAGATGTCTGCAGCCTAATCCACAGAACCTGTGAATTTGTTACCTTACTATGACAGGAGAGACTTTGAAGATATGATTAATCTAAGTATTTTGAGATGAGGAAATTATTCTGGATTATCTGGGTGGGCCCAGTGTAGTCAAAGGCTCCTTATAATAAGATGGGAAGAGGATGAGAGTTAGAGAGATTGGTAGATACTGTGCTGCTTTGAAATGTGTTTAGAGATGGAGGATTGGGCCAAGAACCAAGGAATGCAGATTGCCTACAGAACCTAGAAAAGGCAAGGGAATTATAATAATTTTCCCCTAGAGCCTCCAGAAGGATCACAGCTCTGCTGACTTTGATTTTAGTACTTCTGACCTCCTGAGTTTAAGAGGATTCATGTTGTCTTAAGCCACTAATTTTGTGGTAATTTGTTACAGCAGCAATTCTTTGGAATATATGTGTGTGTGTATGTGTGTGTGTGTATGTAGGACTAGAATTGTTGGGTCATAGGGTATGCATATGTCAAATTTACTATTAATGACAAATTGTTTTTCAAAGTAGGGCTATACCAGTTACACTTTCTCTAGCAATATGTGTTGGTTTCTGTTATTCCACACTCTTGCTAACATTTGATATTGACAGACCTTTTAGTTTTTGCTAATCTGGTATGTTGTCCCTTTGTCATTTTAATTTGCATTTTCCTGGTTATTAAAGAGGTCAGTCAATCACCCCATGTACACTTTTATTCCAGGAGATGGTGATAGCATTAGCACGATTTACCCAAATTTAAAAAACAACAACACTTAACATCATGCACAATGTTGGCCATTTCATGAAACTTTTCTCAAATTATGTAAGTTTTCCCAGTATAAAAAACTCTTTGAAAATAAATGTATGATAATACTAAATTTCAAAATCAACTTTGGAAAGTAGAGTTATTTTCTAATTTCAGCCTTAAGTTTTTTTTTTAACCTGTTTAGAAAATATGATGGAGAGTTTGTTGGGAGCGTAGAGAAATAGGAGTTTCCAGTTGTTAGAGTCAACATATCTGAAAATACAGAAGTAACATAAAGGAAAAACTTCAAGAATAAGAATATATTATAAATATATTTATATTTCATCTATATGAACAGATGAACAGTTTTTGTATCAATTCTCCTATGGGAGAGAAGTTCCTAAAAAGTACTGGTTTTATAAAGTTTTCTATAGAATAGTGTTGACTACCTCCAATGAGTACTAACTTACACTAAAACAGTGTCAGAAGAGCCCAGGTACTTTTCTAAAAGCTAACTCAGTCTATCATTTCGATACCCAGTTTTCTGAGTATGTTCAAGATCGGCTACTTGATCTGCCAACAGAATTATGTTGCTATTGTCTTTTAGTGGAATGAAATATTATGGGGTTTTTTTTGTTGTTGTTAAATATATATGTATTAATTCCCCTTTATGTCTTTTGAAAGCTCCATTTTCATCAAAATCCATGAAGTTAAACACTATGTTGCCATGTGGATGTTAATACTAGCTTAACAGATAACCTCTTACAGTGCATCTCTTATACAGTGCAAAAATATAAACACAGGGATATTGTGTTGTTGGGGCTTACCAAGTAAGCTCTCATATCCTTCCTTGAACATGACATCAGATTCTTCCATAATTTCTTTAAGTTTAGCTTTTGATAAAGCTTGTTCAACAAGCAGATTATTTGATTTAGTGTACTAGTCTACCATATAAGGGTACTTCTCTTCTCTGAAACAAGATCAACTTAAATAGCATAATATTTTTTCTCTAGTTGAATGTGCTTTTTACATTTATTTGTAAACAGTTCACAATTTTCAATGGTATTATGACATGTTGGGCATCTTTTCCCTTGGTATCTACTTAATGACATATCAACGTCTGTTCCCTGAAGTATGGCAGCTTCTCCTTTGACAAGACTGCAGATAATTGCTTCTACACTTGTCAGATTCTTGATATGAACTGTATGTTTCTGGAATTTTGGTCTCATTTTCTACAAAGGCAACAGACTCTTGATTAGTCATTTCTTCACTATTCAAGATTCATCTCAATTGATACTCTGTGTGTCTTTCTCTTCAAGGAGAATTTGTATTGGGCCAGCACCACCAAAGGCACCAGGGCACAAACTCTGGCACTTCCTCGTAAGCCCACTCTCTCCATAGCCACCTCATTTGCCTCTCAGCCAGGAAAAAAAGAGGCCAGTTACAGTGGGCAGCAAGCCATGCATGCACGTACTGCATGATAAACCCTGGAAATATCCCCCCCATCACCTTTTCGTATGTTTATGTTATGGGAGGTGCCTTTCCTATGAAATACTTCTTCATGTCAGTTGCCCATTTTCCCCACTGAGTATGCCTTCTCTTACTGATTTGTAAGAGTTCCTTATATATCTTCTGAACAGCAACCCCCTTACTGGTTATATATATTGCAAATATCTTCTCTTTCTCTATTGCTTGATTTTCATTCTTAATACTGAGCTCAAGTTAATTTTAATACTATTTATTTTAATTTATTTATCTCATTAAATTTTGCATTACTTGCTTGTTTAATAAAGAAGTATAAAGAAAAGTATATAACTATATATCATAATATTTTATAATTTGCTATTTCATATCAAGTATCTAACTTAATTCCAGTTTATTTTTAACACTTTATTTCTTTTGACACTCAATATTATTTTATATTAATTTCAGGTGTACAGCATAGTGGTTAGACATTTATATAATTTAAGAAGTGATCCCCTTGGCTAGTCTAGTACCCACCTGACTCTATGCTTAGTTATTACCATATTATTGACTATATTCTCTATGCTTTACTTTATATCCCCATGACTATTTTGTAATTACCAATTTGTACTTAATCCGTTCATTTTTTCACCCTGCTCCCCAACCCCCTCCCATCTATCACCCCAATATATCTAGTACCCATTTAGCACCATACATAGCTATTAAAATATTATTGACTGTATTCCTTATGCTGTACCCTACATCCTCATGACTACTTTGTAACAACCAATTTGTACTTCTTAATCCCTTTTCCTTTTCCACTCACCCCCAAACACCTTCCCATCTGGCATTCATCAAAACGTTATCTGTATCTATGAGTTTGTTTCTGTTTTGCTTGTTTGTTTTATTTTTTAGATTCCACATATAGGTGAAATCACATTACATCTGTGTTTCTGTCTGGTGTACTCCACTCAGCACAATACCTTCCATGTCCATCCGTGCCACCACAGATGGTAAGAACCCATTCTCATCCATGGCGGAGTTATATCCATTGTACCAGCTCTTCTTTATCCATTCATCCAATCCATTTATCCATCAGACACCCAGGCTGCCTCCACATCTTGGCCATTGTAAACAATGCTGCAATGAACATATGGATTCATCTGTCCCCTTAAAGTAACATTTTGAGTTTCCTCAGATAAGTACCCAGAATGGAAATACTGGGGCCTTTTTTGGTCTCTTATAATAGCCTTTGTTTAAAGTCAATTTTTCTGGTATAAGTATTGCTACCTTAGCTTTTGTTTTTGTTTGTTTGTTAGTTTTCAGTTTTCATGAAATACGTTTTTTCCCATTCCTTTACTTTCTGTGTGTGCCTTTTAATCTGAAGTGAGTCTCTTATAGACAGCAGATGTAAGGATCTTGTTTTCTTATTCATTCAAACACCCTATCTTTTGATTGGAGCATTTAATCCATTTACATTTGGTGACTAACTTTTAGTCAGTTTTCATAAATGTTCAGTGTCAACTTGACCAGTAATGTGAAGTGTCCTGTTTTGGGGTGTAATGTGTAGATAGATGTATCCGATGTACTTGTATACATGTATGAGCGTATTGATGGGTGGGTCATCGTGAAAGAGACAATACCCAATGATACCTATGAGATAATCTTTCTTTTTAAGCCTGGAAGAGGAACTTTTATGAAGTTTTAAAGTTGGAGTTTCCGTAGATATTGAAAGCCTATTATTATTACTCAGCCTAAACGAGCATGTGGGAGTCATATATTTGAGCAGCCCAGGGTTTGTTGTGGTTTCTGCTTCTGTTGTTCCATCCTATGCAGATCCTAAACCATGGAAGAACTGTAGTTGGTTAAACTGTTTGCTCATTTTATCAAAACATCTCAGAAGTGGATTGAGATTTATAGGATGATTCTTGACACTGCTGCTTTTATGGGAGTGAGTACTAGCTGATATGTCCAATCTTCCTAACCCAGCAGAACCCACTCATTAAAAATATGATGACTGGTGTAATTGGCTGGCTCTGCCAAGGGCTTGATCTGGTTCATAAAAAGGTCATTGTCCATTCTGTCAGCTGGCCAAGGAAATATCTGAAGCAAGGCAGCAGAGGCAGGAGATCTAACTCTAACCAGTTCTATCCAAGGGAGAAGTCAGGGTGCCAAAATTTAGGCTGAGTCAGTTCTCCAGTGTGTCTGTGTAGAAAGCTCACAAGCATTTTGTAGAAAGCATTTTGGTGCTTTATCCAGGAAAAGGTACCCTGGGTGCTGAGTCCGCTCCTGTGTCTATCCAGACGATTTACTGATGATTTCTGCTGAGGGAACTAATCCTCTGAAAGACCTAACTGCATGTTAATATCTTCAGTTTGATATGTCACTCATCTTCTCAAATGAGAGGGCTAGAGATTCATGTCCCTGTTGTTTTGTAGTACATATAGCCACATAACTTCTGGAGGGAGTCCCAGTACTCTCAGCACTGCTGCTTATTTGCCGCCAGGTTGGGTGAATACAAGTGAAATGCAGAGCCTCACCTAGGGACAGGAAAGAAAGGCTATAGGGACACAATAGCTTATGGTGGGGTTCTGCTATATGGAACCAACCAGCACCTGGAAGGTGAATGGGAAGTAGTGACATAACTGGTTCCAAGTCCTCTTCCCTATGAATGATGCCTGATCTTTTCTCACCTGAGCTTTCAGTGGGTGAATACACTCTTATATGGCTGAAAAAAATTTTCTTATTATTTTCTTCCCAACTTATATCTACTGGTTTAATAAGTAGTTGAGAATTTTGTTTCAGGAAACAAGATCAGGCTACCCATTTTTGGTTTCTAGTATTCATTATTTTGGAAAATTAAGATGTTTTCCAGCATTAAATATGTTATGCCACATAAGATGTTATGATGTTTGGCAACTAAATGTGGAGAGGGTCAGAGGCAGAGAGTTGAATGATCCACCCATTTGACATATCACAACATTGCCCAATTGTAGTATCTTGGCAATCTTTTTGGTTTTTGCTCTCTGTGATTTTTCAGATATATCAAATTTTCTTTGACATTCTCTGTAGCAATTCAATTTGACTTATTTTTTATGGTAAAGAGTTTTATAGCCAGGATGATAATGTTTACAAAAAATAACAGGGCCATTTAGACTGCTGTTTACATCCTGCCAAAAGTATGGAGTGCTATGCTATTTTTCACATATTTATATTATTTATGAAGACTGACTCACCTCTACCTTGACAGTTGTCATTTTATAAATCTTGCCTGTCTATTTTATTGGCATTCCAATAGTATAAGAACTTCTATCTTTATGGAGGGCACTTTTGGAGCTATAGTGCTGTCCTGGATATTAAGACCATTGCCTACAGGTAATTATGCTAATTAATACTGCTTTCTAAACTTCTTTCTTCATGTCATTTTCTCATGTCATAATGAAATCACTTATAACATGGACAGCAATAATCTATAGCACTTTTTAGTGATAGTGTAGATGTACCATAATTTAATAAATTTCTTATTAAATATTTATATATTTCTCAATTTTTCCTTATAATAAATTCCTAGAAGTGAAATTACTGTGATGAGTGTGAAAATTTTAAAGATTTTTGTTACATATTGCCAAATTGTTCTTCATATAAGAGGGTGCCAAAAAACTATACACATTTTAAGAAAGGAAAAAAACTGTGTTAAAATTGTAATACACAAATATACTCATAACAAAATATTAATATAAATCATGTTTGACTTCTACGATTACAAGAGGCTCTGAAAGTGGTTACCATCAGCATCCAGACACTTCTGATTACGGCGAACTACTGCTTGAGCAACATTGACCAGAGTGTCCACTTGTATCACTGCGCATGCTGTTTCAATTTCTTCCCAAAGTACCACCAGTGTAGGTGGTTTTCTGGGGTACTCCACATTGCTTAAGGTCCCCCATAGGTAGAAGTCAAGAGGTGTTAAGTCAAGAGAATATGAGGAAACTCAAACAACGTTTTCAAATTTCAAATACCTCTTGAAAATGATATTGCACTCTTCGAACAACTGTGCTTCCGACATTTTCTTTGACTGTCCTGCCTGTCCCGTACACATACAGAGGGTGCTGAAAAATATGTATACACATTTTAAGAAGGAAAAAACTGTATTAAAATTTAATATTTAATATGTGCCAATAACAAAAGATGAATACAAGTCACATTTGACTTCTGCAAGGACAAGAGGTGCTCCGAGTAGTTACCATCAGTATTTATGTAATACATAGATAACATTTCTTAAAATGTATATACATTTTTTAGCACCCCTAGTATATACATATACATATATATGGCATTCTATAATTTTTCATCAATTTTTCTATTTTTAGAATAGCATCTTACTGTTTTAATTATTGTAGCTTTGAGGTATATTTAAATATCAGGCAGCCATTGTATCTTAATCATCATGTTCTCACGAGAAAAAAATCATTTAATATATTTTTAAAAGCACATTTTCAAATAGTTTTCAAATGTTTTAGAACTTTTAGAAATTTTTAAAGAAAACTTTAAGATTATTTTTTAACATTAAACTTTTGACAAAGAGAATCAGTACCCAAATAAAATATGTAATTAAAATATGGTATATACACTATTAAATGAGAAACTATGATTTCTAAATATTTCCTATAACATGGGAAAGGTTAGGACCTGACTGATATAGCTACTTACAAATCATTTATATTTTGGGGCAACTTTTCAGGTTGTCACAGTTGCCCACAGTGAGAAGAGTACAAAAGGTGTTCTGTTCGAGGTGATCCTTGTTAGGATATTGTTTTTTTAGGATATTGTAATTTTTCAGTTACAGTTGGCATTTAATATTATTTTATATTACTTTCAAGTGTATAGCATAGTGGGTAGACATTTATATAATTTATGCAGTGATATTAGTCTAGTACCCACCTGGCACTATACATAGTTGTTGCAAAATTATTGGCTGTTTTCTCTATGCTGTACTTTTTATCCCCATGACTATTTGTAACTATCAGTTTGTATTTCTTAATTCCTTTGCCTTTTTCACTCAACTCCCCAAACCCCTTCCCCTCTGGCAAGTTCTTGTTATGTTTTAATGAATGGATGAGACCAAGTCTCTATTGTGTTACTATTACATCCGTACTCCTGACCCAGACCTAACTCTCTAGATATTAATGTCTTGACCCTGGCTTTCTCTGTATTTCCTGATTCCTGATTGCTTAACATCTGAGCCACAACTCCATGCTGACCATCCCTTGCCTGTATTCACCTTCTTGGTTCCAACCACAGCCTCGCTTCCCTAATTCATGGCAGTTCTTAGATGGCTCCATTGTGATGGAAGGAAGGAGCTTCTGGCTAGCTGACTTTTCTGATAGCTTTCTCCTCATGCACTGGCCTTTTCTCAGACATTTTAACTACACACAATAAGACTTATAGAGGATGGAGCTGCATTTTAACTTATAATATATCTGCACTCTCACTTATTTCTGTAATAGATATCTGTGTGATCTATTAAAGAAGTTTAAGAATTCATCATTTTCTTTTGAACTACCTCACCTGCAACTTTGATTTCAACTGCGCTGTGGTTTTTCCATTTTCCTGTGTCTTTTTTCTTGAGCTGTATTTGTATTAATACCTATCATAAGAAAGATAAATAATAATAGTAATGATGCCAACAATATGACAGACCAAAGAAAAGTGTCAACTAAGAAAGGAAGAACAAAGAAACAGTATCAGCAAACCAAGTTTACTTTAGCAACACCACTAAAGGATGAATAATCACCCAAGCAACTTGGTAATAACAAAGGCTGTTTTGAAATCTCACATTAAATTCTTTTATGGTGTCTGCTAACCACTAATTCAGTTTGGGAGACTTAAATGAATGTGTGCCCATTAAACATCTACCAAATAGAACTGACCTGTATGTGGTAACAAACTGCTATACTGCCTACCATACCACTTCAGGTCCATAATATAGTGAACTTTTAAAAACAAACTTATTTTGTATGATTTTATGCTATTCAAAACCCTACACATATTTTAGGAAAGAATTAAGAGAAACACAATTTTTAATGTAGACCAATAATTTCTGTGAATACATATTAAGAACAACAATGATAATTTTGCACTTTTTCTCAACAAGTATTAAATTAGGAGGCTGGAAGCATTAGCTATCTATTTACCATATGCCATATCTTTGTTTTTATGCAATGTAAGCCTTCCATCAATTCAGAACAATTAGTTATCCTTCTTTGTATGGAAAAAAGCACAATGGTACATTTCTAATCATTAAAGACTAATCAAAATTTCAAGAGCTTAGCCTTCCAAGCATTTTCTGGAAAATAAATGATGTTTATGATAAATCATAAATGTAAGGCGATGCTTTTATGAATTGGAACTAAATGAGTGTTACTAATTGATGTACCAATAAAAGCAATTTTTCTTATCAGACAGTTTGTCAATCTCTCAGTTCAAGTTTCAGTGGCTTGTTTATTTGTTTCATATTTTATATTTCCATTAGCTTCTCAGCATTGCAACTCCATAAGGTAGATGAAATGTGGGACTGAATTTGGTATTCAAACCTTCCTTTGCAGGGGCGGGCTAGTAGGGTGCTGGTAAAGGTATGCAGGCCCAGTACGTTAAGCCTTCTGGGAAAGTGAATGGAAAACAAAACAAAACAAAACAAATGCTAATGAACTTGTCATTAAAGCTCTAAAGCAGTGGTTTACCATCTGTTCCCCTCCAACCCATAGTGGCCTTGGATTTATTAAGTGTTCTCTAATTCAGTGTGGCTCTTAGCTCTGATCAACAGCCAAAAGTCAAATCTGCACAGCCCCTCCTCCTACCAATTATGATTTGATTTAAGGGTATCAGTAGTTACCAAAAGCTCCCCAAGTGAGTCCAATGTTAGGAAGGGTTGCCAACCACTGTTCTATACCTATGAATACCTAACAGTGTCTATAGATGAAAGAAATAACCATATATACACGCATATTTTGTATCCCCTTTCCTCTATAACCTATGGACAAAATAATTCACATAAACATTTCATGGAATTAATAGAGACTTTTTGCATTTACATGTTTCCTCATCTAGTATGGTCTAAAAACGTAATTACTATCATGTGGACATTCTCAGACTTGAAGCGTTTAATCATCTCTGCTCTGAAGGACCCTAGGCAGAATTGAGATTGGGGTTAAAACTATCATTCTTATAGGTTAAATGATGCTCAAGACTAGTTCTTGGCTTAATCATGTGTAATGGAAAAATTTACTATAAAGTGTTGGGAAGAGAAGCCTTAAATACAGAGGAGATAGTGTTAGCTTTGGCAACACAAAAAATGAAACTAGTCAGAGAAGATTAACATGGCCCTTGTGCAAGGATGACACACAAATTTGTGAAGCGCTTTATATTTACGAAAAAAAAATACAGAGGGGTTCAAAGAGATCTTGTGTGACTATCTTTGCTATGAGTCTGAGACCTGGATAAGACTTGTGGTTCTGGCTCCTGCTTTGGGGAGCCTTCAGTAACTTCGGTAAAGTGAAAAGAAGCAAGGAGGGATTCCCTTTTGCTCTGAAACTTCTTATGTGATTCTAAAGTAGTCTCTTTGGGTTTGGCTGAGATTGTAGAGTGCAGAAAGCATAGCCGTTTTCTCAAGGACCTCAACGGTCAGGCTGCAGGAGTTGGTTCTTTCTATAACCTTAATGGACCTTGTGGACCCATGTTCTAGATGTTCTCTCTGGCATCACTTTTATTTCAGGAACTTGAAGAACAGGGTACAAGCACAAAATCCTGGGTCAAAATGTATGCAATTACTGTTCTCTACGTAGCAGGCAAAATTCCATTGCCAAAAAGTAAAAACTGCTTTTGGCCTTATGACTTTGTCTTGTTACATATTACACATCATAGCTGAGTGTCACATGCAAAAAACAGATCCGTACAAAAGGTACCGACAAGATCCCTGTGCTTCTCAAGAGCAGTTACACTTAAAATATCTGAGAGGAAAATATTATGACATAAAAATGCTCGAAGCAAGAGGAGTCCACCACAATCATAAGAAACTCATTCCCTATTTTAACAACCTTATCAAAGAAGCCCTTACTTTAATTTATTAGAAATCTCTCTTGTTGTAGATCATTTCTTGTTCTTTTGTCCTAAGGGAGATGAATAAAAATTGGACACCATTCTCTATGTGCTATTTCACTATAAATCTAGAGGCATTTGTTAACAGTTTCCTATCAAGTTTTTATTTTCAGCAATACATAAGCTCAATGTTTTTACCTTCTTATTGGTCCCGTTTTCTCCTTACTTGACCTTCTATGAAGATTTGCTGGTGAGTGTGGTAAACTCCTGAAGACCTCAAGATGAAAGATATTGAGTAGAATCTCTCATCCTTACCTAAACTTTTTCATGTCAAGTCCTTTTCCTGAAACTCTGTGTGTGTGTGTGTGTGTGTGTGTGTATGTAATTTATTTATATATCTCAAACTACTTTGGGGTCAGTACCACCATGTGAATGGCCCATAGTCAACTAAACCTCAAAATGTCCACAAAGGAACTCAGATTCCCCAGTCAGAGTCTGTCCCTCCCCATATTCCTCACACTGTGATCCCTCCACTGCCCACCCAAGTCCCTGCACTAGATATATAGAGTCATTTTTTACTTCTCTTAACTTTAAAAATCTTTCATCAAATTCATCAGCAAGTCCTATTGAGTCTGCCTCCTAAATATCTTCTAATTCAGCCCATTTTTTATCACTCCGACCACCACTAACCACCATCCCAGCCCAGAGATAATTGATCTCCCACCTGGATCTTTCACTTCCAACTCATTCTTTACATATAAGCCAGAGTGGTTTTTCTAGAATGAAGAATCAGTCATATTATTCCCACCCATATTCATAAAACTCTAGTGACTGCCTCTTCCTCTGGCATAAATTTACAACACTGTACCTGCTCACTACGCATCTCTTCCTCAGCCTCCAGCTGGTCTTTCCCGTCACACCTCTGACTTCCCATGAGAACTGTCTTCACTTTCCTTCATGAATTTTACCAGCTTTCTATTGGACTGATTTTTTGTGTATAAGCTTAAACATTTCACTTTCTTTGGGAGATTTTTTTTTTTCTGACCTTAGACTGGATGTGGCCCCAGGCTGTGTGATCCACAATGCCTTAAGTTTCCCCCACTTTTACACTCATTTGTGGCCATGACTTTTTTTTTTCCTATCTTCTATTTTTAAACTTCCATTCACTCTAAAACATCAGATAAATATGGCCTTTCAATTCATTGTTTTCCCAGTTTTCTTTATGTTATATCTCAGTTTTGGGCTCAACTTTCTTCATTTTTTAAAATTGGAAACTTAATCTAGAGATTAATACACATTAGGAAAGTGTGCAATTGTTTCAGCTCTTCCAACCTCCACTGAGATAGATTATATCAAGTTTTGAGGTAATTTGTGAGAATTATTTCAGAAAAGGGTAATGAAGACATGGACAAAGCATGTTTTAAGATGTATTATTTTTTTAAAAAACCAGTAAGACTTAATGAAATAAATCTTCTCAGCTTTTAAATTGGAAGATTAGCACTCACTATCTTTATCAACATATTTGTTCTCCTCGAGTTCCAAGTTTATCAGGTGGGTGTAGAGAGCTGGGCAGATAGTGGGAAGACATTTTTGTGCCCCCAGTCATGCTGAATTGTTCTGTTCTTCTTGTGTGGTTTTGGATATTTTGGCAAAGGATATCCACATGGTCTTGGTTGTTGGTCTGCTGAGAACTGAACTTTGGTAGATGAGGTTCTTCTTCAGAGATGCAGACTATCAGAAAGGTAAGAGCAGACAGACCATGCCCATACCGGGGAGGATTTTCAAGTCCAGTCTAACATGGTCGACACCACTGACACTTAACCCCCAGAATTCATACCACACCCCTTGTTCCTTCCCAATTTAAGGCTTTCCCTGTCAGTGAATTTGATTGCTCTTATAGTGACTAAGCTCTTTATCATTTAGGAAAGTTGTTCTCATATGACAATGACCTATGAGCATTTAAAAAATACCAATGCCTAATATTGGTTGATTCAATTTGGCATGGGGTGGAGCCCAAGCACTGGTATTTTGAAAACTTCTCAGTTAATTCTCACATGCAGCCAGGGTGGAGAATGACTGATTCAGGTCACAGGATGCAACTCATCTTGTTTAATAAACTGATTTACTAACCTTTTTGACTTTCTTTATATGTAGACTTTCACCTTCATCTCAGTCTCCCCATTCCATAAATGGCACTTCCACCTATACAGTTTCTCAAATTAAAGCCCAAGATTCGTTCTTCTTTCTCTAGTGCTCTACCTGCAACCAACCGTCCATCAGGAAGTCGACTCAATTTCCAACATATCCATCTGTTTCTTACTTCCATTGCTTTTCTCTTAACCCAGACCATCCTCTCACCTTACCTGGACCCCTGAAATGTTCTAATTAGACCGCCCTATTCCAATCCTATATCATCTTCCAAATCTTTTTAATTAAAAAAAAAAGGTCTTAAAATTTTTGTTATAAAATGTTTCAAATATTTAGGCAAGAATAGGCTATCAAGGTTTATAAGATCTTAACATTGTACTATATTTGCTTTACAGTTTTTTTTTTTAAAAGAAGGAAAACTTTGTAGTTAGAGTTCAAGTGTCCTCCCTGCCTTCCCAGAGATGACTACTTGTATAAATTTAGAGTTCATTATCCCCAGGCATGCTTTATACTTCTGCTACATATTTGAATCTATATATAACATTAAGCATTGTTTTAAAATATTGATGATATTATATAGAAGGTATAGGATTATAGCTTGTTTGTTTCACTTAGCATGTTTTTAATACTTGTTCACCTTAATTCAACTAGTTTAGTTTGTTCATTTAAATGGTATAGTAGATTATTGAAACAAGAGATCATAATTTTTTTTTAATTTTTCTATTGACCAACATTCAAATGGTTTTCAATTTTTTCTCCTGACTTTGTGATACTGGGGATACCACAGGCTTTATTGAAGACCAGCACTGTTTGATCCTGAGGCTTGTCCACAGCCAGCCTCCCTAGGCCCTTAGATAAAGTTCACAGATCTAGATGGTGGTAGATAGTAGTGCTTAGTTTTTGTTTTTTAAGCCTCTTTTAACAAGGGGGTACCTAGGGCATTGAGAGAGGCCCCATTTCAGCCCCTGGCTGACACAGTTTATCATCTTCTTTGGAATATTTTTAGTCCTTTACCTTTAGGAGCCAGTCTTTCCTCATTCTCTCACTCTCACTTTCTCCTTCCTTCCCTTCCCTGCCCTGCTCTTCCCTTCCCTGCCCTGCTCTTCCCTGCCCAACCCTGCCCAATGCTGCCCTCCCATCTTTCTTACCATTTGAAAGTAAGTTGAAGGTAGTATGTTTCACCTCAAAATACTCTAGCATGTGTGTCTAAAAAATAAGAACATTCTTTTACATAATTGCAGTACCACTATCACAGTCAAGAAGGTTTATACTGAGGTATTGATATTACCTAACATTAAGTCCTTATTCAGCTTTCTCTAATTGTCCCCTCAAAGATGGTATAACAGTTTCCAAGGAAGGATCACACAAATTTTGTTTCCAAGTCTCTTGTCTTCTTTAAAACAGCACAGCTCCCATGGCTTTACTTTATTTTTTATTTTTTGTCTCACAATATTGACATTTTTGAAGAGTCCAGGTCAGGCTTCTGATAGAATGATCAATAATCTATGTTTTTAACTTTCTTGGTGATGTTGTATCCTTCTCATTGCAACACATCAGGAGACATGGGATCTTGTCCCATTAATGATGATGCTAAGTTTGATTACTTGTTTAATATAATGTCCACCACATCTCTTTATGATAAAGACGTCTTTTCTCTATGAATTTAATAAGGAATGCTTGGGGTGTCCTATTGAGACTATGTAAATATTGTGTTTAATAACAACCTTTCACCCAATGGTATTAACATCTATAGATGATCCTTGCCTGTGTCTATTAATATTATTATATTGGTGGTTCCAAAATAGATATTATATAATTTTATATCTCCTACATTTTTAAGATGACAGTCTATAAAAAGCCTTTTATCTTGCCCTTTTCACCACACTTTTTTTAGTATTTTAAAAGTATCACTATGGGCTCATAAGTTTTTATTGTTTTTTTAAACAGGATCATTTGACCAAAGTAAAGTAGTATTTTTTTCAGAGTGCTTAATAATATAGTCCTTATGTATTTTATATGATACTTTATAGCCAGTTGTCTATGTGAAATAAAATATTTTAATATGTTAATAGCATAGTACGGAGTTCCATTAAAAACACATGCCTCTTTCCCAATTTTGATATGTTGTTGTAGTTAGATTTAAAGTTTCTCTTTTCATTCATCATGGTTGACAACTATGGTTGTGATTTATTTTCATTTATATTCCTTGGGTAAGTTAAACAGTAAACCAAATCTGTTATTTTCATGAAAAATTCGTGAAGTAAAGTTCCCAGGGATGAAGCATTGTACACAGAAATGCACGTTTCTCTCCTCCTCCCTGACAACACACATGTAGTTAATGCCCTCTCTGTCTTGCTTTTAGGATCGAAGATTCAATGACGAAATCGACAAGCTGACTGGATACAAGACGAAATCCCTGCTGTGCATGCCTATCCGGAGCAGTGATGGAGAGATCATCGGTGTGGCCCAAGCCATAAACAAGATTCCTGAAGGGGCTCCATTTACTGAGGATGATGAAAAAGTAAGATTTGATGCCTTTTGTGACTTGCACCCTTCTTCCTGATCATTGATTGTTATTCTTCCTGAAAAGGACAGGAATTATGTGAATAGCAGTGGGATTAGCCCATTCATGAATCAAAGAGCTTTTTCTCAAGTTATACAAAATGTAACAGGAGTTTTTGATATTTCGTAGAAGATGGCATAATTGAAAATAATTTTTTTATCTTTTTCTTAGCTTGCTTTTCATTATAACCCTCAGTAGCATACTTATTATTACCTGGTCTTTATATTCCTTAGAAGTCAGCTTTTTAATTGAGGATCACACCACCACCACACATGGCCCAAAGGAAAATAGGGGAGACAGGAATATTACTGGGTTTCAGAAACTCAGGACTTGCTCTTATATTTTTATAACTATGATGAAGAATTGTTTTCTCAACTCTTACATAAAAATCTCAATAAGATGAATATTTTTAATTGTTATTGCATATTGCTAATAAAATGAATGTTATTTTTATCCTTGAGGAGCGATTGACCTAGGTAGAAGTGATATACTTTTTCTGAAATTTTAAGTTTTTTCACCAGTAGTTTATTCACCAGCTCATATTAAAGGAGAGACTCTTCAAAGAGCTGAAGTTCTACCTTTGAAGCTTTTACCTTCATTGTAAATAGAATCTGGTGGCATATTTATAAGATTTGTAGTAAAAGCAAATTTCAAGTTAGTTTAAGTTTGATGACTGCCATAATCCCATTTAATTAAAAAAGACACTTTATAATTTAACCTTCTGGATGTGAGGTTGCTATTTGCCAAGGTTAATTACTAATTTAATGCCTTAAATTAATGCAAATATCTGGTACAAAAAGTGAACATAAAATATGACTCTAAGGAAACAAGATTTTCAAGTGAAGGGAGTCCTTTACTGAGATTATTTTTGTTGTCAAATTTGAATCGCCCCAATCCCGGAAGAGGTTTATAAACCTTTAGAGCAGGAGATCTCAGACAGTTTCTTACCGAGTCAGTAAGCAATGGCAATATGTAGGCACATATGTGGGGCCCTAGGAATCACAAATACAAATTTCAGACTTGTTATGCCATTCTGGAGCTGCACAAAGCAGAAGGCATGATCAGCAACAGATGCCTAGGACATGTTGGGTGCCTAGGTAAGAGATGGTTAGTCTTAGTTGAAGAAGCCAAAGAGGCTCCTCTGAAGAGATGATATTTGATCTGACCTCTGAAGAAAGCATTGACCTTCATAAGACAGTCAGGTGAGAAGGTGAGGAGTTTGGAAACGCACAAAATGTAGGCCCCTTCATTCACTATGCATCTATTTCCATGTAATGTAAAGATAAAGCAAAAATTTTCTTTTGTGCATTTTGTACCAAAGACGACAGAGTCCTATAATAACATGCCTCTTCTATGGATTTACATATTAGGATTTGAGTTTTGTGTCTTTCCAAATGTAACAGTTACATGCCCATGACATCTCCCATTTAGTTTATATTCAGATAGTAGTACTCTGCCTCCTTCATTTAATCAGATCCCATTATGTATTCCATTCTAATCTCTGATTCCATTTATGTTAGGTGTGTTCTCTGGATTTTTCTCAGTGAATTTATACTTATGAGCCAGGGCTTTATGAGCTCTGAATGATTTGCAGAGTGGTTTGCACAGGGCTTTGTACTGGTCTTGAACAGCATCAGTGTTTCAACTTACTGAGAACAAGGGCTGAAGCCTAGTTCCTGCTTGGCTAAGGATGAGCATCCTTCTCTGAGTGAGTCCCTTAATCTCTAATTCTCAGTTTTCTCATCTGTTAACTATACTGCCCACCGTTCTACAGCATGAGAGTTAAATAATATCATAAACAACAAATTCTTTGCAAAACATAAAAACTAAGCAAGTATAAAATTCTATTTTTAAATTATTATTTTCCCAAAGAGTTTAAAAATGTTCTTCTATTTTTATTATTTTTCCCTAGACAACTTATTTCTTAGATTCAACCTCATTTGAGTATGTCCTTGCTCCAAATGTTCTTCTGTTTTTCTCCTTTGCAATTATCCCATGTCCCCACTGTTAGCTTTTTATTTTCTCCAACCTTTACAGTTCTCTCTTTTGATTTAAAAACCCTACTTTAGTCTCACTTTTTGGAAGAAACTTTACCAGTTAGGGCAGGTAGACTGTGTTTGTGCAAGTGACACTAGATGGAGAGTATTTTATCTCAACTTGGGTATCTGATTATTGTTCTTTCCTGCAACGGTTTTGTATATTGTAAACCAAACAGGAGTAGTGAAGAACACCACGGCATCTAGAAATGATTAATGCAAAAGAATAGGATACTTTTTCCAAATGAAAGAAAAACGACATTGTGGCATAATGGCTGCATGCAGGCCATGTAGTGAGTCTACCTGGGTTGAATTTCCATCTGTGATATAGCATGCATAAACTTGGCCAAGTCACTTAGCTTCTCTTTGCTCCAGTTTTCTTCTGTTGGAAGAGAGATGATAATAATAGTAGTATTTATCTCATATGGTTCTAGGGGGATTAAATGAGAGAATACAGGGAAGAACTTTGAAGCACTCCTAGCAAAAATAGTAAGTCCTCATAAAAGATTAGCTTTTACTGACAGCACATTAATACATGTGAGATAGCCAGGTTTCGGTTTCAAAAATTATCTCTGTATTATGTAAGTCTATCTTTATTAAGCACAGTCTATATACCTGTTTTACTGATGGAGTTTCAACAATGAAAGGAGGGGATACTTCTTTATAAATTCACAATTCTGTGCAATTGATTTGTTAATGCACATACTGTTTTATTTGGTAGTACAAGATGATGCTTCTACTAATTTGTATTCTACTTTTTAATGTAAAGTTACTTCTTACATATATGTCCACATGTGAATGTAGTCTACCTCACCATTTTAAGGATTATAAAGTTTTCTTCTTTTTCTACAAAGCCTAGTTTGCTTAGTCACTGTCCTGTTACTGGAAATTTGGATTGTTTCCAATTTTTCACTAATACAGAATAACCCCTGAATGAACATCTTGAAAAAATTACATTTTTCTTTTGTGTTATTTCCTTGGGGTATATTCCAAAGACTAAAATTACTGAGTCAAGGGGCAAGAAAAGTTTTATAGTTCTCATTCCAAGTTATCAAATAGCTTTCAGAAATATTGAACCCATTTACAGTGGTAGCAACATGCATTTACCTCTTTTTGCAGAGCACTGCCAACTGGTTCCGTTCATATTTTAAAGCTCAAATTAGTTTCCTTAGTCTGCCAGACTGGCTTCAGACAGCGTCCTCTCACATTCACCAGTGTGAACTCCAGCAACAGAAGTTTCCGTGTGACGTACGAGTAAGGAAACAAGGAAGGGAAATGGGAATTTGGTGCTCAGTGTTAGGTAAGGGGCTTCAGATCAGACAGCCTCCAGGACAGGTTCGGGTCTCTGCCCTGTTATTTATTAGCTAAGTGATCTTGAGCAAGTCGCTCAACTCCTCTTTACTGCAGATATTCCAGAGTAGGGTTATTGTGAGCAGTAGACTAGATGACAGATGTAAAGTGCTTAGGGTAGCACTAATTATCATTAAATGAGGTTCATGGAATCTCACCCTCTATTTTCCTGTATACACATAACTGCTATGTCATTGTTCATATGGGCAGTGGTGAATTTATTGCATGTGTAGCATATGATTGGTATATCCTGATTATCTTAAAATGTCGAATTCTGGAGACTATCAGCTGTTAGGTATGCAAAAAAGAAAACCATTTTGCAATATGAGACTCAGTAAATTATTTGCCTAAGATATATAAAAAAATTAAATGTGATATATTCCTTTCTAGGCTATTGATGTATCCGTATTGTCTGTCTTGAAAATCCCATATCTATGTTTCAGTGGCTATGAAAGAGCCTGAGAAGGTCAAGTCCATTCCCCACCAACCCCGTCCTCATCTGATGCAGGAATCTTTACTGGACAGATGGTGATCCAGTCCCTGCCTAAAAACTTCCCTTTTAACAACATTAAAATCATTATGCTCTTTAAAGTTCTTGCATAACTAGCAATAATTTAATCAGCAGTGGTTAGAGTTTTGTGTGAAATAGTTTGCCATATGCACATATTAGTAATTTAAGTTGCATACTGACAAATTACTAGTTCGGTAATTCATGTTGGAAGTGCACACAAAGCCATAATACAGATGGGATGACTAGATTTTTCTGGTTCACTTCAGCAAATGTTCCCATTTTTCAGTGATATGTATAAGCTAGCTCATTTAGGTGGCATGACATTTAATTAGTTTATCACTTCATTATTCCTGGGTGAGTACGGGGAGCTATTCTTTTGCAGAATAAAATAATGAGATCTGGATGGGAGCAAACATTTGTGATCTAGCAAGATGTATGGGCACTCCAGATGAAACCTGTTACGTGGAAACAGGCTCTTATCTACCCTCACCAGGTTGCCTAAACCTGGGATCCATGGAGCCATTTCTCTGTTGCAGTTCTGCATGAAGGGTATGTCTATTGCAGTTACTTTCCAGCAGCTGACAGATAAGCAGTTGCGGCTTGAAGTTGTTCTTTAGCTAATCTCTATAGGGTTTGTTTAGCCTGTGGTCACCTCTCTCCAGCTCATTATTCAGACTGTTCAGCTACCCTGCTGCTCTCCTTTGTGCCAACATGTTCAGACACCCTGCAGAGCTGAGATGCAGCCAACTGTGCTTGGTGGCTGTGGGACTGGCCACATTCCAGGAACTTGTTATGGGTGATGCTTCCCTGCCAGTTGGTGTTGAGGATGGTTGCAAGGATGATGCTAGTAGCAGAACCTTGAGTTTTGTTATTTCCAACAGGCCCGAGACTCACAGCCAAATAATGGGGAGGATTTCATAAGCTCTTGGACTTATATTTGTAGGCTGTTCCTGATTGTGCAAAAGCTAATGATCAGGATCCTTGTGAGATGTCAAGGCTGTAAAAGGTATTAAAGTTCACTTTAGTGAGGAGGATGGATGTTGACTATATCACGCAGATAGGGGTGACAAATTGGTGGTCCCAGAAGATTGAATGCAGCTCACAATGTGCAGCTTCCATGGAATCTGACTGGCATAGGGTTGATTTTTCTTGAAAGCCTTTAGATAGTTCTAGTTCTGCCATAAATAGCCAATACCTAAACAACTAGTCGGTTTAATAAAAATGACAGAGTGGGAGCAAAGTTGGACAGGATTCTTCTGCCATCTTATGAAGAGTTAGTTTCTACACGGAGGTACTTTTCAAAAGTACTTTTCAATAGTTATTTTTAAAAAATTGTTTATATACATGGCTACTGGTATTACAACACTGCTACGCAAGTTTATGTGCTTTCTATTAATACTCCATTGTCTTTTGGATATTCTAATGTTAAGCAAGAAATGAATTAACTAATTGTAAGAAATGGCCTTTGTGTTCTTATCTCATTTTTTTCTTTTGTCCATCCATATTCCAATTAACTTAGATTTTAAAATCTGTGGCAATAAAATTATAATTAATAATCAGTGTTCGGCAAAAAGGTTTTAAAAATCCTGCAAGATGGCTCATGATTGCAAGTTATATTTGATCAATAAGATTTCAATCCTGAAAACATTTGGATTAAATCTTGTAATTTGGTAATGACAGCACTTTACCTGCATTTAAACTGTCTCATCACTGCACTTTTTGCCTTTTAACAGCTATTACCCAGTCCTGTGTAATCACTGTGAAACTATAAGAGATTTGGAGACCTATTTATTCATGTTCTATGTGTTCATGGACTAAATCTGACCAAGAGATTCAGAAACAAGCAAGTTTTATGAGAAAACTATTACCAATACAGTACCTGTCAGAACCCAGGTTAAACTCCAGGGAATTTTTCTATCGGAGAGATATTGTGGACTTCTAGCTCTATTCTCTCCCTCTTCCTTAGGCAGAGTTTAAGTCTGCCTGCCAGGGCCCAGCTTAAGGGTTAACACTCAGCAAGAACTGGTCACCTTGGCCCCACCCCCCCCAAGTGTTCTTGTGCTTCCCACACCCATACCTTTACTTACATGCTAATCTAATTGCACAAAATCCTCCTCTTCTTCACCCTTTTTCGAGGCTTAAATCAAATCCTGTCATCTCAGACTTAAAGTATCAAGGCACTATTCTGAAAGTTATTATTTGTCCTTAATAGTAGTTCTTAATGTTTTATAATTTTACATTTTTTTTCAGATATCTCCAATGATTGCAGTTGGATTTTGACTAACCATTCATTGAGAAAATATATAACGACCAAATATTCAGGGAGTAAAAAAAAAAACACAACAGTTGACAAAATGAAGGACAATATCCACATAGTGTATTTTTTTATTTCAAATGCAAATAGTATGTGGTATCATTGCAAATTTACAGGCCCTTTACAAAAATTCTGATGGCATTGGTTATTTCTTGCTACCTTAGCTTCTCTTTTTATGCTTCTAAGAGTTACCAAGGAACTGATATGTGCTTACATGCAGCATCCTTCCTTCTATACTTTTCATATACTTTGCAGAACCTTGTAAGGTGGTTTGCATTTAACAGGAGCATGAAATAGCAGGAACATGAACCCAATGAACTAAATAAGTTGCAGGACTGTAACTGTTATCAGGCAGAATGGGGGGGGATTTTGAGTGACCATTGATCCAAACATTGTTTTTAATGGCTGAGTAGTGTTCCATCGTGTGGAAGAACCATTCATTCATTCACTGCTTATTGAGTTTCTACTTAGTAGACACTATTATGTTTGAGGCACTGTTCCAAGTACTTGGGTTAAACCAATGAATAAGACAAACAAAAATTCCTGTCCTCTCAGAATTTACATTCTTGCACTAAAGATACAATAAACAAAGTAAATATGTAAATACATAACATAACTTCAAGTAGTGATTAGATATATAATTTTTAAAATTTAGATAATCCAACATTTTTTCCCCTGTAGCTTTTATCCATGAGTGTGTTTAATTAAGTTTAGGTAATATCAAAAGAACTCACAGTAGAATATGATCTTTTACTAGAGTGAAGATTTGATACAAAGCTCTCCCTCAAACAACTATGATAAACTGATGGACTTTTCAACTGAGTCTTTTTCTTTTTTCCTCTAAACTCTAGTTGTTCACATTAAGTAGTGTGTCCCTCTAGGTCTAGGCTGCCTTAAGCACTAGACTTAAAGCACAAGAAAGTATTGTCTTTTTATCATGTTTACCTCAACTATCTATGTGCTGCATTGTCTCATGAGTATCAAGCTGTAATCACAATATAAGTGTACCATCACCTGAACCAGGAAAGTTAAGGCATCAGGATATATATGTAACACATAATAATATATAATAAATATTTATATATTTATATATTATATGTATATATTATATATAATAAATATTCCATATTTATTATATATTATAAATATAATATATATCATATATTACATATTATATATTATATATGTTGTATATCTGTATGTCTGGGGCATCTGGAAGGAAAAGTTTGGGGACTGAGAGGAGTTTGGTGCACTCTGATGTTCAGGGACCAATACCTTCGTGGCTTTTTAGAGTTGGTAGGACGTGAAATAGACTTTGTAGGCTGACCAGATATCCTGTTTTAAACAGAACAGAAAACAACAGTACTGTCCCATTTCAAATGTTACATCTGGTCAGCCTAGTCTCATGGGGGTAAATTCAAGGTGTCAGTAGGCTGGCTGTGCGTACTGTTGAAGTGGAACAATACCATTGTTTTCTGTCCCATTTAAAATGGGGCATCTGGTCAGCCTACTTAGTCAAGCCACTTCTAAAAGTACAGAATGACAAAAAACTGTCTTGTAAATTCTGTCTCTGATTTACACAAGACTTGGACAAGAGACAATGATTTGCACTCTCATATTAGAAATAAATAAGCACTTGTTGGGAGAAAGAATTAGTATTGCAGAAGTAGAACAGGGTGTTGTGGATTCTTGTTTACTGGTGATTTCAAATTAAAATGGAGAACTATCTTCTTTGAATAACTAGTTTAGTGTTATTGTCTGAATAAAATAGCAAGGTTGCTTCCTTTTACCTTAGACTGCTGAATACTTGAGTTGGAATTTTAAAAACTTAAATCAAATTCTTTTGTAATCAAAAGTGAAATTTAGTAGAATTTCAAGTATATTTGGTTGTCTTTGAATTGGGCATCTCTGTCTTTCTTTTTTTTTTTTTCTTTTTTTTGTGATAAGATTATTTTCTAATTATAAAAGGAATACAAGCTTATTATAAAAAATTTGCAAAGTACAAAAAAAGGGAAAAACTAAAATCATTCATAACTCTTAATTTTCAGAGATAATACTGTCAATATATTTGTTGTATTTCTTTATATTTTATTTATCTTTACCTATAAGTAAAGATGTATTTTCAAATTTGCATAATGTAGTACACATGGTATTTTATCATACTTCAAACAATTCTTCAAGGATGCAATTTATATGTTTGCATTATATTTTACCATATAATTGTACAATAGTTTATTTAATCATTTTATTCTTCAGTTTTTAGGTTGTTTCCAAAATCACATTATAATAAAATTATAATTAATGAACTTATTTATAAATAAACCTTGGACCACATCTTAGGATAACTATGTTAAAATGCTGTTTTGTAGGTCAGAAATATTGGTAATTTCCTGTGGTTCAAACTGATACTTACAATTACTGAGTCAAGGAGCTTGAACAATCCTTTTTTTATAACAGTCTTGTTGAGATATAATTCACATGCCATACATTTCACCTAGTTAAAGTATACAATTCAATGACTTTTATTATATTTGTAGACGTGTATAACCATAACCACACTCAATTTTGAAACATTTTCATCACCTCAGAAGAAACCCCATACATGTTAGGAGTAATTCTCCATTTGCCCCCAGCTTTCTCAGTTTAACAATCTATTACCCATCTCTGTGGATTTACTTATGGACGATTCATATAAATGGAATCGTGCAATATGTGGTCCTTTATGACTGACTTTTTTTTTTCAGTTAACATAATGTTTCCAAGATTCATCCACATTGTAGCATGTATCAGTATTACTTCACTTTTTTTGTGGCCAAATAATATTTCATTGTATGGGTATAACACATTTTATTTATCTATTTATCTGTTGATGAACATTGGGGTTGTTTCTACTTCTTGACTGTTATGACTAATGCTGCTGTGAACATTCATGTACAAGTTTTTATTGGATATATACTAAGTAATGGAATTGTTGGGTCATATGGTAACTCTAATGTTTAACCTTTTGAAGAACTGACTGTTTTCTAAAATGGTTGCCCTATTTGACATTTCTGTTAGGAATGCGTGAGTGTTCCAATTTCTCCACGTCTTTGCCAACATTTATTATCTATTTTATTATAATCACCCTAGTAGGTTTTTCATTGTGGTTTTTCAAAACTGCAGTGCCTTATCCTGATGGCTAATGATGTTAAGCATCTTTTCATGTGCTTATTGATGGAGCATTTAGTTTTAAGGCTCTTGATAAATTTCACCCATTTTCTTTCCAGAAAATTGTATTGCTTTATATTGCCAGTAGCAGTATCTCAACTCACTGAAACCTTACCAGCTTGAATGTAATTTTTTAAAATTACATTTTTTTATTTCTGATTTCACTTTATTTCCACTTTTAAAATTTATTCTGTGTGTGCACACATTCCACAAGGAATTGATTTATCTTTGGTATAAATTAATATATTTTTTTAAGTAGAAAAAGAAAACTAGCATGATGCAAACGGGCCTAAGCCAATTTGGTCAAACACAGCTATTAGGAGGTTCATAATAGCTCTTAGGTACATCATAATAGGTGACAAAAAATTTGAAGTAGTTTGAAGTAGATAGGAGTTGATTACTTTCCTATAACTTTGCTATTTGCTTTTAATGAAAGCAGATTTCAGTCCAAATTCTACTGAATACAAAAGTATTTATTTAAACAAAACTTTATTGGCAAGTTGGGTCAAATATTATAGTTCAGACACTCTGCTCACTAAGCTTTGTGAAGTCTAAACTCTCTGTTTTAGATGATCTAAACACCCTTCACAGTATTTAAAAAGCAGCATCTCATTGCTTTTGTGGTGGTCATTAGGCAACCATAATTTTTTGACCCCCTGGCAGGATCCAACAGCCTGAGGGACCATCCCTAAGGATACAAGTTTAGAACTTGCTAGATTTTTATACCTTACATGATACAGGGCTTGAGGGAGTATCTCTAGAATATTACTGCCTATACACATGTCTTGAAAACCACTAATTTCAGTAATTACAGTCCATATCTAATATTCATTGTGCTGACTAATTTCACAAACTACTGATTTCACCAATGAAAGTCTCTCTAACATTGGCAAAGCTACTCTTAATAATAGGTAAAGATCTCTGCATCACTTGTCATAGCTACATTTGGAGTAGGGCTTTCTGATTACCCCTTGATAGTAAATTCTTGATAGGGCAACTGTCTGCTCCCTCATGGCATATTAAACCTACTCCCCTCCACATACACACATAATTTTATATCACCCTCTATTAAAGAATTTAAAGCAAATTATGGACATCAAAAGAGCATGCAGCATCTTTCAGCGTTTGTTTTTCTTCTTAAACAAGAAAATAACATAAACCATTTGCCTACTCTGCAATAGGTGCTTCATGTACATTATCTAATTTAATCTCCAACCATTTTGTGGGTAGTTATTACCATTCTCATTTTATAGATGGGAGAAGGGGATGTGAGAGATTTTAAGAATGTGTCCAGATTATTGGGTTGTATGTTGCAGAGCTGGGCATTGTCGTCACTTCTCCGTTTCCTCATGTTACATGGGAATGCTTGATGGATGTTATTTTCCTATTGTGTCATCTTTAGGGAATCATGAATGCATAGACCATGCTATACCTGATGCACATGTGCAGATGGTTAAATATAATTTGGGATTCTGAATGTTTAATAAATTTTGGGGACAGTGTGTGACTCAGTGAAACATAATTTCTAAATTACATTGTCTGTTGGCATTTCACCCTTTCATAAATATCTCTAACCAAGTTTGAGTTTCATGTCTGCATGAAAAAATGGAAAAACTAGCAGGCTAAAGAGTTAAGAATCATTAAAAATAATGATGGCTTTGTACACCTACAACTGTGGAGTAGATAACAATATTTCTTATTCCATTTTTATGTTTTCAATGGCAAATAAACAAAATATTTTACATTTTGATTTTTTAATGTGTTTTTCCCTCTTGAGGATGAAAAGGAGGTGAGGATCAGTCTTAACTATAACTTACTTTTGCTTTAAAAAAGTTTTGTTTCAAGTCAGAATTTGCAAATAGCATTTAATTTCACTGAGCAGACTAGGTGTTCCAGTGAAAATTAGAGGGTTTTATTCTCTGTTTGGCAAAATTATGGAGCATGCTGTTTAAATGAAGCTACATTATATTCCTTGTTGGAGAATTTCAAATAGAATGTAAGATGACTTTGTAGCATACTTCGTAATTTTTATTTTTAACAGTGTATTGATTTTTAAAATATACTTGGATATTTAATTTTTCCTTTTCTTCTTTTCTGTATTGGAGGTAGAAATTAAACCATTTCTTTCTGTCGTTTTCCATTATTTCCTTTTATGTCTCCCACATGTACCCTGGATAATATCCCAAGTAGATATGATTATAGGCTATTTTCACTGGCAGATTCTGATTCCAGTCAACAACGTTAAGGAGCATTGCCCCCACCCCCTTCATATTCTGCACACTCCATTTAGAAATGAGAAAAAGTCTCAAAGGTAGACTACTATATTACCAAAGCAGCTAGCCCAGTCTCCCCAGGGAGGCCCTGATCTGGAGTGAGAGCATGTTAAGAGGAGGAGAAAGTAATGAACAGTTTTGAAAAATGAGGTTATGTAAGTTAGAGCTGCCCAGAGATGCTCTGAAGGTCTATTAGACACAGTTCTTGAAAAGGGGTTTAAATGAAACAAAAATGTAATAACAAAACTCTCTCACTGGAGAGAATTTAAAATGATTCCTCACTGGAATTAACTGACACCATCAGAAGGCCAGAACATGCTTTGTCTGTCTGAAAAGTGTATTCAGGATTTTGGAAGCATTTGTTCTCTATAGAATATAAGTGGCTCAGAAATCAATATGCTTTTTTTAAAGGTGCCACCCAGTGTTTGATAACAGTGAGTGATTATGTCCACTGAAGCATCGGGGAAATCTTAGTCCATCTTTGACCCTTGATTATTTGTATACTCTGTTTCCAAAAATCTATACATATCTCTTTCTGTCACTTAAAAAAGTGGTTCTAATTAATTTTGCAGATCCTTTAACACCGACATCAGTTTTGTTGCTAATTATTTCTCAGTGGTACATGTGGTTTAATGTAACTGAAATTTGTTCTAGGTATTTTGTCCAATGTTCTGTTTCCAAATCTGGGATGAGTCTTCAAAAGAAGCCATCTACAATTCTCTCCTGTCATGAAGACAGAGAATCACAGTCCTTGGATGAACCTATAAGTGTACATTGGTCCTTTTCAGTGTTTGACTCTAAATTTATTTTAAGACCTCAGCTTGGCTGTTTGACATGTTGCCTTCATGATTAGGACAGTCATGGGACCTTGATAGGAGTTTTGCTCTTCCTATTCTTTTAACCTCTGAGACAGAGTGGGCATTACCATCTCTTTGAGACTAGAAGTTCATTTTGCTCTAGATCTGGAAGGTCCATTGTTTTGAGATTTGATCCTGATGCTTGCGGCATGTGGTCACAAGCGTTTCTATTGTTTTATGCTTTAAAGACACATCCAGTTCAAAACACCCACACTGTACACATTATGGCCAACTTCTGGCTTGCAGCATAGATTTCTTAAGTAAAAGAAAACTGGAACCCAAACTGCTTCTTCTTTCTTGTCTTCAAATTGTTGCCAGGGGGAAGATTATGCACAGATCACTGGGTTAAGCCAGGGTATTGTTTGCTCTGCCATGCACAGAGTAATAAGTCATTCTCCTTCTTGAAATTACATCTTCACGAAGACTAGTATATAAAACACAGTTCAATTTGTGCTGGAAGTACAAGGTCATAGCCATTCACCTGGAAGATGATCCTTCATAATTATTCCCAGAAAAATACTTTGCAAAGATACTCTCTGCCCTTCATGGTTCAATGATGTAAAATGTTTGTACTGCACTTGTTATGGGCACTAAAGGCAGGGAGCTCATCCAACAGATAGACCTGTGGGTCTGGTGCTATATTTAGAAGGACAATCAACTGGTAGATGGTAGAATACATGCCAGGTATACAGTTTGCTACATTCACTATCTTTGAAGCTATTGGAAGCATCAATCATTGTAATAACATAAAAACTTACATTTGTAAAGCCTTTAATTTTCACACATATATTAACTCATATGATTATGTCAATATTCTTATGAGATAGGTAAGACAATTGTTAAACTGTTTGTTATAGATGAGGTAACTGCATACTGTCTTGTCTTGCAGGAAGTTACAAGTGGAATTGGGCGGTCAGTGTTTTACCTTTCCCGCTTGGCTTGTCATTTTTTATAAATAGTGCATTGACTATTTATTGTCACTCCTTAGAAAGAAAAGAGCTTAAAATAAACATTGAGTTAATTGTAGAAATGATGTCATTTAGTATGTCAGAGTATACTGCTAATCAATCAGTAAGAAGTGAAATCACAGTTCTTTATGACTAATGCGGTCAGCTTGTTAAAGAGATAAAGGTGATTTAAAAAATCTTATCTCACAAGTAAATCCTCATGGAACCTTGTCAAGAACCATTTGCTCTGAATGTATGGAAATAACAGGAAGCAAGGATATCTCAGAAATTGTTTTGTTTAGATTCTTCTTTTAGAGCAAATAATAATAATAATAATAATAATAATAATAATAATAATAATAAAAAGTTTAAGAGATTTTAAATGATTTGCTCCAGGTACACAATTAGAAATGACAGAGCTGAGAGCTGAATCTGTGTCTTTGAACTCTGGTGTTCCTGGGTCTTACTTTAGACCACCTGGAAGAGGCTGCATGTGGACATAGGGTCAGACAACAGTGGTGGTCCCATTCACCTCTGTGGTTCTTTGATTGGCAGTACTGCATGGGTACTCCATTTTGCAGAGAGGGAAATCCTGGTTGAGGAGGGGCTCCAGAAGCAGTTAGTATGTCAGTGGAATAATGTGAGCCTCCCAATGCTTCCTTACCTGTCTTCTCACAGATATTGGAGCCTACGATGTTTCTGCTTCCACAATAAAAAGGATTTATGAAGAATCATCTATATAGTTTAGCCACAAGAGTTGAAAATAAAAAAAGATGTTTAAAAAAGGATCTCTATTCTCCAGCAATCACTGAAATAAAGTACATATTGTCATGTTGTATGACAAATTCAGTCATGCTGAAATCATGTCAAAATGTTAAAGTGAGATTCTGGGCTGACATAATTCAGACTCTCTTAAGCTGATACTTGAATAGATCAAAGTTATACTATGTCAAAATTGTTATGTAAATCAGTAGCCTGCTTGGCTCAAGAACCTTAAAAGAGTTCTACAACTATATAACTCTGCTGCTGATCACTGATTTCTGGCTGAATAGTTAACTCAGTGTATTTAAGAATAGAATGAACCAATGGAATAAAACTATATGAAATATCCTCTCAAGAACTAGAAGAAATATTAGTGGAAATAGGTTAAAAGTAAGTAGGAGGCAGATGTTTATTGGAAAAGCAAATAATATGAATAGTAGAAATATTTTTAGTAACTTCTCTTTATGAGTATCATCTGTCTACATAGAACATTTTGATTCAGGTGTTTTTGATGCAGGCACTTGGGCAGAATTAAAGGCACCAGACACCCTGAAATCATGTTGCACCCTTAACCTCCATTCCAATACTGGGCAATTTTTACTTTTAGCTTTATGAATTTATATACTTTTTGGAAACTTTTTAACTTTGGGTTTATATTGTGTTTATTTTTGGGATGAGTCCTGTTTGGTTTTGTATTATTGTTTTGATATATTGCTGGGTTCAGTTAGTACTTGATAAATGAGATTGATTTATAGCTTTTTTTATGCTATTTTTAACTCTACTGTTTTTATTAAGATTGTGTTAGGCATATTATTAGGAAAAAAAGCAGTATAGTTATTTAGTCTGTTATCATTGGGAAGTCTCCAAGGGATTATCAGAAACTCCTCCAAAAGCATTATTATAAATGAATTTTACTGTTAAGTATAAATGTGTTATTTAGAAAAGAGTTAGAAATTTAATTAAGGTCCCCTGAGCATTCTGAAGCTGAGAATAATAGATATTATTATGGCCCAAATGGCCTCCCTCTCTCCAATACATACCCAATTAAAAGGAAAATTCAGGAAACTTATAGGCAGAAGCTAATGCACTTCCTTTAGATAGATTTTTGCAGCATGTAAAAACTCACCTTTATAAGGATGTACAAATATACAAGAACCTTGTCTGGTTAGCCAAGAAGAAACTTTTCTGCAATTTGTTTTATGAAAATCAGTACATATATTTTCATTTCCAAATATAAACCTATATTATATTTTAAATATTTTTTTCAAATTATCATTCTAGGAACTTGTAACTGGGAAATTAGTGCTATAAAATTTTAAAGTAAAACTTACGTTCTGTCATTAATCAACCACATTATTTAAAAGGCAAAAGTAAGTGAGTGTCACTATTGTGACATTAAAGGTGGAATTGCAATCTGCAATGCAGAAAATTCCATAGAAGTGAATTTTATTGACTAGGTAGTTATTGGACTGGAATAGTACCTGTTTTCTTCTGAGACGAGCGCATGCTTACTAACCACATGTAGTTTGTACTAGATTAACCCTTACTCCACCCCACTCTCTATCTATTTCGTCAGTGCTGGGATGAGGTTCACGTGAGAAAGAAGGTTGGATTTGCTTATTATTTGGTATATACCAGGGCTATCCAGAAAAACTCCAGCCATAAATACCTCTATTTTTCATATTATATGACTGGATACTTTCCAACAGCCCTCTTATACGTACTCTTATATTTAAAGCTGAAACTGTGTGCATTTCAGGTTGTATTAAAATGTCACATAATCTATTCTTTCTGTCTCTCTATCTTTTTTCTCTTCCTCTCTCTGTCTGCATCTACTTCCTTATAGAATTTGAGACAGCTGTTAGGAAATATAGGGATATGAATACAAGTTTCATAACCAGATGATGTAGACCTCAGGTTGCTAGGATATGATGATAAACTCTGACTACATTCAGTCTTGATCAGAATGTGTCATTGATTCACTCTGTTTTTTTGGCACAGGGTGGGGCTAGAAGATTCCAGTGGACTCCTGGTATTTAGATAAATGCTCCTAGGTCTCAGGTGGAAGGACTTTCAGATGAGGGGCAGTGAGTGACTCACTGAGAATGCACTGGACAAATAACTCTATTCAAGGAGACTAAACAATTTTTGACCTGCCAACCATGGACACTGTTCTCACTCAAAGTTGGGAAATTCATCATAACGAAGAACCTTGCCAATACATACAAATAACTGTTAGGATTTTGGCACCAGTGGATCTGTTTTCCCACTGTATGAATTGCATAAATCCCTGGTTTGTACATAAAGAAATTCACAGAAAACTTTTCTCTGTTTTACACAGGAAATGAGCCCTTATTTCCTTTCTTATTTGTGACTTGCCTCTGGATGTGATAGGGAGATTTAGATCTGGGCAAGGTATTTGTTTGAACTTCATTCACTCTGTGCTATGACCAAAACAAGAATTGATACCGATGCTGCTTTAGGAAACAGCATTCCACACCTCTGGTGAATTGTCTACCTTTCTTGAAGCAGAGCGAATGGTTCATGTCATTCTTATGTATTTTCTGACACAATAGAGGCACTCAGGCTATCTATTGCTTTAGACTATATGTCAGGTATCCAGGACCACTGAATAGGATGCTGTGCAAAACAACTGAATCAGACTCTGAGTTCACCAACTTTCATCAGACAAGCCTACTTTACTTCCCTCTCTGGGATGTCATACTGAAAGTTTGCAAGCAGAAGTGATACATTGTTACGTACAGATAACAAACAAACCTTGGGGCATCTGAACAACTCTGGTTAGTTTTGAGCAAGGAAAATAATAGGACTACAGAGGACCTCAGGAAGGTTTGAGAGGCTCTAATTTCTAAGTACTATATATCTCTTGTTGCCTATGCACTTGTCTTAGGCTTTCCACAACTGCTCTCTGTGGACTTGGGCTTAGCTTGTCCTTTTGACTCCTAGTATTAATTCTTGCCTTAACCCCAGAGACATAAGCAGTGAAGAGAAAATGGGCTTCCACCTGAAAAAAGACCTAAAAATTCAGACTGCTTGGAAAGGCCAGGTACATAATTTGTAAGGCCCAGCGAAAAAATAAAATGAAAATGCAAACTTCTTAAGAATCTTAAGCCTGTGATAGTAGAGCATTAAACTAAGCTCAGGGCTCTGCTGAGCACAAGGCACTGTGTGACTGCGTAGGTGGTATGCCCAGGAAGCCAGCCTGGATCTTTGGTCTGGAAATAATAAAAGTAGAGAGGAATTTGCTTTAACTCTACAGAGTTTAGAAAGCAGTAATAGAATGGGTGAATTTTGTTTATAGCATCTCAGAGTATTAAATTTAAGGAAACCACTGAAGTTCTAAGATGAGTGCCGATAGCACGCACTCCTTTCTGTAGTAGAATCAAACTCCTTCTTTGAGAAGATTCACAGGGCAGATCCAACAGTTTCTTGTCTGTGCGAGCCACAGGGTCAGATGAAGCCATGGAGGCAGTTAGAGGTGACTCCTGAAGGCTCCGTAAGGGTATGGGTGACATTCTCAAATTTCTGAGGTAATCATAGAAGGCTCAAGGTGAATGTTTTGTTTATGACTCCAGACCTGTTTTGCTTTCATTAAAGTTTTAGAATGAAGAGTCTCACAAAATTTAGAAGAGATGAGAAAACACTGTCTCACAAGATGTGGCAGTGGTGGTACCCAGTTACTTCTCATGTTTAACTCTCTAGAAATTATGTTTGTAGTCACTCTTCTCACTGACTAATTTTACACAGCTGGTCAGCTTTTAACGCATGGACTGTGACAGTGAAGGAGAAAGCTTTAATTGAAGAAAGACTTCTCTGAAGGAATTTTCTAGAGCCATTTAAAAACTAGTAAAAGAATACTGCCTGGTTCTTTTTGCCGTATCGCAAAGTATTAAGAAAAAATATATAATAAATGATAAAAATTAAAACAAATTTCTTCTAAAGTTCCATAAGAAGAGAGCGGCCCCATTTTTTTTAATGCAGTAGTTACACATAGACTATTTGTTTCCAAACTAACTAATTATAGAGACAACAGTCTGTTTTCTCTTCATCTCTCAGTTTAATAAAATAATCTATTTCTGATGAGAAGAAATAACTCATGCAGGGATGTGAAACTAACATTTATGGATTAGGTAGCTTCATATGTAGCATCTTTATTTTCTGCAACTACTGAGTTTGGTGTGTACCATTTTCCTGTCATAGAGGCAAGGAAAATGAGGCTCAAATATAAACTTTTCACTGATGATGCTCCTTAGAATAGTGATTCTGTAAGTTGTTCCATGACAGTCAAATGCTTGGGACAAATACTAAGCTTATAGTTCTGCCTTTCTCTTCCCTTGGGAAGAATTGTTTTCCTGGAGGCTTCTTTTGTCTCATGCAGATGAACATATGACAAGTCCAGGCCACCCGTCATTGTTCAAACAAGTCTTCACATTTTATCAGGCCTCCACTTTTTTCTTCATTATTAGCTGCAATTGTAGTAGCAAGGGCAGCATAATCTGGTGAGGTATTATAATCCCAGTTTTTAAGAGGAGGAAACCAAGGCCCATTGAGGAAGATATTACTAGTGACTGGTGGAGTTAGGACTAGAACTAGCTTTTTAATTATTCTCCATACTGTCTCTAAGAGAGAGAACAGTACCTACACCCCAGTCATAAAACATGGCCTGTGGAGGAAGCCCGTAGTGGCTGTGAAAGGCTATGATCAGACATTGTCTTTCCTGCTGCCAGAGCTGCTTCTGATTGTCTTCTGCTCAGTCCATTTCTGTGGCTCTTCCAGGCTGATGCTGCAGCTGGAGGGGAAGACATAGCTGGGAAGGGGAGGAGGGAGGAGGGAGTATATTAGTCTGATGGCAGGAGCTGGAATCCCCACTTACCTGAATGTCTCAATGCGGAAGGTGATAACAGGTCTAGTTTCACTACCAGGAACGTGATAGTTCAGCGCTGTCATTTGTTTATTCCTTTCTGTGCCTGTAGTTGCATGCAACAGAATGGGGTTAATCTAACCTAATTTGGGACCAAAAAAAATAAATAAATAAGTAGAGACTCTGAAAGTTAGTTTCTCTTTTCCCTTGTTGTATTTTCCTTCCTATTTAAAATAGTCTGGCAGCCTCTTGTTTGAGAAAACTTGTTCTAGATCAAAGGGTTCTTGTCAAAGATTACTTTGGTTCATGTTTTTTAGGGTAACTCCTCCCTTCCCCAACATAAGGTCTAAATTTTAAAGAAATAAATACAAGTACCTGGGCATTGTTCTGACTCTTCATGTAGCATTTTACAAAACTCTCGGGATCCCAACTGGATAAGATGTTTTGTCTTTGCACTGTACCAATTCTTAAAATTTTAAAGTTAAAGAACAGAAATCCTCTTATTTTATAGAACAAAAAACTGATGCACATAAAAGTGATTTCCCTAGTGAGACCCAACTGATTAGGTGCAGAGCTTGGATTAAACTCAGTGTTTCTTAACATTGAGTTAGAAATTCTCCCTACTACATTGCATTGCCTGCTATGCCACTGTTTAATAGATTAATGAATTTCTCTCTCTCTCTTTTTTTTTTTTAACAAACCTGTTTTTTAATTTTAATTTTAATTTTTTTGCTTTTTGGTATGTGGGTAGCTCCCTGGCTGGGAATCGAACCCAGGTCACAGTGCTGACAGCACCAGCGTCGAAGACTTAAACCACTACACCACCAGGGAACCCCTCTAATGAATTTCTCTGAGTATGCATTTCACTGACATGCCTTTGAAAGTAAGAAGAGAGTGCTATTCCTTAATGATTGTTTTAGTTTAAATGAGTCACCAGGAAATGATAGGAACCTCTATTATGCTTTTGTGTTTTCTGCCTTATGTGATTTTAGCTCAAATCACAGATTTCCCAATACTCCCAGAGGACTGTGGATATTTGGTAAATGAAAGCAATACACAGATTAAATGAAATGAAGCTGAAGGTAATCATGGCAATCTTCAATAAAGTTTAGTAGAGTTAAAATTCAGTACTTTAAATTATAATTTTCCCTAAAAGTTTCATTATTCATCTACATTCATCTCAGTTGGCAATCCTGCTTGACATGTGGACATTTTAGTAGATTCGTTGAAGAAAGAAAGCATTATTTTAACTATAATAGCCTGAAATGATGATAGTCACAGCACAGCATCAGCTATCAAAAAGCATTGAGGACCACTACTGAAAATGATATATGCACCTTAGTTTAGTTTTATCAAATGCTAGTTGATTTATTAGCCTATTAAAGCAGCTGGAGTATGTTTCACAAAAGACTTTCTTTGAGCAGTTTAGAGGTACCCGAGAGTTGGAAGGTTCTTGGTAAGAGTTTTTGAATTTCTATTTTATGAACTGTTGGGTGGTATAATAACTAAATTAGGACACAGAATGCCCAAGTAATGTGCCAAGACCATAAAGCCTGTCAGCTTGGGAGCCAGATAGACCACAGACAATGTGCCATTAACCACTGTTTCTCAGCCTCTGCTCTACAAGGCAAACCAGGGGCTTTGGCATGAAGTATACTTGGATTCAAAACTTGGCTCTCCTTCTCAGGAGCTGTGTACACTTGGCAAATTAACTTACACCTTCGTTTCCTTTTTATTAACAGAGAGAGCATCAGTCCTAATCCCATGGGGTTTTCAGTGAGGTTTATGTGAAATGATATCTACTTCACAATACTAATAAGAATTTAACAAATGGTAGCCTCTATTATATTATTACTATTATGACTGTGGGGGACTTAAAAATTAGAAGGGACATTACTGAGGCTGAGGAGCTTTGATTTAATTAGGGACTGAAACAGAGGTAGGTACAAATTAATGTAGAACTAAGAATATAAACTCTTATTTGAAAATGCTTGAAGGAGGCACTGGTATAACCTATATTTGTTTTCTTTCTCCATTTGCTTTGGCTCAATTAAAAGTATACATGCAAAATATACAAATATCAAATCATTATGTTGTACACCTGAAACTAATACAATGTTCTATGTCAATTACATTTAAATTTTTTAAAAAGTATACATATGCCATTTATACCTACCTTCAGCAATATGCTGTTGATTTCCTGAGAAAATTATTAATTGTAGATTTTTATACAGAGCTATTTAACTTTTCATTTACTCTGGTGTTATAATCTGTTTAGAAGAGCAGGCAATTTCATGCATTTTTGCTATGCATCATTTTTAGCTCTTCCATTCTGCACCAATCTAAAATCAGCATAATATTAAGACACTCTCAAATTACAGTAGATCTTATTCAGAAATTGGCACACTTCAAATATTTTATATAAACCACTTCTTTTCCCAAGCCCTCCAACAATTGCACAGCAAGAGACAGTCATTTTGGGATTGATTGATAGCTGCCAAGAGAAAGTGGGAGTATCATAGAAGGACATATGAGTACCAGCATTTTAAAGAAAAGCTGTGTTGCTCATTTGTTTTATTAATTGGTGCTACTGTGGGAGTTGGCTTTGTCATGCGTTTCTGTTAAGAGCCCCTCATCAGCTTCAGAATTCTGTACCTAGAAGGTCACTTTTCTAAGCTGTCAATGTCACTTTCCTTGCTTAGTTGACTGAAACAATCAGATTACACAGAGTTGATGACTAAACTTGTTTATGTTATGGCTATGACTAGTAAACTAATAATTAGTTTTTATTTGTCCCGAGGGTCAACTATAAATTCACTGGTGCCAATATATTTTTTTT